>CP092885.1:6660167-7012143 GCA_030710605.1 Cordylochernes scorpioides | reverse complement strand
GAAATGCCACACACTATTAATTTACTTGGATTAAGGACTTGAAGGCAATGAAACTGCTGATGCGCTAGCAAAAAAAGGCACAAAAGAACCCTTGCCACAGAAAAATAAACTTACTTTTAAAGAAATAGAAACAGTAGCCAAAACAAAAATAAACAAGAACTGAAGGATCCCACCTAAGCACAGTTGGTACATTGGAGTGGACCCAGGAGGAGCTCTGAACATCAGAAATAGACAGCATCAAACAACATTAACAAGATTTAGAACAGGCCATCTCAAGCCATTGAAGATAGAAAATAATAACAAAATCTATCCCACTTGCCCAAAATGTAGCTTGGCACCTGCAGCTCCAGAACACATTACATTAGATGCACTAAACAGGACCTTTGGGAGAGGCCGCAGCTTATCATAAAACAGCTCGAGGAGCATTAACTTGTGGAATTTGTGTAATCCTTACACAAGGGGATAAGAAACAACAACAACTTGGATTAGGTCTTATTTTCTTGTAGCTATATTTCTATAATTGTTTTAAGCAGAGTGAGTTCAAGATACACCTCCAAGCTGGTGGTGGCTCCACCTAGGTTAAAACATTAGCCTGACATAACTGGCAAGACAAAACAGGGAAAACAAGATTTTGGCATTGTGTGTTATATTTAGAAATGTTTCCTGTTTCCTCTTTTCCACGGTCACCTAGAAACTGCTGGCAAACAATGTGGAGGATATCAGGGTAGAAGTAATAATTGCTTAAGAATCTCACATAGTATTGAAATATAAAATTACTGTTTTTATGACAAGAGGAACAAATAAAATAATAGTGTATGTTTATTATATACTGTTGTTTTTCCCTAGTACACGTGGTACAGGCCACGGTAGGCAGGGTAGAAGTAGGCGACTGCTTTTACTGTAAGCGCACCACATGTCTACACATGTGAAAAGCAGTTCGACTTTGCACTTACAAATGTGCCAGAGCCCCGTTTGGTTACTTGCACTCGCTGGTGGGGTTGGACTTTTGCAAGAATCGGGGGCCATTGACACTTTTTTTTTTTTTTAATCGGTAAAAGTGCCCAATGCGGGAATCGAGCCCAGGTTGTAGCGGTAAAAAAAAAAAAATGGTTTAGACCATCCTTCTACCAACGCCCTTGTATTGTATATTTATACAGTAGAACCTCTCTGTAAAGGACAACACCTAAATTCACAGCGAATGTGTCCTTTACAGAGAGAATATTCTCTAACTAGAGGGCTACTAATTAGTAAAAATAATAATTTAATGATAAAAACTGTCCTTTGTAGAGAGGTTTCCTCAAGCGGTAGTGTCCTCTCATGGAGTTGTATTGTACATATGTAGTAAAATAAATGTGAATACACACCCTAGAGAGATTGTCATGTACCATAATTATAATATATAAGTATTTCAGTCCCAAATGTATATAACATTCAATGCGCTAGTTTGGCGATCATGTACACTCATAGACAAAACTTAAAAGAATTGTACATTTAAGCATGTATATCGGTATTCAGACAATAACTCTGAAAGATATTACTGTGACCTTTATTGAATACAGATGAGATAACTAAGTGTGAACAAAATTGCCTCTGTATCCTTAAAAAAAAATAGATGAACGGTGACATTAAAGAATTTCCACTTAAAAGTTTTGTCCCTGAATGTATATTCAGTAGGCTCACTGATCCACTCACTTCTCATCTTAAAATTTAATATAAAAATATATTTAGAGAGTGTGTGTGTCCACAGACCTGAGGACCCCCTACAACGGGCAGTATGTGACGGTGGAGACAGAATGGACCGGTAGCCCTGTCCACATCTGGTCTGTGGTGCTCCATGCCCAGAGTCTCAACACTCCGCTGGTGCTGCTCCACTGCTTCGGCCTGGGACTGGCTCAGTGGCTGCCCAACCTGGACAGTCTGGCTGCCAACCGCCCTGTGTACGCTCTCGACCTGCCGGGGTTCGCTCGTAGCTCCCGGGTCACCTTCAGCTCTGACCACGAGCTGGTGGAGCTCCAGTATGTCAACTGTAAGTACTGGCCTTTCTGTACTGGCTGACAAGACCATATCCAAACTATTAAATTATGGCATGACTTCTTGGCAACAGCGTTGTTCATCGAAATGTCACACATCATTTAGTTATTTGGAGATATGATCTTGTTACCTTATGTTTTTAATCTAATATCCAAATTATACTTTGCCATTTTGTATTGGATATACACTCATGGACTAAACTTGGGGAGAGAAAAAGAGAGACTATATACAGTAAAACCCCTCTATAGTGAATCCCAATGGGACAGAGCTTTTGGTTCACTATAGCCACGGTTTGGCTATTTTTTTTACTTTTCAAAATTTTTAGACCGTATAATTAAAGGACAGCCATACACACAAGAAGAGGCTTCCTCTTAATAGTGGTCACTTTGTTTTAATTCCCTTAATTGACCAATTTCCTTATATTAATACTGAATAATAATAGAAATCATTAGATGATAGGTTCTTCTTATCATTAACATACATGTACCTCTATGTCTAATTTAAAAATCATGACAAATCCTAGGCAAAGTTTTATTAAATATATATTCAAAGATATGAAATGATTTTAAAACATCATTATCACATTATATAATACACTAGCGGATGTGCCCGGCTTCGCCCGGGTTTTACCCGAGTGAATGTTTGTCTAATGAACATTTGTTAAAACAATTCTCTATAAACTTATAAAACGTACTCGGCTTCGCCCGGGGTTTTACCCGAGTAAAGGTTTGTCTAGCGAACATTTGTTAAAACAATTCTCTAAAAACTTATTAAAAAAAAAAGATATATTTTGATAATTTGAAACTCGTAAATTTGAATCTCTCGATATATTGTTATCATCGTCACAATGGGGGCGCTGCTTGCGAGTTAAATCTACAAATCTGCAAATAACTCTAAGGATATTCAAGATATTCAGGAAATTATTTTTCAAAAACCTTCCCGGTGATATACCTAATAATATCCCAAAATTTCACAGCGATTGGATGTATGGTTTTTGAATCTATAGAGTACAGACAAACAGACAGACAGACATTCAATTTTATATATATAGATAGATTCACTTTTCATTGTTGGCTTTTTATCTTACATTCATTCTTCATTGTTGGCTTTTTATATTACATTCACTCTTCATTGTTGGCTTTTTATCTTACATTCATTCTTCATTGTTGGCTTTTTATATTACATTCACTCTTCATTGTTGGCTTTTTATCTTACATTCACTCTGTTGACTTTTTATATTACATTTACTCTTCATTGTTGGCTTTTTATCTTACATTCACTCTTCATTGTTGGCTTTTTATATTATATTTACTCTTCATTGTTGGCTTTTTATTTTACATTCATTCTTCATTGTTGGCTTTTTATATTATATTTACTCTTCATTGTTGGCTTTTTATCTTACATTCATTCTTCATTGTTGGCTTTTTATATTACATTTATCCAAGTGAAAGTTCGCCTAACGAATATTATATATTATGAAGTATAATAAACAATGTTAAAGATTAGTTTTAATTATTAATCAAGATTGTGTGTGAATATGTGAGAAAGATGTAATATCGTTGTTGTTTTCTTGGCCGACTGTTTTACATATGGTGTTATCTTAAAATTGCTTGTTTTGAATATTTTTTTAGATTGAGTTGAATGAATTGCTGAATTTTTTTTTGTATTTATATATAAATAAAATTAACTCTGTTGATTTTTTTGTATTTAATCGATAACAGCTAAGTTACGCATGTTAATGTTAGGGAAAAATATTTTGATGTTAAGCAAAACCTGCTCCATCTCGTTTTACATAAATGTTGAAAATTTGGTTGAAATTGATGCATTGTAACGAAAGTTTTTAGTGATGTCCTCTTATGAAATTTGCATTTTATTAATATAGATTGTTTACTTGGAAAAATGGCTCTAACACCTTGTTGCTTCAAAGCATTCTTCAAGCATTGCACCATTCAAATATAGTTAGTGTTTTTCTTCCATTTCATTTTCCCACATATTCTTATAGGTCTAGATTTCGTTTTTTTTTTTAACCTGTCATGCAAAACAAGGCTGACTTTAAAATCACCATAGTTAATGGCATAAAAATAGTTTTTGTTTCATCACGGGACCATTTATTTGGATTTTTTTAGCCCTAAAACGTACGATCGCGATCGCGGCAAAAGTTGAGGTTGATTCCTCTTTGTAACAATTTTTAATAGCTTTATGTTTTATCTTTTATAATAGAAAAGTTATATTTTCTTATTTTAATAATATGTTCTTAACATTTTGCCTGTGTTGTTTCACTTTGAAAAGTTCTGAAAATGGCCTTTTTTTTAAAGAAATAACGCTTTTGTTTTTAAAATGCCTTTGTTTTCTTCATTTTGGAAGCCATTTGTATTTTTATATTTCAAATTTAATGGATGCAAATATATTTTATTTAATAAAAAGTATAATGTGTTAAAATTTATACAACATACAGCAAAAATAAAGGGCAAAATTCAAAACAACAATGCCGCTAAATTTATTGTTTTGAAATCGCGATCCGCCAGTTGAAACATGCTCAAAATTCGGTTGTTTTAATTTTTTTTTTTAATTACAATTCTAAGTTCGTTATAAGCATAGTATTTTAAATAGATTTTGGGACCGAAAATAGGTTCGTTATAGGGGTAGTTCGTTATTCTAAAAATCGCAAAGTTCGTTATAACGATGGTATTTTCAATGGAATGGAATTGGGAATCGGCTTGGGTTCGTTATAAGCGAAGGTTCGTTATATCCAGGGTTCGTATTACCGGGGTTTTACTGTACTCTTCTTTTTTCTTTTTTTTTTTTTTTTGAGAAACTCCTAGGAGAGCTTACAATTCTGATAAACTAAGCCATACCAATATTTTTCATCCTCCATTTAGTGGTTGTAGAAATTTGTCTTTTAAAAAAATAGAACAAAATAATTAGCGCAAATTATGATTTTTCATACCTTCTTCTGATGATGGGCCAAGACCTTCAAATTTGTACAGTTCCCTAACCTAAGTTAGTTGGCTTGCTGGTAGTATGGAAATGTATTGCCTCTAATTCTGTCTGTGGTTGATATATATATGTGTCAACACACAATAATAGTCTTCTTCTTTCTTATCTCCACTCAATCATATTAGGGTATCAAGTTGTGACCCTTGATGGTGTCTGTTTGACAACCACCATGACTGAGTGAAGTAGAATGACTTTGTCATTAAGACTGGGAGCACTACTCAGTGGCAGGCCGACTTAGCTCCAAAAGAAATGGCTGCCTCTGACATGAGGAACAGACGCCATGTGCAGCCCCTCCTAACATGGAGTACAAACACTGCTCATCCTGTATCCCTGGATTAGGAGTCCTTACAGGGTACAGGGTACTATCAGCCAGGCCAGCTGAACCCGGGTATTTTAGTTAGTTTGTTACTGCTCCCCCTCCTCCTTTTTCATATGGGCTTGGGACCGGCAAAGGCGGAGTTCACAATAATAGTTAACCCAATGAGCACCATTGCTCAGAGTTTGACTTGATGTCATTGGACATTATCATAATTCTGCCTGATCATTTCCTCCCCACCATTCTATTTCTTTCATTCTAAAACTCCATAAAAACCTCTTCAGCATTAAAAATATAATTTTATTTTATTGAACCATTACCCTTCAAAATGAAAGAACTAAAATGCTTGTACAATAGAACCTTCTTGTAAAGGACAACACCTAATTACAGAGCAAAAGGGTCCTTTAGAGAGAGGTGTCCTCTTACTCGACAGCTGCTAAATAGTAAAAATGATCATTTTGCAAATAAAAACTGTTCTTTGTAGAGAGGTGTCTTCTAGCAAGAGTGTCCTCAATGTGAACAAAATAGCCTCTGTCTCTCCTTCAAAAAATAGACAACTGGCAACATCAAAGACTTCCTTAACACAAGATAATAAGATCAAATCCAAATTAATAAATAGTGTGTAACTCTGATAAAGCACAATTTGGATTATAGATTATAATAATAAATAAAAGAAAATAAGACCTAATCTAAATAATTTATTAGTGTGTGATGTTTCGGCAACATTTTCACCATCATCAGATTTTTTATTCTTTTGCCTGATGATGGTGACGTTGCTGAAATGTCACACACTAATAAATTATTTGGATTAGGTCTTATTTTTTTTTTTTTATTAGTGTGTAACACTATGTATTTATTTGGATTTGGTCTTATTACCTTGTGTTTATAATCTATAATTCAAATTGTGCCTTATCAAGACTTCCTCAAGTGTTGTCCAAGAGTGTAGAATACTGTATTATGTTCCTGCTACATGAAGTTGTGACGCCGTGGTGCAGTGCTGGAGCTGTGGAGGAAGAAGGTGGGATTGAAGAAATTCATCCTGCTGGGCCACAACCTGGGAGGTTTCCTAGCCACAGCTTACACCCTGCAGAATCCAGAGGTAGTGGCCCGGCTCATCCTGGTGGACCCCTGGGGTTTCCCAGAGCAGCTGCTCAATCGCCCGGGCTACTTGCCAGAGCTGCCCGCGTGGGTCACCCATCTCGCTCGCCTCATCACCCACTTCAATGCCCTGGCTGTTGTCCGCGCAGCAGGCCGGCTGGGTGAGTAGTGACACACATGCAACCTTAACATTGAATCCACCATTCTGTCTTTAAATGCTGAGATGTTTGAAAATATAGTTAAACCTGTCTATAGCGCCCCCCTCTCTATAGCACCCGATTTTAAATACATAGTATGATGCGATTTACATTAAAAGTGACCTGTCTTTAGCGTCCCCTCTAAATAGCACCTCCCTCTCTATAGCACCCGATTTTAAATACGTAGTACGATGCGATTTACATTAAAAAGAACCTATCTATAGCACCCTATTTTGGTGAGTCCCAAGAGGGGGTGCTATAAATAGGTTTAACTGTATATATATATATATAAATATAAATAAATAAATATAAAGCATATATTGGATCTAAAATATATATATATGTAATATTGTGTTGAGTCGACTTATCTGTGATTAGGGATCCTGTCGACTAGCTGTAATATTGCGTTGAGGTCCTGTCGACTCTCTGTAATAATGCGTTGGGGTTTGGTAAACCTGTTGTAGAACCTCGTCGACTCTCGCTATAAGTTGTGGCAACCGAGGGTCAAACCTGTAGTAACCGCGAGGGACAGTCAGGGGTGGAGAGTTTTCCAGTGCCTCTCTGCACCTTGTAGGACCTTTAACAGTTCTCACAAAGTACAGGCAGTCGTGGTCGAGGCAGAGTGGAAAAGCTGGGGATGTCCACACACACAAAACGAAGAGACACAGTTGAAAGAAAGTTCCTTGAATAGATAAAAAGCGAGCCAAAAGCTAAGATGGAGATCGAGAAGGTTTCTTACTGTTTTACATGGTCGATGAGTTGGTCCCTGGAGACAACCGGCAAGGGGTGACGCTGATGGGGAACTGAACTAGAACTGACTCCTGTCGCTAAGGCCGGTCTTATTTATACTACCTCTCCGACAAAGAGAATTGCATCACGGCACGTGTCGCTGCTACTCGAGACACGGCACGTGTCGCTGTTACTCGAGTCTGGCGCCTACCAGTCGGCTAACAATCTATCTTTAGAAGTTACTTTGTGATCTCTCAATCTTGCTTTTAACTTAGCTTTTAATCTATTATATTTTATTTATTCATCCTCAGTACATTACATATGGTGGTGCAAGGAGACATGTCAATTATGCGTATAATTAGTTATAGTTTATAATTAGTTCTATATACAACATGACAAGCTTGTTATATGTATTACATAATATAGGGTTATTGGTTTAAATTATCATATATATGTCATAATTTGTACATAACTGGATGTAATCCCACCCCAATATGTATGCAATGTATGATCTAAAGATTTTTAATAAAGACAAGGCTTAGAAATCTGGGGAGAAAGGCCATCAAAGAGGAAACGGTCATAAGCAGGTTTTATTATCCAGGAACTCATAATACTGAGTTCAAGAACCCTCGTTTCCGGGAGCATGTCAGAACAAGACAACGACAAAGGATTAGCAAAGATCCAATCAGAGTCCAGGAGGATTAGCTAGGAACCAATGGAAAACTTACACGAGTCGACAATCAGCCAATCAAAACCCTGATAAGTTTTCGTGTTAAATCGCGAACTCAGTTTAGTAAGTTAGGAGCTCGGCGCCATCGAGATGAGTTAGGAGCTCTCTACCATCGCAACAAGTCGGGACCTGGTACCAAGGAACCGGTTGGAGCCAGCCACCATCTTCTCAACGATCAGATAAGTCCAATCCTCACTAATGTGAACAGCCATAGATATTAGTCAAATCCGACAAATAGCTTCAACCCCTTTCTCCCTTGATCGCTGGCCTATTTCAATTTAATTCTGTGTCCTCGTTATTTTTCTCCTGTGTGAATACCTTACTATCTCAGCAAACACGACTGCGCCCACCACAATCATCAATCAATTCAATCAATCTCAAAAAGGTAATCTTCAAACATTACAGTGAGTCGACAGGATAAAAATGGAAAACGAACGAGACCAAGTAGCGAAAATTAACGGCCGCGGGACAGGGGAGAGAAAGGAAATTGCACGACGCACCCTGGCGGCAGTTTTACTGCAGTTGACGGCTGCCCTGCAGGGAGTGAGGACCTCCGCCGGCGGGACATACGCCGCACACAGCCTCCGCCGAGTGACCGACCGGAAGACGGACGGGGCTGCCGCCGACATGTGGCCGAGCGACCTGACGCGCCACCCCGAGGAGCCATCACCCACCATGCCGGATCCATACACCAGTGTCCCGAAAAAACCAAGTAGGTGGACTGAACCATCCCAACAAGCTCGACACTCGAACGCACGGGCAGTGCAATCAGCCCCAAATCCACACGCGAACACACGGGCAGTGCAAACGGCCCCAACTCAGCAGCACGCCCGGCGTCCCACACCCCTACCACATGTTTCTAACCCCTGAACTGTCACCCCCATTTCTAATTGATACAGGCGCAAGTTTGAATATAGTGCCCCATAATCTCTATAAAATGTTAAAAACTAACCTCCCGAATTTAAAATTAAAAGAACAGTCTATAGACCTACAGGCTATAAATGGTCTTGTAACAACAATAGGTAAAATAGTACTCCCCCCAACAATACGTAAACTAACTAGAAAAGAGAATTTCCATGTGGTGGAAGCACCTCTATCATTTGGAATTCTCAGCATAAATACCCTCCGTAATTTTAAATTAGCAATAGACTTCAACCAAGGCACTATATTCCAGCTTGGCGCTCCATTGTCTACCCCTACCTACCATTTCCACCATGTGCCCAATGAATGCACGTATTGGGAGTGCCAAGCGATGTCACAAAAGACTCACCATACACACAAACCTTCCGCACATGGCACCCAATGCGCGCATCCATTGGTCAAAACCCAATCACCCACCTACCAATCTAGTCACGCGCACGCACAACACAACTTTTTCACTAAAGCCAATTGCCTTTACTATATGCCCGCAACTCACAAGGCCACAACGGCTTCAAATCACAACGACAATGCACAAAATGTGTCTCCCCAACAGGACAACTTTCACACTAAACACACGCGTGACCACACGTCGTCACACAACAGTCACACACGTGTACACCGCAACAACCGCGACACTCACATCAACAATACACAGACAGTATCCACCCAACAGGACAGCTCACACACAAAGCACACACGTGACCACACATCGTCACACAACAGTCACACGCACAACAAGCGCGACACTCGCACCAAAAGACTACAACACCACGCAAACACATGCACAACCACCCCATCTACACGAAACATAGAGACAATCCACGCCACCCAACAACCACACAATCGCAAAACATTGCGATCTTTCTTAAGCGCTGTGAACTCTTACAAAAGGTTCTTACCGGACCACGCCCGCTTGCGGGCGCCACTTGTCAACCTTTTAAAAAGTGATGTCATGTGGGTCTGGGATGACGAATGCCAGAAAGCGTTCACTAGCCTGAAAGAAAGCCTTACAACACACCCCACGTTACACCTTTACCAGGAAGGTCTGCCATGCCAGGTGTACTGTAATGTCTCAACACTCGGCATCGCAGGCGTCCTCAAACAGGTCTACCCTGATGGGAAGATTTACACAGTCCAAAATTTCAGCCGCGCTCTGCGTGCACATGAACAAAATTATTCCATGTCTGAACTACAATGCCTAGCAATTGTTGAGAGTATGGATAATTTCCGCGTCTGTTTAATGGACAGAAAATTTACTATATTTTTTGACCATCACGCATTGCAGTGGCTGAAAGAGATTAAAAACCCGTCAGGCAGATTATTTCGATGGAGATTAAGGCTATCGAGATACGAATATGAGGTCCGTAGCATAAATGGAGTACAACAAAATGAAACGGACGTTGTAACTCGTAACCCGTTCTGTGGCTTCTTAGACGCCTCCCTCATTAAGAGCCATCAGCCTTCCCCATCGGGAAAGTCTAGCTTGACCATTGATCACAATGGGCTGCATACCGTTTCCTGAAAAGGTGTAACTAAAATTATAGTTCCAAAACCACTCACAACCAAACTACTTAAATCAATCCACACACAGCACGACCATCCAAACATCTCAAAGATGACGAGACTCATCTCTGCTCAATATTATTGGCAGAACATGACACAAGACATTGCAAAACAGGTAAAAACCTGTCCCACCTGCCAATTCGCAAGAAGTATCGATGAATCCAACCAACCTCTCCAAAGAGACACCGATACAGCCCACAGAAACAAACTAAATGCGTACACAAAACATACCGCACACACAATAAAAACAATTACAAATTTACACCATCTAAGACAGAGAGACGATTACACGTTTCCACTTAAACCACCTACACCCGACATTTCTTCAACAGAACCATTGACCACCAAACTGGCGAACAGCGAACCTGACAGTCATTTAGATCATACCATTTTGTCCAAAAAACGATTTACGCAATTCACACATAATCACAAGAAACGCGATATAGCCCATCCCCAAAAACACCCCGTTCCAGATCCGCCACAATCAATAGAAGTCCAACCCGATATTCAAAAGCCCCAATTCATGGCAAAAACATGGGAGAAAATGTACCAATATCCCATTTTTCACCTGATATCTGTTATCTGTCTTCTGGTTCTGCCCTATAGACTCGCCCCATTTATATTCATAGTTCACATGCTAATATATGCCCTACGGCCCCGACGACTGTACCAACTACAAGAAACAGTCTTCCATATAGGAAATTTCATCTTAAAAGCCGTCTTCCATATAGGAAATTCCATCTTAAAAGCCATCTTCCATATAGGAAATTCCGTCTATGAAGCCATCTTCCATATAGGCCAAGCAATTTTAGGATTTCTAGGTCTCGTGTGGGAGATATTAGAAGAAAACTTAGAAAAATTAAAAGGAACTCGGCCGTTAAATTAGGAACTTTCCAGAAATCAATTAGAAAGCCGGAAGTGAAATAGAGACCATTTGCCTACCAGCGACACATAAAGACGTCTGCCATTTTATCGGTCTCAAATTACACCAGGGGAGAAAAGACAATTTTAGAACCCGCGGGCCCCTCTTGGCCGGCACATAAAATTGAGGTCAACACGTCCTCCCCGATGTGGACAATCTTTAACGGTCACCAATCTTGGATCCCAGTAAAGCGAGCCTACATATCGACTTTTACAAAAAACACAATTTAATTATATTAATAGCAATATTAATACATTTTCAGTATCCCAATGAATTTTAACATTTCTATTCTTATATTTCTTTTTCTAAAGACTTCCAAAAAACGTTACGTTTTCCACATTAGATACATATCCAACTTACACCCAGACACAACAGACCTTAAACTTAACAACACGCAGATCTCAAGGTTAAATATGAACAAAAGCGCTCACATTACCACTTAAAGGATAGGAAAAATTAGGTAGCAAAGCTTTCGAGCTTATGTTTCTTCCGAAAGGAATAAACAACCACTTTAGAAGGGTCGAGGACTCTCCTCGAACCCTGTATTCAAAGATTTTGACTCCGGTTATGACACCCGATATAAAAAGTGGATATCGGGCGAGCGTATCTTAAGTGCCCTAGGGAATTGCGTAAAAATCCCTAGAACGCATTAAGGCTCGGGACACATTAACATAATACACTCGGCCTTGAGATCTCGAAAAACAACACAAAAACAAAATACACACGTAAGGTTAATTAGATTCCCATGTCTCCTGTATACATAATATAAAGCACAATTGGGAAATATCATGTTTCTACCCATGAGTCGCACGGGAAGACAAAAAAATCTACGAGGCAAATAAGAAAGTTGATTGCGCGGCGTGACATAGATTTTGGCATGTAATTTTGATTACAAAGAGAGTTTGTGAACCTCGCTATACATTTTTCTTATCCCATTCATTTACATTATTTTCTTATGTTTAAAATCAAAATTCTTAATCAAATTTACCATTTTACCCTAATTCAAATACTTATCATTTATTTTAATCAATTATTTACCATTTGTATAACAACTTTTATTTTGTTCATAAATCAACAACTAAACAAATTTTTATCAACGAAAACTCACTGGTTTTCTTTTAAAATGAGACATTTTATATATATTTTTTATTTTTGATTTCTCAAAAGCCCTAATAGAATTCCCTCGATTTTATTCCCCATCTCGAGTAGAATGGTTTAGGCACATTTTCTTTTTTTTTCTCACCATGCGCCAAAGCATTCACTTTGATTTCTCCCAACTTATTTTATTTTTGATTTCTCAAAAGCCCTAATAGAATTCCCTCGATTTTGTTCCCCATCTCGAGTAGAATGGTTTAGGCACTTTTTCTTTTTTTTTTCTCACCATGCGCCAAAGCATTCACTTTGATTTCTCCCAACATATTTTAATTTTGATTTCTCAAAAGCCCTAATAGAATTCCCTCGATTTTGTTCCCCATCTCGAGTAGAATGGTTTAGGCACTTTTTTTTTTCCTCACCATGCGCCAAAGCATTCACTTTGATTTCTCCCAACTTATTTTAATTTTGATTTCTCAAAAGCCCTAATAGAATTCCCTCGATTTTGTTCCCCATCTCGAGTAGAATGGTTTAGGCACATTTTCTTTTTTTTCTCACCATGCGCCAAAGCATTCACTTTGATTTCTCCCAACTTATTTTAATTTTGATTTCTCAAAAGCCCTAATAGAATTCCCTCGATTTTATTCCCCATCTCGAGTAGAATATGGTTTAGGCACATTTTCTTTTTTTTCTCACCATGCACCAAGGCATTCACTTTGATTTCTTCCAACTTATTTTATTTTTGATTTCTCAAAAGCCCTAATAGAAAATTCCCTCGATTTTGTTCCCTATCTCGAGTAGAATGGTTTAGGCACTTTTTCTTTTTTTTTTCTCACCATGCGCCAAAGCATTCACTTTGATTTCTCCCAACTTATTTTAATTTTGATTTCTCAAAAGCCCTAATAGAATTCCCTCGATTTTGTTCCCCATCTCAAGTAGAATGGTTTAGGCACTTTTTATTATTTTTTTTCTCACCATGCGCCAAAGCATTCACTTTGATTTTTCCCAACTTATTTTAATTTTGATTTCTCAAAAGTCCTAATAGAATTCCCTCGATTTTATTCCCCATCTCGAGTAGAATATCGTTTAGGCGCATTTTTTTTTCTTTCTATCCCACTATGTACCATAGCATTCATTTTGATTTCTTACAAAAAAAATAATTTTTTTTTTTATTTCTATTAATTATACTTAACCTATATATCATCAACACCATTCTCTTTTATCTCTTATATCACTACCAATGCTTGTATATAGCTTCTCAATAACCACAACAAATTTTCCCACAAATTTTTTTTATCCCTTTACAGAATTCACTCAGGCTATTCCCTTCTTGAATTCTTCACATGTAGGGGGCGCATCTGTCATAATTTGTACATAACTGGATGTAATCCCACCCCAATATGTATGCAATGTATGATCTAAAGAGTTTTAATAAAGACAAGGCTTAGAAATCTGGGGAGAAAGGTCATCAAAGAGGAAACAGTCATTAGCAGGTTTTATTATCCAGGAACTCATAATACTGAGTTCAAGAACCCTCGTTTCCGGGAGCATGTCAGAACAAGACAACGACAAAGGATTAGCAAAGATCCAATCAGAGTCCAGGAGGATTAGCTAGGAACCAATGGAAAACTTACACGAGTCGACAATCAGCCAATCAAAACCCTGATAAGTTTTCGTGTTAAATCGCGAACTCAGTTTAGTAAGTTAGGAGCTCGGCGCCATCGAGATGAGTTAGGAGCTCGCTACCATCGCAACAAGTCGGGACCTGGTACCAAGGAACCGGTTGGAGCCAGCCACCATCTTCTCAACGATCAGATAAGTCCAATCCTCAATAATGTGAACAGCCATAGATATTAGTCAAATCCGACAAATAGCTTCAACCCCTTTCTCCCTTGATCGCTGGCCTATTTCAATTCAATTCTGTGTCCTCGTTATTTTTCCCCTGTGTGAATACCTTACTATCTCAGCAAACACGACTGCACCCACCACAATCGTCAATCAATTCAATCAATCTCAAAAAGGTAATCTTCAAACTTTACATATATTTATTGGTGGAGTTAACATAGGAGCTCTCTGATTTGTTTTAAATGCAGCTCCCCCCACATTGTGTGAATATCTCTTTTCGTTCTCATAGCCCCATATCATACAAAATAATTGTTGTAGAAACTCTAACTAAATATTTATTTACTCATTGTTCCCTTCCCAAAGTTTAAAGAAATAGAACAGAATAACATCTATAGAAACCTAGAAATTTTCAGATATCTACCGGCTTTTATCCATAAACATTTTTATATTCCTTCCCAACAGAGAACCCAGAACCAAATTTCAGATTCAATTGCTACATCGGTTATTCACCAACAATCCAAAAATAGCATTAGAACTAAACAAATTTGGTATAAGTGATAAAGCACAATTCGGATTATAGATTATAAACACAAGGTAATAAGACCAAATCCAAATAAATAAATAGTGTGTGACGTTTCGGTAACAGCGTTGTTACCATCTTCAGACAAAAGTACTGATTTATATGGATTTGGTCTTATTACCTTGTGTTTATAATCTATAAACCAAATTGTGCCTTATCATTTTTATAGACTTCTCATTCAGTACTTTTGTCTGAAGATGGTAACAACGCTGTTACCGAAACGTCACACACTATTTATTTATTTGGATTTGGTCTTATTACCTTGTGTAAATTTAGTATAAGGTTTTCCTAAGGCCATTTTACTGAGAGCTGTGGTGTAGGCCCTACTCTCATCTGCAAACTCCGACAAGACATCTCCAAGAACTACGGGGCCCTGGTGTCTGACCCCAGAGCCATGTATCGCTACATCTACCACTGCAATGTGCAGAAGCCCACGTGAGTACATGGATAGTTGTTTATTGGCTGCGTATTGGAAGATAAAGCTGGCCTGTGCTTCACTTTGGTTGTAATAGGAATTCATAGGTAGAATTCACAAATTTGCTAATACTCTATTTCTTCTTCTTCCTTCAATTTTTACCAACATCATCTTTTCTAATCCATTTGCTCTCATAATATGCCGTAAAATAGATCAGCCTTTGTTATGAAGTTGTTTAAAACCATATTTATTTGGTCAACGTCCTAGATGAAAGAAAGAACTGGCAAACCACTTCTGTACCAAGGACTGCTGGGAAAACTTTATGAATAGGTGTAAACATCCTTATTTAACTTTTACTAAACTTGTTATAGTAAAAAACTATATATTATATATAATTTTTAATATAGGTATTTAAAAATTTTAATCGATAACACCTGATTGCAGAGACAAAGTTGTTTATCCTTAGTACACGTGGTACAGGCCATGATAATCATGGTGGGTAGAAGTAGGCGAATGCTTTTTTACTGTAAGTGCATCACATGTCTACACATGTGAAAAGCAGTTCGACTTTGCACTTGCAAATGTGCCAGAGCCCCATTTTGGTTACTTGCACTCACTGGTGGGGTTGGACTTTTGCAAGAATTGGGGGCCATTGGAGCATTTTTTTTTTAAATCAGAAAAAAGTGCCCAATGCGGAAATTGAACCCTGGTCGTAGCGGCCGAAAACCAAATGTTTAGACCCTCCTTCGACCGACCCCCATTCCTTCAATATTGTTATAGATAGCCTTCCCTATACAATAGAACCACTCTCTAAAGGACAACACCTAGTTGCCAAAGTATCTTTTAGAGAGAGGTGTCCTCTTTCTGGAGAGTTGCTGAATAGTAAAAATGGTAATTTTTGTGATGAAAACTGTCCTTTGTAGAGAGGTGTCCTCTAGCAGGAGTGTCATCTCATGGAGGTTGTTCTACTGTAGTAGCAATAATGACAATAGGATATCATTATGATAATTTTATAGCTCCACAATAAGCACCTTACAATTCTATATACAGTTACGAGCGTCATTCTTCATCAGTCATCTCTGTCACCGTTTGCTTTTTTTTTTGGAATGGCGCCCTCCTATTGGTCGGCTACGATCACGCCACCTTTGCCCCCCCCCCCCCCACTCGCTTTTTCCTTTTTGTAACCATTGTGTTGGAGTGGGTCGCTCCTTAAATAAATGCATATATTAGTTAATAACCAAATGGAATCCTCTCTTTCTTTTTCCCAGTAAGAGACACCTACGGAAGCCAACAGTACATAGACAGATAAAGCACATAGGCTATAGTTATTAACTAACATAATGCATTTATATAAGGCGCCAATTTATAATTGTAACAAATAGTATTTGAATCAAAACATTCAATCGGGTAAAACACGGGCGTTTTTTCGGGTCATTCGGCTAGTGGATTACAACAGCCACTTCTATAACAACAATGAGGTTAGAATATCATATTGTTATAACTGTGGTCTCCAGTGATGTTGTTATACTGAAGCCAAACTGTAATTAGATATTGGGTTATAAGCGCAAGGTAATAAGACCAAATCCAAATAAATAATGTGTGTGAAGTTTCAGGTGACAGAGTTGTTACCATCTTCAGACAAAAGTACTGAATGAGAAATTTTACACAGCATGTTTTGTCTGAAGATGGTAACAACGCTGTTACCGAAACGTCACACACTATTTATTTATTTGGATTTGGTCTTATTACCTTTTGTTTATAATCTATAATCTAAATTGTACCCTATCATCGATATTGGGTTATATTTAAGGCTTTGAATAGAGATTGAAACAAATTTTATTAAATCATCCATTCAGGATTAAGTATATCACATATAATAAACAAATAAATATAATAACACACAAGATATAAATATACAGTTAAACCTCTCCATAGCACGGGACTCACCAAAATAGGGTGCTATAGAGAGGGGGTGCTATAGACAGGTCACTTTTAATGTACAGTTAAACCTGTCTATAGCACCCCCTCTTGGGACTCACCAAAATAGGGTGCTATAGAGAGGAGGTGCTATAGACAGGTCACTTTTAATGTACAGTTAAACCTGTCTATAGCACCCCCTCTTGGGACTCACCAAAATAGGTTGCTATAGAGAGGGGGTGCTATAGACAGGTCATTTTTAATGTACAGTTAAACCTGTCCATAGCACCGCCTCTTGGGACTCATCAAAATAGGGTGCTATAGAGAGGGGGTGCTATAGACAGGTCACTTTTAATGTAAATCACATAGTACTATGTATTTAAAATTGGGCGCTATTTAGAGGGGCGCTATAGACAGGTTTAACTGTATTCACAATGTCATCACTGGCGGCGTCCACTGCGGGAAAGACTCCGCCACCAATAAACCACAAGACCCTCTCCCACAGAATAGAGAGAGAGAGCTTCTATGTGTTAATCCATATCTACAGCTACCTATACATGTGGAAAAATTCCAATGATTTCTTCAGTTACACAAGGTAATAAGACCTAATACAAGTAAATAAATAGTGTGTGATGATAAGGCACAATTTGGATTATAGATTATAAACACAAGGTAATAAAACCAAATCCAAATAAATAAATAGTGTGTGACGTTTCAGTAACAGCGTTGTTACCATCTTTAGACAAAAGTACTGAATGAGAAATTTTACCACAGCATGTGTTAAATAGTTACTGTTATCAAGTGTGTAAACAAGATAACAGATAAGAAGCAGATAGTTTTCTGAGAAACACAGAATATTATTCTTAGAATTAAAAGTGGAAAAAAAAACCTTTTGTCTGAAGATGCTAACAATGCTATTACCGAAACGTCACACACTATTTATTTATTTGGATTTGGTCTTATTACCTTGTGTTAATAGTGTGTGACATTCCAGTAACAGCATTGTTACCATCTTCAGCTAAAAGTTAATGTCTTGAATGAGTACTTGTCTGATGATGGTAACAACATTGTTACTGAAACGTCACACACTATTTATTTATTTGGATTTGGTCATATTACCTTGTGTTTATATTCTAATCAAATTGTGTGACTGGGGGGTAGGTGGAAGGGTGGTCTAAACCATTGGTTTTAACCGCTATGACCCGGGTTCAATTCCCGCATTGGACACTTTTTTTCTAATTAAAAAAAAAAAATGCTCCCATGGTCCCTGATTCTTGCAAAAGTCCAACCCCATAAACGAGTGCAAGTAATCAAATGGGGTTCTGGCACACTTGTAAGTGCAAAGTTGAACTGCTGACTTTTCAAACTTAAAATTTTGTAAAATCTAAAAAAAAAAAAAAAATGACAACAGTCGTTTGCCGTTATTTTTCAATTTTTACTGCAGGCATGGTGAGGAATGTCCGTTTAATCATTCTAAAGAAGGCGAACCGGATAATTATTGTTATTATTTTCTGAAAAATAAATTTTGGTTTGAAAAAGATTGTTTCTATCAACATAAAATACCTCCTGGAGTCAAAAATTTGGAGATCCCTCCTATGTGTAGACATGTGGTGCACTTACAGTAAAAGCAGTCACTAAATACCCACCATGATTATCATGGCCTGTATCATGTGTAAAAGGGATAATAAGAAATTGTGTGGCTTATTTGACAAGACATTTGTGTGCCTGTGAGGTATAACCAGTCCATGATGGTCCAGGGGTGAAGCTGCCAAGAAGGTGCTGACAGGTCCGGATGGCTGGGCCAAGAGTCCCATGATCCACAGGGTGGGGGAGCTTGACCCTCGGATCCCCATCACTTACATCTATGGCTCCCGCTCCATGGGAGACAAACAGCCGGGCCGGCAGATCCAGTTCATGAGGCTCCAGTCTGAGGTCACCGTACAGGTGAGTCTTCCCCTCCATACAATAGTCCCAGAATATCATGGCTGAGACCAAAGGTTAAAAGCAACGAGTTTCTTTATTGAAGAGGTATGAACTTGACGAGCTTTGGAACAATAACGTTCTTTAGTTAGATTGTGAAATAATTGCAATGTAATTTAAACGGGATATATCAATAGAATTAATTGCAAAAAGTTTCTTTATTCGATAAAAATGGCAAGCTTTCAAGTGCTAGCTCATCATCAGGCCAATTGTTTCGCAAATTCCTACAATATATATAGAGGTGAAGAAGGTATTTTTTCAAGTGTAAAAATACCTCCTACACCTCTATATATATATCGTAGGAATTTGTGAAACCATTGGCCTGATGATGAGATAACACTTGAAAGCTTGCCATTTTTATTGAATAAAGAAACATTTTGCAATTAATTCTATTGATATATACCGTTTAAATAACGTTCTTTAATGGTCTGTAATATGAATACAAGAAACTAGAGGAGAAAGAAAAAATCATACATATATTTTTTTCACACGGAAAGTGTATTTACGCAAATTTGGCTTTAAATACCCATTTCTTGATTTCTCAGGAAGCCTCTGGTACAGTCTGCACCACACTGACGAGGGCCAACAGCCCGAAACGTGTTTATGGTTGACTTTCCTTGATTTATCAAGAAATTGGGTTGGTCAAATATTACGGAACAAGTTAAATAAACATTTAGTTTGTTTTTGCTCTACTAGATGGCGCTCTGTCATTTTAGAAATGCTCATGTGAGCCTGATCAGGATATGCCTTTTTTGTTTTTTTAATATTACAATAGGAGTAATGGCAGGATATCATTGCTAAGAAGATACCAAAGGTAAAAGTGACGAGTTCCTTTATTGAAGAGGTGCGAACTTTGATACAATAATGTCCTTCAACAGGCTGTAATATAAATACAAGAAACTAGAGGAGAAATAAACGATATACAGTTAAACCTGTCTATAGCACCCCCTCTAAATAACGCCTCCTTCTCTATAGCGGCCAATTTTAAATATGTAGTACGATGCGATTTACATTAAAAGTGACCTGTCACAGACACACACACACAAAAGCCTTTATTAAGACACACAGGTCTTACAGAGGATTCTCCTTGGGGTTACAAGACGGAGAAACCTATGAAAGTTGGAAATATACAAAGGGGTAAAAATAGAGAAAGATTATATAAAAGTGACCTGTCTATAGCACCCTATTTTGGTGAGTCCCAAGAGGGGGCACTATAGACAGGTTTAACTGTACCTTTATTTAACCTATATAAAAGGAATTTAGAAAAGAATAAATAAATACTTGCTTGTGTGAGACTTGAATCGGCTCTGCCACCAAAACAACAACAAGGTATTATACAGCCATGCACGCATGCGCAGGTTGTTATGTAGATCAATCAGTGTTCCAGCCACATCACGCACCATCTCCAGGCCATCAATTATGATATTCCAACCATGTTGTGATATAATACTGAGGTCCCACTACTAACTCTGGGTGTTTATTGTGTTTCAGTCTATTCAGGGAGGTGGCGTACATGTCTACGCAGATCTACCTGAACAGTTCAATCAGGTGGTGAATGAAGCCTGCGCAAAGACAGATGAAGATCTGCTATCTCGCTGAACATTCTTCCTCCTCTCTTCCAACTTGTGATAAACTCTGACTGGCCACCTAGTGAAGCCAACATTCTCCTTGCTGTCTCTCTATAGATCAGAGTTGTGTGTCAAGTTTTACCTATATACAACGGATAATGTGTGTTTAAGACATAAATGTTTGTTATGAACTATATTTTATATTAAAATGTATATTTAAAAGTTATTTTTTATATCCATATAGAGTGTATTTTTAAAAAATAGTGAGTTTTGTGCACTCCCTAATATACATTTAAACCTGTCTATAGCGCCCGATTTTAAACATTAAAATGTTCAGGGAACAGGCTAAATCAATGTTTATTTGATTTCTGTTACACCAGATGGCGCTCTGCCTTCTGTAAAGCACATGTGCTCTTGGTCAGGATATGCCCTTTTTTATTTAAAACATTAAAATGTAAACATTTTACATTAAAAGTGACCTGTCTATAGCACCCCCTCTCTATAGCACCCTATTTTGGTGAGTCCCAAGAGGGGGTGCTATAGACAGGTTTAACTGTAAACACAAGGTAATAAAACCAAATCCAAATACATAAATAGTGTGTGATGTATCAGTAACAGCATTGTTACCATCTTTAGACAAAAGTACTGAAGATGGTAACAACGCTGTTACAGAAACGTCACACACAATTTATTTATATTTGGTCTTATTACCTTGTGTTTATAATCTATAATCCAAATTGTGCCTTATCAGGTTTAACTGTATAAAATAATCTTTCTTAATCCAGTTGTTGTTATTGATATTATCCTCCTTCACCAAAGAGTATCCGAACATCAAACACTTTGCCATTCCAGCAATGTCCAAGGAAAGATGACCTACATCATGGATACTGTTCTGTATGTCAGATACTAAAGTACTGACTTGATGAATGTCTATTGTCTACAAATGTGTCTACAAATATAGCCAGTTCTATATATTTTATTGAAGTTCTATTGCAATAAATATTTATCTTTATTTTTGCATAGTGTCATTATTTTTTTACATTAAAAAACTCTATATTCAGACATTAACTACATAGCATTATTGGCCTCCCATGCTTACCCCTCTGTAATTGGCCTGTGGTGCAGTGGACATTGTTGGGAGGTACAGTAAACCCTCTACACGATCAAGTCTTGTTCTGGTAGACTTAATGCTGTAACCAGGAGGGACACTCCCTCTTTAAAAATACTGAGTTCAACTGACCCGGTTGATGGACTTCAGCAATGGTCCCACTCCAGGGATACAGAGGAGTTGTGTTTGTGCTCATGTTAGAGTCGGTAGCAAAGGCTTCCATGTTAGGAACGGCCTCAAATTACAGACAAAGTCACACTTCATCAAAGTGTGCCTGGATCATGGTGCCATGATCAATGAAAGCTGCACCCCTATACCCCATTCCATGAGATCATCAACTCATGGAATTTGTGTAATCTTTACACAAGGGAATAAGAAACAACAACAACAACTACATAGCATTATTTACAAGGTAGTATTTACATAAGAACAATATACACATAGTAAAGTCAGTTTTACATGAGTCAAAGTTTCAGTTTAGCAAGTAAAGATGAAGACATTGAGATATTCACACCATACATCAGACATGAGCCTCTAAAAGTGAATCCATGTTGTAGTCATAGTTAAAATCGATGCTCATCCAGAATTTGTACATTACATATTTGGTGATGGTAAAAATGTGCCTCTTATCCAATGCTACATGATCAAAAACGAATTTCCCTCAATCAAAGACAAAATGTGAATCACTACTCTCACAGACATGTTTTAATTTTACATAAAAATGTGCTAACGTCGAGCATCGCGATTATTATCTTCTTTATACAGTAAAACTTCTCAGTAAAGAACACCTAGTTGCAGAGCATAAATGTCCTTTATGGAGAGGTGTCCTCTTAACAGAGAGTAGTTACATAGTAAAAATGGTGACAATGAAAACTGTCCTTTGTAGAGAGGTGTCCTTTAGCTGGAGTGTCCTCTCATGGAGGTTTTATTGTATTTTTCTATCATGGTAACAAAGACCAAAATTTGATAAGTTGTTGTTTCTTATCCCCTTGTGTAAAGATTACATGAATTCCATGAGTTCATGCTCCTCGAGCTGTTTTATGATGAGCAGCTGCCTCTCCCAAAGGTCCTGTTTGGTGCATCTAATGTAAGCCAAAATGTGTTCTGGAGCTGCAGATGCCAAGCTACATTTTGGGCAAGTGGGATAGATTTTGTTGTTATTTTCTATCTTCAATGGCTTGAGATGGCCTTTTCTAAATCTTGTTAGTGTTGTTTGATGTTGTCTGAGGTTCAGAGCTCCTCCTGGGTCCAATACACTATACCATTTGTGCTTAGGTGGGATCCTCTAGTTCTTTCAAATCTTTATATGTGATTTATACATGACATTTCAGTTTTCAGTGTTGTAACCAAAATGTCCCATGTTTTTATTGTGTCCTTCAAGTAATGTTTGATATTGGGTGACTATATGTACAAACGATCTCCAATTTGATCTGTTAGTAACCATCTCTTGCACCTCATCTAGTGACATTCCGGTAGCTTTCTTGACTCCTTCTAGCCAGCTTATTGAAGGTCTTCTTCTCTTCCTTCAATTTTTTCCAGCGTATATTCTAAACCATTTGCTCTCATTATATGTCCAAAGTAGTCTTTGTTTGAATATTTGGGATTCTAGGGATCTAACAGGATTAATTTCATCTTTCAGAGTTATTGTCTGAATCCCGATATACATGCTAAAAAGTACAACTTCCTTAAGTTTGTCCATGAGTGTATCTTTCAGAGTTATTGCCTGAATCCCGATATACATACTAAAAGGTACAACTTCCTTAAGTTTGCACATAAGTGTATCTTTCAGAGTTATTGTCTGAATCCCGATATACATGCTAAAAGGTACAACTTCCTTAAGTTTGCACATAAGTGTATCTTTCAGAGTTATTGTCTGAATCCTGATATACATGCTAAAAGGTACAACTTCCTTAAGTTTGCACATAAGTGTATCTTTCAGAGTTATTGTCTGAATCCTGATATACATGCTAAAAGGTACAACTTCCTTAAGTTTGCACATAAGTGTATCTTTCAGAGTTATTGTCTGAATCCTGATATACATGCTAAAAGGTACAACTTCCTTAAGTTTGCACATAAGTGTATCTTTCAGAGTTATTGTCTGAATCCTGATATACATGCTAAAAGGTACAACTTCCTTAAGTTTGCACATAAGTTTATCTTTCAGAGTTATTGTCTGAATCCCGATATACATGATAAAAGGTACAACTTCCTTAAGTTTTGTCCATGAGTGTATCTTTCAGAGTTATTGTCTGAATCCCGATATACATGATAAAAGGTACAACTTCCTTAAGTTTTGTCCATGAGTATGCTCTTCACATTATCACAATAGGATGATATACATCATTACACAGTAGAACTTCTCTCTCTAAAGAACAACATATAATTGCATAGCCAAACTGTCCTTTAGAAAAAGATGTCCTATAACTGGAGAGAAATGCTAATTAGTAAAAAGGTAGTTTTTTGGTGATGAAAACTGTCCTTTGTAGAGGTGTCTTCTCGCGGAGGTTCTACTGTATTTGTTTTATATATCAAAATGAGGATCATAGTGGTTGGTGGACGAGTGGTGTAAACTGTCGGTTTTCAACAGCCATGACCTGGGTTCGAATCCCGCGTTGGACACTTTTTCTAAATAAAGAATTGCTCCAATGACCCCCAATTTTTACAAAATTCCAACCTTACGTGAATACAAGTGAACAAACGGGATTCTAATACACTTGTAAGTGCAAAAGTGAGTAGACATGTGGTGCATTTACAGTAAAATCTGTCGCCGACTTCTATTTACCATAATTATCATGGCTGACTACAGCATCTATTATAGATGATAAAAATAAAGAATATTTATGTTAAATTAAAAATAGCTGGTCATAATAATGATACAGATATAAATAGAAGCATTTTATCAAATATACTCCGAGAAAAAACTTAAGGAAGTTGTACCTTTTAGCATGTATATCAGGATTCAGACAATAACTCTGAAAGATACAGTCATGGACAGAACATAAGGAAGTGGTACCTTTTAGCATGTATATTGGGATTCATATAATAACTCTGAAAGATACACTCATGGACACAACTTAAGGAAGTTGTACCTTTTAGCATGTATATCGGGATTCAGACAATAACTCTGAAAGATACACTCATGGACCAAACTTAAGGAAGTTGTACCTTTTAGCATGTATATTGGGATTCAGATAATAACTCTGAAAGATACACTCATATAAAAAACTTAAAGAAGTTGTACCTTTTAGCATGTATATTGGGATTCAGACAATAACTCTGAAATATATTACAAGACACACGAGATAACCAGGTGTGAACATCAAAAACTTTCCCACCTCCTTAAGTTTTGACCATGAGTGTATTTAGGTAAATTAGTCACATAGTGTCAGTAGCATGCGTTTAAACTCTATCATCCTAGAATGGAAGCCTCCAAACAAATGTCTGTAATATTATCTAATTAAATTTCATGGCATTAAAAATCATTTCAGAAATAATCACTATTAGTATCTATGCATTTCTGCCACTGATGCCTTACTAAAAAACTCCTTAGGTTGACAATATAGTCATCCTTCTGTCTAATGAGCCTTTGATCCAAAAGGAAGTTTTAAATCGCGTTCTTGAAAGGTAAAATTACATGAAAATCTCTTGGAGAAAGGTCAGGACTGTAAGGAGGGTGGTCCAGAACTTCCCATTTCATCCAAAGAAGTACCACCGCCTCAGTCGTCTTGGCGGTATGAACATGGGCGTTACCATTTAGAAGTCAGCAGTAGACTTCCTGTGACAACTACCTCCGATTCTTTATTCTCACACGGAGATCTTGCAGGGTTTAAAGCTAGATCTAGGGGTTAATCCATGGTATGCAAATAGAACGTTGATATGTCCCTTACAACCCAAGAGACCACAGTTCTCTCAACTTTCAGAGAAGACAAAGAAAAGTGTCTTTAGGGTAGCCACTGTTTTCTCTGGTTTCAGTATTGGAATGGTGGCACTTATGTATCATAACCAGTCGCAATGAATTCCAAGAGTCCATAGTCCCGGCTGCGAATCGTCGAAGTTGAATTTTACCAAATGATTTTCATATGGATTGCTGTTTATGTACGTGAGTTGATGCAAAATCCTTTGGTCACATTTTTTCTGCAGTGCTTGATGTTTGGTCAGAACAAGATGTGCGATTCATTTTGACTCTGATAGTTTATAGGCTAGACCATGTATAGTGGATGCTCCGACAGAATATTGTTTATCCCAATCAAGAAAATTGCAAAACGTTTTTTTTTATAAAGTTTAAAAATAAAAGGGAAGGATGTAAAGAGAGATGGCTTGATGATGAGCTAACACTTAAAGTCTTGCCATTTAAAATTAAAACCAAAACCTATTGTGATTATCTTGATTGATATATTGTGATTATACTTTCGCTATTAATTTAAGAATCCTAAGAATGTCGTTTGATTCTAGTATACAGCATCTCCTGATCCACTTACGACATGGTGAAGATTATCGCTTGGCCGAAAGCCTGTTATTTGGGAATGGTGTTTGCGACACCCTTTCTTGTAAAAAATAGCCATAGAAAGAATATCTGGGAGGACAGGAATACTGCCAGCCACCAACCTATGGCTGGTTGAGGAGAAATATATAGATGAATAAATCGAGGGTTAGTTGAAATTTGAAGGAAGCGGAAAATTGGCCAAAGTTGTCATCAGGAAAATTCTCAAAATTTCACAAATCAATCTTCGTGATGGCTACAAATGCCGCTTTGAATTGATTGTCCACCCACCTTATTTACCTAACTTGACCTTTTCAGGTTATTTTATCTATTAAGGGGGATTGGAAAAATCATTAGAAGACATTTTCCAATAACAAATAATGATATAAATATATTGAGAAAAAGTATACCATATTTCCAAAAATATTTTTTCCAAATCCATATTCTTATTTTCCATAGGATCATTCAAATAATAATCTGTATATATTTATCATGTGTATATAATCTTTCTCCATTTTTATCCCTTTGTATATTTCCCACTTTCATAGGTTTCTCCGTCTTGTAACCCCAAGGAGAATCCTCTGTAAGACCTGTGTGTCTTAATAAAGGTTTTTGTGTGTTTGTGTGATTAAAAGTATACCCCAAGAATATGTAAAACATAAGTATTATTTATTTATTCATTGTATTGTAGACCAACTCTTTTGCATATAAAATAATTTTTTAGAATGGAGAATTTTAGTTCATAGATTTTTCTTACTTACACCAGGCCTGGTATAATAAAAACATTCTGTTTATAAACGGTAGGATTGGTGGTATAAGCTGCCATTTTTAGGCAGTAATCACCCCGGATCGAGTCTCTGCATTGAACACTTTTTCTAAAAAAAAAGTGCCTCAATCATTAGCAACTCGACTCCATATTATGCAAACTAGTTTGCTTTTGGGTAATTTGCATATTTTCAGACAAACCAGACCTCATTTTCAGTTCATATAGGCACATATAGCAGTGTGTTTATTTGCACATTGCATATGTTCACACAAACAAAGCCGCATTTTCAGTTTATATAGGCAGATAGCCGGGTATGTATTTGCATAATGCTTATAGGGGTTAATTAATAATCCTAATCAACTCTTTTGTGTTTGTGGATCGAAATATGCAAATTAGTTTGCTTGGTAATTTGCATATGTTCACACAAAAGCCCACATTTTCAGTTTATATAGGCAGATAGTAGTGTATGTACTTGCACAATGCTTATAGTAGGGGTTAATTAATAGTCATAATAATCACTTTTTATAAATCGAAGTATGCAATTGAGTTCGTTATATGACTGTTTTCATATTCTGATGTCTTAACTATGACTTATTTCAGACAGCTCTTTCCTGGTGAAATTTCATATACAGATAGGTCAATTATTGTGGAGTTTCAATCCTTAATTCAGAAGGACAAAGGCCTCCCTGTTGCCGGTGGTCCAGGTGTAGCCGTTACAGGACACCACTTCATAGGCCAGAGAGACAACCCGGCAGTAAGGTCGCAGGGCCTCGATGATGTCCTCCTCCGTCACTGCGATGGGCAGGTTCCCGAGGATGATCTTCTCCGCCTTACTTCTGTACGGGAATGCCCAGAGGAAGGTGTTGTTGATGGTGAGTCCATTCTCCACCAGGCACTCCGCCTTCTCAATGCTGGCCAGTCCGACCATAACATGGCCGGACATCTTCATCAGCTGGTAGACGAATTCCTTCCCCAGCAACTCCTCCAAGGCCTTCATGTAGTGCACGGGATGGAAGTCCGCGCACCATTCGACATAGCAGCCTTGGTCGAACGATGCTGCTGCTGATCTAGCTTTGTTCAGCGCCTGCTGCTGTCTGGTGTTCCTAACGAAGGTCACGGACTCCTTCGTGGTCCTTCAAAGCTGTCCAGATGGTTTTGGAGAGCTAGCGTCTGACCTGATAATCTTGCCTCGCTGACATTTAGGGTCAGACCGTTTTCTTTTTCTGGTCTACAGGTTGGAAATGTTCGGTGTTTTTGTTCTTTTATCCACGGCTTCAACCTTCTCCGCCCAATTTTCTCTTTTTTTCTGCGGCCGAATTTACATATCCGCCACTGTTAAACGAATTTGCATGTCCGTCGCTCACATCTGAATTTAAACGATTCTTCGTCGAATATTTTTATCGTCGATAAATCGACTTCCATTTCAGCTACCTCGATGGGAATCACACCGTCGTGTAGATCTATTTCTTGGCTCACCGCCAGTACTGCATATGGGTTGGAAAACTCAAAGTTCTCCATCTCCAGATAGAAAAACGCGGAGCTCGCGCGCCGAGAGAGAAAGAGACACACACACAATGACAATTAACATACCTTTATTGACATATTATCAATACAAGGTCAGAGGGAGAAATTCGCCCACACACAAATTAGGAAATTTTAACAATGGGTATCATATTACTAAAAAAAAAAAATAGAGAAAGAGGGGGGTTACATATTTTGCTATTACAAGTACATCCTCCGTGTACATACTTGTACATCCCCCGTACCATCCCTTGTCTTCTTTGAACTTTCAAATGAGAAAGCTTCCATCTCTATATATCTATGAAATCGCCGGTCGTATATTTGAAGAAGACAGAGGTAATTTTGTTCACACTTGGTTATCTCGTGTCTTCAATAAAGTTCACTATGTATCAAATATCTTTCAGAGTTATTGTCTGAATCCAGATATACAATACATACTAAAAGGTTTAACTTCCTTAAGTTTTGTCCACGAGTGTATGTTATCTCGTGTGTCTTCAATAAAGGTCACTGTATCAAACATCTTTCAGAGTTATTGTCTGAATCCCGTTTTACATGCTGAAAGGTACAACTTCCTTAAGTTTTGTCCATGAGTGTATCTTTCAGTGTTATTGTCTGAATCCCGTTTTACATACTGAAAGGTACAATTTCCTTAAGTTTTGTCCATGAGTGTTTCTTTCAGAGTTATTGTCTGAATCCCGTTTTACATGCTGAAAGGTACAACTTCCTTAAGTTTTGTCTAAAGTAGATTAACATGTAGATTAACATATTTATAACTTCAAGAAAAAATAAAAAAATTAATTAATAGTATATAATTTGTCGGCAACAATGTTACCGAGATGTCCCGCACTAATAATTTATTTAGATTTGGTCTTATATTTTCTTATAGTTCTAATCTTAATCCCCAAATTTTTTGTGTGCCTTATCATCTCTATAAAAACTAGAAAAGGTTCGAACTCCAAGTGCTAATTACATATGTCGATTCACAGAAGAGACTTCCATAAAATATTAATAACAGTTAATTAGAAGTTGAGGAATGTTAATTAGGTCGTGATGAAATCAGAAGAAAGCTCTACGTGCCAAGAATCCCCATGTTCCGACAAAGTAAATGGCAGAACGTCTAAAAATAACTCTTTTGAGGAAAACTTTCTCTGAGACATTGGGAGAAAGGGGATTTAACTTGGGGATTCCGGTTTTTTGAACGGTAAATTGGAGAAGCCGACCTTCCTTCCTTTATGATGGCCACCAGACCAGCTATTGATCAACTTGTTCCTTTAGTTAGAGGAATGAAAGCTAAAATATTTGGCAGAACTTGTTGAAATGTTTTCGTATTTATTTATCTGCTATAAAGCGTAATATCTTGTAGGATCCATTTTCGCTAAGCAAATTTTACATACAGTTAAACCTGTCTATAACGCCCCCCCCCCCCCTCTAAATAGCGTCTTCTTCTCTATAGCGCCCGATTTTAAATACGTAGTACGATGCGATTTACATTAAAAGTAACCTTTCTATAGCACCCCCTCTCTATAGCACCCTATTTTGGTGAGTCCCAAGAGGGGGCGCTATAGACAGGGTTAACTGTATTTACAAAAAATATATATATAATATATGATAGATTGTTAAATTTATAGAAATATATTTAATTTTCACACTCATGGGCAAAACTTAAGGAAGTAGAAAGTCTTTGATGTCGCCGGTCATCTATTTTTTTTTTTAAGGAGACCGAGACAATTTGTTCACACTTGGTTATCTCGTGTATCTTCAATAAAGGTCACTGTAATATCTGTCAGAGTTAGTGTCTTAATCCCGATATACATGATAAAATGTACAACTTCTTTAAGTTTTGTCCATGAGTGTAGATATACTGTAGTAAATCAACTTTTTTGCTGAGTAGTGAACGATTTCTTATAGAATGTCCATTTTCCCCCCCTTATCCCTAGTACACGTGGTACAGGACATGATAATCATGGTAGGTAGAAGTAGACGACTGCTTTTACTGTAAGTGCACCACATGTCTACACATGTGAAAAGCAGTTCAACTTTGCACTTACAAATCTTTGTATTATATAAATATACAATAAATATAATATACAGTATATTTATATAGATAACTTTAAGAAAAAGGCATCTCCTTATCGTGCAACTGAAAGTTGCTGATGGCTTGCGCCATCTATCGGAATAAATATCAACTACCCGTTTCATGATTTTTCAGGATGCCTTAATGACCAATTTTTTGGTCGTTGAGGTACAGCTTGCACCACGCTGATGAGGGCCAACAGCCCGAAACGCGTCCGTGGTTAGCTTTTCTTGATTAATCAAGAATGGGTATTTGGCCAATTCTGGAATAATTAAAAATCAACGAGAATAGTTGATATTTATTCCGATAGATGGCGCAAGCCATCAGCAACTTTCAGTTGCACGATAAGGAGATGCCTTTTTCTTAATTTATGCACCTTATCCCAGTACAATGTTACATTTGTACTATTTTTTCATAGATAACTTTGTGAAAAAATAGTACAAATGTGATATTGTACTGGGATAAGGTGCATAAATTAAGAAAAAGGCATCTCCTTATCATGTAACTGAAAGTTATTGATGGCTTTTTGGCCAATTCTGGAATAATTAAAAATCAACGAGAATAGTTGATATTTATTCCGATAGATGGCGCAAGCCATCAGCAACTTTCAGTTGCACGATAAGGAGATGCCTTTTTCTTAATTTATGCACCTTATCCCAGTACAATATCACATTTGTACTATTTTTTCACATTGTGTCGCGGTCTCACGCAATTTTGGCCTTAACTACCCGTTTCATGATTTTTCAGGATGCCTAAATGACCAATTTTTTTTGGTCGTTGAGGCAAGCTCAAGTATAAGCAGAGTTCATACGTACATAAATTTTTCCATACTCAATTCAATTATTGCTAAAATTCTATTTATGAATATTAATTTATGGTAAGTTTTTTTTTAACAAGAATGGAAGTTGAATCATCTGACGCAACGGGAGACGGAAGCGTAAAACGCCCGCGAATCAGTGAACCTCCTTGCAACCTTGAGTTTAATCAACTAAAGGTCATACACCAGAAAGTCACCAAGAAAATGGCTGACGTAGCTAAGTCCAACGGCATGACGCCGGAGCAGCTCCAGCCAATGCTTTCCCTGGTGGAATGGGCTCTGAAAGGCACAGAAGATATCATCTTTGATGTCTATAAAGGCATAAACCACGGAAAAGAATATCAACTACACAAGGAAAAACTCTACACCAACGCCGTTGCCAAACCAAATACCAAAAAACCTACCCCTCCTCCAATAAAGCAATTGACTAAACCAGCCTCCAAAAATTGCGCAGCCGCCTATGAGTCCCATGTGGTCATTAAATCAAGCAACCCAGCTACAGACTCTCGAGAAATATTACGCAAGATCCAAAAAGCAGACTCATCAATTCTGAACTCCCCCGAAGTGGCAGCCTCCGTTAATGGGAAAGGACGGCTGGTAATTCACACTAAAACCACCCAAGGTGCATCAACTCTAGCGGCCAGACTCCAGGCCAACAAAAACATCCCAAAATCCCTAAACTGCACGGAAAGACCAACAATATATCCCAGATATTGCTTATTTGGCGTGGAGTGCTCCACGACCAACGACATGATAGTGGGAAGCCTCCAAAACAACGATTTTATAAAAATTCTCCCAAGAAAAAGGCACATCAAGGTTGCCCACCGCCCAAAGGACAATCCCCATGGGTACACTACAGTCTTCCTGGAAGTAGACGATCAGACGGCTAATTTCCTAGAGCATCGAGGTAAGATGACTATAGCAGGTCTAATTTTACGCTATGAAAGAAGCTACTCCCTGAAGCAATGCTACCGCTGCTGCAGCTTCGGCCACCGCGCTACTTCATGCCCTGCTGCCCAACCTATCTGCTACAAATGTGGTACGACAGGTCACGAGGGCCATGCCTGTCCCAACACTTCAGCAAAATGTCACAATTGCTGCAAGAAGGCCGGCGCTGTTTTTGAGCAGCTCAATCACTACGCGACATCCCGGGCTTGTCCTCTGGTGAAGGCCAAGCTGGCTCAACTCAACAAGAATGTATAGATCCTTCAGAATCCTCCAATCCAACCTTAGGAAATCGCCTTCTGCAGTCCTCGAACTCTTCACCATTGCAATAGAACAAGAGGTAGACGCTATCTTACTTCAAGAATTACCAAAGAACTTTAAATGGCCTGATTCAAGCTTTGACACATTCATCCCAAATGAAAAAAAAAAAAGAACCTTCTGGGCTTGTAATACGATCAAATCTAAACGCCATTCCACTTAGCTCACCTGATTCAAACATCTCCACGGCCCTCATCCGGTTAGGCAACCAGGCTGTTGTCCTCGCTTCGGCGTACTGGCACAACAGTGTCCCGGATTTATCTTTCCTACCAACCTTGGAATCTGAAATAAACATAGGATCCTTCTCGTGCATTCTTGGCATGGACGCCAACGCCCACTCTCCAACCTGGGGTATTGGAGCTACCCGCGATGCCCGTGGGGCCAGCTTGGAGGACTCTGCTTCACTGATAGGCCTACAGTTCTTGGGATCTCCCAACCATTACACCTGGTCCAACGGATCCCTGCGCTCTTCCATCGACGTTACCCTAGCATCCAGCTCGCTAGCCATTCACGCCACTAGATCATGTCTCCAGGAGATGGCTTTCTCTGATCATCTGCCAATCCTTACAAATTTCGATGACATCATTTCCACAGAGCCTATTTGCTCTTGGGTTGAGACTTCATGTCTGGAAGAGACCTTCACTGCCTTCATTGGGTCCAGCCTCCACCATGTCACATCGCGTCTCCAGACCGCATTCACTCCAGGCGACATTGATGAGGTGGTTACTCTCCTCACCACCTGTCTTCAGGAGGCCTGCAATGTCTCCATGAGAAAGAAATCAAAATCTCCAAGGCCTTCAAGACCATGGTGGAACAAGGAGCTTTCAAAACTACGCAATTTAGTTGTTGCTTTACGACGTTGCTATCAAAGCACCTCCTTATATATCAGGAGCTTCTTTAAAGGTCTTTATAGAGCCTGCCACAACAAACTCAAGGCGGCTATAAGGCGAGAAAAGCATCTCTCCTGGATAACACTGTGCCAAGAGGTCTCCTCGGCCGCATGGAGCTCCATCCACCGATATATCTCCAAAGGCCGAAGAGGTTCTCTTGGGCCACCTCTGCTCAAACACAACGACGGCACTCCACTCACCCCAGAGGAAACCTGCCATGAAGTACTTCAGCACTACTTTCCAACAAACTGGACAGCGCCAACCCCATCAATTGATTGGCTCCAATCCTACAGCCAAGAACCAGCCTTTACAGTGTCTGAAGTCCTTCGCGCGATCCGTCGATGCGGTCGGAGGAAATCCCCTGGTCCCGACAGGCTATAACCAGATGCCTTCTTCTGGGTGGGCCAACGCTGCATAAAACATTGTCACAAATTTTCACCAAATGCTTACGTCTCGGACACTTCCCAACACCCTGGAAATCCGGTCGGTTAGTTCTCATACCCAAACAAAACTCTTCTTCCTCCAACCAACTGGAGAAATACCGTCCCATCACGCTGCTCAATACCTTGGCCAAAGTCCTTGAACGGTGTATACTGGCGCGCCTGCAATGGATAGCGGATTACCAAGGCTGGTTCTCACCCCAGCAGTTTGGCTTCCTTCCAGGGCGCTCAGCTGAAATGGCGCTTGATTCCATTAACAACAACATCAGTGAAGGCCTGCAGCACTGGAGGAAGACCTTGGCTATTGGTCTGGACATCAGCCATGCCTTCGACACCGTTCAAAGACACACCATCATCCAAGGCCTCCGCGAACATAACTGCCCAGAAGAGTTGATTCAACTGTCCGCGAGCTTCCTCCGAGGAAGGCAGGTAATTTACAACGCTTGGAACGCCACCCTTACCTCTACTACTCTACTTGGGGTCCCCCAAGGTGCAGCACTGAGCCCCTTCTACTTCAACATAGTGGCTAGGAAAATCCATCTCCTTCCAAGGCCAAACAACAGTGAAATCATCAGTTTCGCAGACGATTTCACGGTACTGATTCACTTCCTCCGCAGATTCCCAACAGGAGAGATCAATCAATTCCTAAAACAGCTCTTTCATTGGGTCAAGACTCAGGGGCTAACATTCAACCCAAGGAAAACCCAAGCCTGCCTCTTCCATTGGAAAGCCAAGCGTCCAGGCTATCACGGCATACATTTCCAAAACCAACCTATTCTAATTGATAACACTATAAAAATCCTCGGTGTTACCTTTGATTCCAAAAGAAACTTCGTAGGTCACCTGGACAACAACCTCAAGAGGTGCAGGTGGATTCTCCCTCGACTAACCAGCACGATCCAGGGGCAGTTCGGATTAACCTTCAGCGCGGGCCGAAAAATACATAACATGGTGATCCTCCCAGCCATCCTCTATGGCTCTGGGGTTTGGGGCAAGCGGGTGTTCGACACCAATGGCATCCGAAAGCTACGTGGTCTCCATTACAAATATGCTAAAGCTTTAATCAGAGGAGGCCCGTGTACTCCTACTATCCCAGCAATCTCCCTCACAGGCTGCCCTCCACTGGATATATCTATCAAATCCCATCTAGCATACTTGGAAGCGCTAAGAGAAGGCCCTTTTGAGTCACGTCCCAGTCCCTCCTCGGTACCCTACCCACCTCTTAGAAGACCTCTCCAATTCTCCAAGTCTCTGCCAGAACGGGCCACTATTGTTTATACAGATGGCTCTCGGTCAACCAATGGGGTTGGCGCAGCAGTGGTGCTCCCACCTCCCTATTCACCACTGAAACTTAAACTCCACAACAGCTGAACCTCCTTCCAGGCGGAACTTTTGGCCATTCTTTATGCCACCAGATCTATTAGGATCATGCCGCGACAAGACTTTGTCATTGCTTCCGACTGCCAGGCAGCTCTACATGCCATCTGTCACCCCGATATCCCTAGAACCCCACTTACTGCAGAGATAATCAGAAACCTGAATACTCTGGACAATGTTCAACTCTGCTGGGTCCGGAGTCATTGCGGCATCGTTGGAAATGAACAGGCTGATGAAGTCGCCAAAGCCGCAGCTCAATCCAAATTGCCTTTACACTTCGCAACCCTTCCTAGGAAATATGTCCGCTCTCAAAGCAAACAGTTCGCCCTCCAACTATGGACCGACCTCTACACCACAGACCATGCTACAAGAAACCTCAGAAGAGTAGCTGCATCTCCTAGTCTTCTAATCTAAATTATCCCAAAACTAAAATATTGCAACGTCACCTCTACAATTCTGACTGGACATGGCTTCGTTCAAGCCGACATCGCCAGAACCTCCAAAAACAACGACCCCGTATGCCAACAATGTCACCAAGAAAATCAAACAGTCGACCACCTCCTATTCAGTTGCCCATCCTACCATCTTCAGAGATTCCAGACTGCAACTCTACTTAACACCAGCACATTCAACCAAGAAGCATTGAAGAGCCTCCCCAAAAATAAAACAGCCAGGCGACATCTAATCAGTTGGATGTCAACTGCAACAAATAGACAATAAGTCAGAAGACAAACCCGGACAGTTGGCGACCTTCGTACGCTCCAGGAGTCCGGGTTATGTACAGAATAATAATAATAATGGTCGTTGAGGTACAGCTTGCACCACGCTGATGAGGGTCAACAGCCCGAAACGCGTTCGTGGCCAGCTTTTCTTGATTAATCAAGAATGGGTATTTGGTCAATTCTGAAATAACTAGAAATCAACGAGAATAGTTGATATTCATTCCGATAGATGGCGAAAGCCATCAGCAACTTTCAGTTGCACGATAAGTTGCTTTTTTCTTAATTGATAACTTGTGAAAAAATAATAGAAACAAAATTTAAAACACCTATTTCTTGGTTTCTCAAGAAGCCTTTAGGACCAAAAATCTTTTTGGTCGTAGTGGTACAGCCTGCTCCACGCTAACGAGTGCCAAAAGCGCGAAACGAGTTCGTGGATGGCTTTTCTTAATTTATCAAGAGATTGGGTTGGCCAAATATCAGGGAACAGGCTAAATTAATGTTTAGTTGATTTCTGTTCCACCAGATGGCGCTCTGCCATTTGAAAAGCACAAGTGCTCCTGGTCAGCATATGCCTTTTTTTATTTTTAATATACATAACTTTATTCATGATAAAATTGTGAAAAAGTATTAAAATTACAATTATATTCTCACAATGAGTATCTTTTTATTTAAAAAAACGCTAGCTTTCAAGCGTTATTCGCTCTTCAACGGGCTTACAATAATATCGACTTGATCCCACGTTTTTGTAAATATTTCTGGTGGGATAAAGTCGATATTATAGTAAGCCCATTAAAGAGTGATTAACGCTTGAAAGCTAGCGTTTTTTAAATAAAAAATATACTCATTGTGAGAATATAATTGTAATTTTAATAGATAACTTTATAAAATACACATAAGACTTTTTATTCTAAGTAGTTCTTATAAATTATGGTCAACTGATATAAAGGACTATTGAGATAGAAGAATAGATAGAATGGAAAAATACATTTTTATCTAGTCATAATTCAAACATATATCGAATATGAAATATAGTACAAAGGTGAATTTGTACTTGGATCATGTAGATGAATTAAGAAAAAAGGAATTTCCTGATCTTGCAACTTATAGTTACTGATGGCTTGCGCCATCAATCGGAATAAAAATCAACGATTAGTTGATATTTCCAGAAATGGACAAATAACGTTTCTTTGATTAATCTAAGAAAAGCTAACCACGTACGCGTTTCGGGCTGTTGGCCCTCATCAACGTGGTGCAAGCTTTTTTTTCAGGATGCCCCAAAGATCAGCCTTTTTTGGTCATTGAGGTACAGCTTGCACCACGCTGATGAGGGCCAACAGCCCGAAACGCGTACGTGGTTAGCTTTTTCTTGATTTAATCAAGAAACGGTATTTGGCCATTTCTGGAATAATTAAAAAAATCAACGTTTAGTTGATATTTATTCCGATAGATGGCGCAAGCCATCAGCAACTTTCAGTTACACGATCAGGAAATGCTTTTTTTATTAATTTATCGAAGAGTTTTTATTTAATCGTTTCCGAATTCTACAATATTGCCTATAATAGAGATTCTTCCATGCTTTTAAACTTTGATTTAAACAACAATGAATCAAGGGTTTGTTTCTTTTCTCATTTCTTTTATTTCTCGAGCTTTCGTGATAACATGCCTCTCAATCCTCTAGAGGATCTCCGTGTTGAAGAACATGTTGGCCTGAAAACTCGAGAAATGAGAAAAGAAACCTGACACTTAATTCCTTATTGATTGTTAGTCAAAATATAGCATATAGAAAAAGAAAGATCACAAATCTCCCTTTAAAATTGACGCTGAAAAACTGCGCCATTTTTCGACCGTGTTTGAAAACGACCAGATTCAGGTTGGTGACAAATCCACAACACTAGTTTTGTAAAATTCAGAACGTCCACCTGGAAAACATGATTTGTTTTTCTTTGTTTTTCTACATCTATATTCTTTAGCAATTTTTTTTATCATTATTGAATTTTACCCCTTTATTTAGGCAATAATTTTGACAATGATAAATCTTCGTACAAAAGACACTCGTCCCGTGATTCTCGATTTTTTGCTTACAATTCACTATATATTTACTTAGAAAATGTTAGACCAATGAATAGCGGGTAATCTAGACCGAAGTTTGTATGACGAAGGGAAACAGTACAAAAGTGAAATTGTGCTGGGATCAGGTTGGTAAATTATGACTTCTTAGTTTTGCTCTTGTAATATTTAGTTTCATATACTTATAAAATGGTTAGCTAGATATTGACGGAAATATGCCTATCAGAAGGATGTTTTGAATTAAGTAAATAAAATTAACTCTATGAAATTTATGATAGTAAAAAACAAAACAACACAAAAAAGCGAATAATTTTTGCACATGCTATGTATAATTTTTTTTTATTTCAATTTAAAGTACTATACAAGGTGTGCCCAATAAATAATGAGACCGGTCAAAACAAAGAAAAAATGAAATGATAATTCTTTTTTTAAAGTCTATTAAGAAATTTAAAAAATAGAAAGCTTCAGCTACACTGCGGTATATCACATCACGTGATTGCGCGCGCAGTCGATAAATTGTAAGCTTGTAAAAAGAACGCCTTGCATAACAACTTCTATTTTGTAATGGATAGAAAATTCGAACAACAAATTTGTATTAAATTCTGCTACAAAATTGGGAAATCGGCTTCAGAAACTTTTGATTTGTTGAAATTGGCTTTTGGAAATAAAAATGTAAATAAGCCCACCACATTTAGATGATTTTCACGATTTAAAAATGGAATGGAATCGGTGAAAGATGAGAAGCGTGTTGGACGCCCAATTCTGCACAGGAACCCTGAAAAGGTGAGTCAAATTTAAAATTTGATAAAAGAAAATCCACGAGGAAGAAACAGGGATATCAAAATCATTAGTTGGATCGATAATTAAAGAAGACTTGCAGTTAAAGAAGACACCTTCAAAATTTGTCCCTAAAATGCTCACAATCCAACAAAAGGAGAATCGCGTTGAAGTTGCCAAAAAATGCTTGAAATGGTGGAAGAAAACCCTAATTGGAAGGAAAAAGTAATAACTGGAGACGAGACATGGGTTTACGGGTATGACCCGGAAACAAAACGCCAATCCATGGAGTAGAAAGGAAAAGATGAACCAAGAACGAAGAAATTCCGACTTTGCAAGTCAAAAAACAAAATCTTATTGGTCACGTTCTTTGACATAAAGGGAATTGTGCATTATGAATATCTAGAGGAAGGTCAAACATTCAATAAGGAGTCTCATTTAAACATTATGATACGTGTACGTGAATCAATTCGTCTGAAAAGAAGTTTTTTTTATGCTTATGAGGTGATACAGCAACGTCTTTACAATAAGAGAGGAGACAAAATGAATCAAATCTAGAAAAAAGAAGTGAGGACTTCTCGGTCATTAAAGTCTGAGAGGCAAGGCCTTCAGCCAGTTCAGGGCTTCCGGGGTGACAGAGTGGAGATTGGAGATTCCTCCATTGAATTTGTACAGCGGGCAGTCATCTAGTATATGGGACATTGATTGTGGGACGTTGCAGGCACAATTTGGATCTTTGGTGTAGCCCCATAACTTCATCAGCTCTGCACACCTTCCCTGTCCTGTCCTAAAGCGGTTTAGAAGCACCCATTCTCGTCGAGGGAGGGAAAAACCTGGGATCTTGACACTTGGGCTTGTGATGAGGTTCTTGTTTGGGATATCGGAGCTGATCCAGGAATTTGTCCATGCTTCTGAGATATTAAAATTTTGGGAGAGAAGTTGGTTTCCTCTGGACCATATCGGATTCCTTGATTTTAGTCTATGTTTTGGGGGAGACTGTAGGATTGGGTTAATTTCGAGGTCGGGTGAATCCAAGAGTTTTTGGTACATTTTCTTGGTGGCTTCCTTTCTGCGTAGCATCCACTTTGCCGTAGTGGGGGGGCCCGAGTCCGACTTCCAAGTCGTTCCGCCAAGAGATCAACACCATAGAGGTCCGTACGTCTCTTGACCTCACGGACAATACAGTAGCTACATTACGCACCCATGATATGAAAAGAAGTGAAATGTGGAGTTCCAAAAATTGGATTATCCATCATGATAATGCACCACCACACACCGCTACATCTGTACTGACTTATTTGGCTAAACACGGCATCCAAATACTCCAACAACTTCCCTATTCTCCAGACCTAGCTCCAAATGATTTTTTTTTTCTCTTTCCAAAACTCAAAATGGCTCTAAAAGGAAGGAGATTTGACACTAGAGAGTCCATCATAGCGGATTCGAAAAAGGTCTTGAAGAACATCCCGAAAGATGCCTTTTCTAAATGTTTTAAATCATGGGAGAAGAGATGGAAATTATGTATAGATGCGGGAGGGGACTATTTTGAAAAATACTAATAACATTTTTTTAGTCATTCTTTTTTTCTTTATTTTTGACCAGTCTCATTATTTATTGGACGCACCTTGTATGTTCCCCTAGGTACACTTGCGCTGTCATACATGTATGCCTTTACATTTGTCTATACATACATATATTTACAATAATTTCAGGCCGTAAAGAGAATAGTCAAATGATATTAACAAGGAGAAAGAAAGAAAAAAAAAACATTGTCATCAGATATTCACAACAAAATTAGTTCATTTATCATTATTAATAAAAGAGATTTCCGCTTTTACCAGTCCAAAGCCCGGATGAAAAAGGAGGAGGGGGAGCAGTAACAAGCTCACTAAAAAACCTGGGCTTAGCTGGCCCGGCTGATAGTACCCTGTAAGGGCTCCTGATCCAGGGATACAGGATGCACTCCATTTTAGGAGTGACTGTACATGGTGTCTCTTCCTCATGTCAGAGGAAGCCATTTCAATCAGAGCTAAGTCGGCCTGCCACTGAGTAGTGCTCCCAGTCTATCTTAATGAAAAAGGCAGACACATTCTTCTTCACCCAGTCATGATGGTTGTATGAAGATAAGAAAGAAGAAGATTGAATGAGAAAAAAATCGTATAAGCGATGTGCTGCAGGTCTTTGGTGAATTTTGGAATGTTTAAACGTATTTACATTTTATTGTCCGTACATATCGTAGATTAAGGTGATTGATATGCATTTAGGAAATAAGTAAGGCCATTTTTAAATAGAACAACTAGATCTTCATTATCTTAACACAGCTATTGCTGTGTTTTGTTGTATGTATTTTATTGCACAGCCCTGGCTATCCTGCCGTCTGCCAAGACCCACATCTATAAGTACTTCCTCGGTGTGGAACTGAGGAGTGAAGACCTTGTCTGGAGGAGAACTCTCTCAAGGTGGGGAAACCTCCCTTGCTGAAGAAATTTTTGCACAACTATATATATTTCGCTACATTTTATCTACCATTTATATATTAAATATATAAATTATATATATTTTCCACCTTTGAAACAATTGATTAGAAGAATCAATAAAATTGTTTTACTGTTCACTGTTCAACACAGATATATTCACTAGACTGCGTAGGATAAGGAGGGACATCATTCATGTCAACCAGGTCTCCATGAATTTGTAAAGTTGCATAGAGTTACCTTATTTACACATATAGTTGCTGAATAAATGATAAAAGATTCCCAAAATCCAAACGACGACTAGAAACAGAGGCAATCTTTAATACAACAATGTTAACAACAACAACAACAACAAGATTTATTAAGACCTTTTAGTCTTATACAGATTCTCCGAGCAGAAGTGTAGCGTGCACGTAGGAATAACAGTAATAGTACCAGTAATCAACAATATATATGTTTTATTATTATTATTAATTTATTTTTTAAGCAAATCAAATTTAATGGTGTTGACTTTGCATAGAAAATTTAATGAAACTGATTCCAAGAATTATAATTAAACATGATATTTATTGATTTACAAGAGGGAGAACAAAATATAAAAGAGAAACTAATATTAAATAAAGAAACTTTTTTTTTACCTTTTCGGTGAGGCTCTATTTATCTGTGATCTTACACACATACTCTGTGGGTATAATTAATCAATTAAAATATATATACAACAAATGGTAATAATGAAATTGATATACAGGAAACTTGAGACAATCAAGATAATATATATATTGGTCTGGGTAATTCCGAAGCACAAAGACATTTCTTATAAATGGAGACAATCTTTAATAGCATTCAATATGATCGGCGTAAAAAAATTGATTTTGCTAATGATTTTGAAGAAGAAAAAAAAAAGTCCACCAATTATAGGAATAACTTGAGAAAGATTTATATCAAATCAATGCGTAAGGAAAAGAGAAATTCGATTTTTCTAACAATTTTATGATAGAAAAATGTTCACCAATTATAAGGAATTAGCTTGAGAAAGATTTATATCAAATTAAAGGTCAACAGCGTCTTTTTGCATCTATTTTGGATAACGGGCGACACAGGACGGATGTGGCGGGAATGTGGATCAGTGGTGGCACCACGTGACATGGTCACGTGCTCAGAAGGCAGTCAGAACGATGGCGGCAGCGCTGGTGACGAGGCTGTGCTTGGCCGCTGTGCTGGGCGGACAGTCTGCGATGGCTAGCGGCGGTGGAGGCTCGGGTAACTCCACGGCTGGAGGGGAACCTATGATCCGCATCGACTTCCTCAAAGTGAAGACCCCTTTCGTGATCGTTATGTGGCTATTGGTAGCTAACTTCCTCAAGATGGGTAAGTCTAATAACATTCTTGATGTATGTCTTTATTACCTGTCATACAGACAGTAATTGTTTAGTTCAACACAATAGGGTGTATTGCTATTTAAAATAGTTGTTCGGGAAACATTCTTGATGCATGATCAGTATCATACAGACTGCAATTGTTTAGATCAACACAATATTGTTTATCCGTGTTTAAAATAACAGATCGGTCAAACCTTGATGTATGTCCCGACACATGTCATACAGACAGTAATTGTTTAGTCCAACACAATATTGTGGTAAGATGAAAACATTAGGTTCCCAAGGGTAAAAACCCGATCCCTGGAAGCCTGGTGTTATCAACTTAAAATTGATACAGGAAATTATTTTATTGAAGTGAGAACAATCAATGTTTCAAAATAACAGTTTGGCTAAAACTTCTTGATGAATTTCCAGTGTCATAAAGACAGTAATTGTTTAGTACAACACAATATTGTGTATCAGTGTTTGAAATAACAGTTCGGTCAAACCTTGATGTATGTCCCGACACCTGTCATATAGACTACAAACATTCAGTACAACACAATATTGTGTATCGGTGTTTGAAATAACAGTTCGGTCAAACCTTGATGTATGTCCCGACACCTGTCATATAGACTAGAAACATTTAGTACAACACAATATTGTGTATCGGTGTTTGAAATAACAGTTCGGTCAAACCTTGATGTATGTCCCGACACCTGTCATATAGACTACAAACATTTAGTACAACACAGTATTGTGTATCGGTGTTTGAAACAACAGATCGGTCAAACCTTGATGTATGTTCCGACACCTGTCATATAGACTACAAACATTTAGTACAACACAGTATTGTGTATCGGTGTTTGAAACAACAGATCGGTCAAACCTTGATGTATGTTCCGACACCTGTCATATAGACTACAAACATTTAGTACAACACAGTATTGTGTATCGGTGTTTGAAACAACAGATCGGTCAAACCTTGATGTATGTCCCGACACCTGTCATATAGACTACAAACATTTAGTACAACACAGTATTGTGTATCGGTGTTTGAAATAACAGTTCGGTCAAACCTTGATGTATGTCCCGACACCTGTCATATAGACTACAAACATTTAGTACAACACAGTATTGTGTATCGGTGTTTGAAACAACAGATCGGTCAAACCTTGATGTATGTTCCGACACCTGTCATATAGACTACAAACATTTAGTACAACACAGTATTGTGTATCGGTGTTTGAAACAACAGATCGGTCAAACCTTGATGTATGTTCCGACACCTGTCATATAGACTAGAAACATTTAGTACAACACAATATTGTGTATCGGTGTTTGAAATAACAGTTCGGTCAAACCTTGATGTATGTCCCGACACCTGTCATATAGACTACAAACATTTAGTACAACACAGTATTGTGTATCGGTGTTTGAAACAACAGATCGGTCAAACCTTGATGTATGTCCCGACACCTGTCATATAGACTAGAAACATTTAGTACAACACAGTATTGTGTATCGGTGTTTGAAACAACAGATCGGTCAAACCTTGATGTATGTTCCGACACCTGTCATATAGACTAGAAACATTTAGTACAACACAATATTGTGTATCGGTGTTTGAAATAACAGTTCGGTCAAACCTTGATGTATGTCCCGACACCTGTCATATAGACTACAAACATTTAGTACAACACAGTATTGTGTATCGGTGTTTGAAACAACAGATCGGTCAAACCTTGATGTATGGCCCGACACCTGTCATATAGACTACAAACATTTAGTACAACACAATATTGTGTATCGGTGTTTGAAACAACAGATCGGTCAAACCTTGATGTATGTCCCGACACCTGTCATATAGACAATAATTGTTTAGTACAACACAATATTGTGTATTGGTGTTTGAAATAACAGTTCGGTCAAACCTTGATGTATGTCCCGACACCTGTCATATAGACTACAAACATTTAGTACAACACAGTATTGTGTATCGGTGTTTGAAACAACAGATCGGTCAAACCTTGATGTATGTTCCGACACCTGTCATATAGACTAGAAACATTTAGTACAACACAATATTGTGTATCGGTGTTTGAAATAACAGTTCGGTCAAACCTTGATGTATGTCCCGACACCTGTCATAAAGATTACAAACATTTAGTACAACACAATATTGTGTATCGGTGTTTGAAATAACAGTTCGGTCAAACCTTGATGTATGTCCCGACACCTGTCATATAGACTAGAAACATTTAGTACAACACAATATTGTGTATCGGTGTTTGAAATAACAGTTCGGTCAAACCTTGATGTATGTCCCGACACCTGTCATAAAGATTACAAACATTTAGTACAACACAATATTGTGTATCGGTGTTTGAAATAACAGTTCGGTCAAACCTTGATGTATGTCCCGACACCTGTCATATAGACTACAAACATTTAGTACAACACAATATTGTGTATCGGTGTTTGAAATAACAGTTCGGTCAAACCTTGATGTATGTCCCGACACCTGTCATATAGACTACAAACATTTAGTACAACACAATATTGTGTATCGGTGTTTGAAATAACAGTTCGGTCAAACCTTGATGTATGTCCCGACACCTGTCATATAGACTAGAAACATTTAGTACAACACAGTATTGTGTATCGGTGTTTGAAATAACAGTTCGGTCAAACCTTGATGTATGTCCCGACACCTGTCATATATACTACAAACATTTAGTACAACACAATATTGTGTATCGGTGTTTGAAATAACAGTTCGGTCAAACCTTGATGTATGTCCCGACACCTGTCATATAGACTACAAACATTTAGTACAACACAGTATTGTGTATCGGTGTTTGAAACAACAGATCGGTCAAACATTCTCAACAAAGATTTTTCTCACAATGAGTTTCTTTTAATTTTGAAATGAAATCTTTCAAGTGATAATATCTCTTAAACGGGGTAATTAAAAACATCGACCATTTCTTATAAGAAATGTTTACAGATGAAAGGAACTCATTGTGAGAAATATTTATAGTTTTAAACGCTTTTCACAATTTTATTTTTATTCTTAATGCCTGTGTCCCGGCCACTCGTCATATAGACCGCAATTCTTTAGTTCAACACAATATTTTGTGAATTCGAAACTATTATAAACGCGTATGATTCTTTTCGAAATTAAACAATTTTCTACTGCTCTTACTGTAATGAAACATTAATGGGAGGGCCTGGCTCATCAGTGGTGAACCCTCCCAACGATTTCGCTAGTTTAATCTACCATACCGATATTATATTGCAGTAAGGGCAGTATAAAATTGTTTAATATTTAAAAGAATCATACACGTCTATAATAGTTTCGAATTCTCATAACAGATGACGCGCTATTGTATCATACAATATTGTGTGCTTATAGTTAATGTCAGAGAAAAAATATATAGCGATAGAATTGTTTAACTTTCATAAAGCGTTAGAGAACAAGGTAATCTCTAAGAACTAAAATTACAGAACAATTTCCCTCCATAGTTAATTTGTATAGTTATTGGAGACGCCGGTTATGTAAATTTCTCTTTTTTGCTTATTCAGACAGATTTACATACTTGTAAATATAATTGTGTATATGAGGATGTGAAAGTTTAATAAAAGTGTGTCAGTAACAATCGGGTGTTGGTGAATTATTAGTGTCATCAGGGTAGCCTTTCTGGTGTTGTGGGCACTTTTAAGGAAGCATATAGGCTTCAATTCGGTTGGAGACAAGAAGAAGTCTGGCAAGAATATACAGTCAAGCTCTGCCACAACTATTTAAATAAGGCCAGACATCCAGGATGCGGCAAGCTTTCCCAGCTTTGAAAGTGAGGCAGTGATCGAATCCGAAAGAGTTATGTTGAATACTTTGATTTCCTTTCATTTTCCCTTTTCTCCTTTGTTTATGTTCCCCCCCCCCCCCCCCCCTTCTCCATGAAAATGATGTATGGCGAGTCCTTACAGGTCGGAAATATCCTAATAAAGCAGTTGTTGTGTACTTATAGTTAAAAACAATACTTTGAAATGAACTACTGGCAAAAAAAAAAGCATTTTTGCACAAAAAAAATCGAATTAAAAACAGAAATTCTAATTATTGGAAAATCTAGGGACCAAGATAAATATTCGAATTAAGGACGTAAAAATTATCCAAGTTCTATTGTATCTATATTTGCGAAAAAATAACCAATATCCCCGTAAATCTTAATTTCTTAATATTTGATAAAAAATGTTTCAAAGAGTGAAAGAGATAGAGAGAGATTGAGATTGAAACTGATTTATTACAATGTCCATATAAGATTATATAAGGTTAAAAAAAATACGGAATAAATATAAATATGAATAAATCTTCTTCTTCTTCTTTCTTATCTCCACTCAATCATATTAGGGTATCAAGATTGTAGAGCTTGAGACTTGACAACCATCATGACTGGGTGAAGTAGAATGCGTCTGCCTTTGTCATTAAGACTGGGAGCACTACTCAGTTGCAGGCCGACGTAGCTCCAAAAGAAATGGCCGCCTCTGACATGAGGAACAGATGCCATGTGCAGCCGCTCCTAACATGGAGTACAAACACTGCTCATCCTGTACCCTGGATTAGGAGCCCTTACAGGGTACTATCAGCCGGGCCAGCTGAGCCCAGGTTTTTTACCGAGCTTGTTTCTGCTTCCTTTCCTCCTTTTTCATCCGGGCTTGGGACCGGCAAAGACGGAGTTAAATTAAAAAATAAGATTATATAATGATAAATATATGAATAAATAGATATAAATAGATAAAAATAATTGATAAATATACATATATATAAAATATATACAAGGTCTTCATTGGTGGCGCCCACCGCTGGAAAGACTCCGCCACCGAGATAGAGATAGAAAGAACACAAACGGTAGAGAATTAATTACATTTAGAACAAATAAGAGGTGCACTAAAGATATTTAATCTCTTATTTAAAACTTTCGGAAACCCGATTTATTCCTTCCATTAAATTTAAATAAGCAGTTTATTTCTTAATTAATATTTTAAAAGTTTGAAAGAAGTTTCCTGTGCACGTTAAGGTAAATGAAAGATAAATGTGAAGATTTGAGCGAAACTTTTGAGTTTTACATCTTTGAGGATCTCTAAACGTCATTCGACATTAGTAAATCATAAGTTGGCGATTGATTTATTGAAAATCGATACCTATGCTATACTGGAACACATCAACACTTTCCGCTATAGCATTTGGATTTAATAATAGTCTATTACGTCTTTCTTACACTGGTATAGCAACACTTCCCGTTATAACATTGGGATTTGATAATGGTCTCTATATATGTCTATCTTACACTGGTACATCAGCACTCTCCGTTGTTATAATATTCTATATATTTGTCTATCTTACACTGGTACTTAGAAACTTCCCGTTATAACATTGGGATTTGATAATATTCTATATATGTCTATCTTACACTGGTACATCAACACTCTCCGTTGTTATAATATTCTATATATTTGTCTATCTTACACTGGTACTTAGAAACTTCCCGTTATAACATTGGGATTTGATAATATTCTATATATGTCTATCTTACACTGGTACATCAGCACTCTCCGTTGTTATAATATTCTATATATTTGTCTATCTTACACTGGTACTTAGAAACTTCCCGTTATAACATTGGGATTTGATAATATTCTATATATGTCTATCTTACACTGGTACATCAGCACTCTCCGTTGTTATAATATTCTATATATTTGTCTATCTTACACTGGTACTTAGAAACTTCCCGTTATAACATTGGGATTTGATAATATTCTATATATGTCTATCTTACACTGGTACATCAACACTCTCCGTTGTTATAATATTCTATATATTTGTCTATCTTACACTGGTACTTAGAAACTTCCCGTTATAACATTGGGATTTGATAATAGTCTATATATGTCTATCTTACACTGGTACATCAGCACTCTCCGTTGTTATAATATTCTATATATTTGTCTATCTTACACTGGTACTTAGAAACACCTCGTTATAACATTGGGATTTGATAATAGTCTATATATGTCTATCTTACACTGGTATATCAGCACTCTCCGTTGTTATAATATTCTATATATTTGTCTATCTTACACTGGTACTTAGAAACTTCCCGTTATAACATTGGGATTTGATAATAGTCTATATATGTCTATCTTACACTAGTACATCAACACTTCCCGCTATAACATTGGGATTTGATAACATTCTATATAACTCAGAAAATGATTATAATAAATACCTATATACACTCATGGACAAAACTTAAGGAAGTTGTACCTTTTAACATGTATATCGGGTTTCAGACAATAACTCTGAAAGATACACTCATGAACAAAACTTAAGGAAGTTGTACCTTTTAGCATGTATATTGGGATTCAGCCAATAACTATGAAAGATATTACAGTTACCTTTATTTAAGATGTCGTATATTTATATTCTAATAATATAAATCCACAGATTATTATTCTGTGATATATTGTATATATATCGTAATATATAACTTATCATCATTCTGTTGTTGACTTGTAATTTTGGATTTTGCATCTACTCCAGTGTAATATAATAAAAGCCATTTAAATAAATAAAGCCTAAAATAGATTTCTACTTTTAAATCAATCTAAATACACCACAGAAGATACACGAGATAACCAAGTAGGGATATATTTGTCTCTGTCTCCTTAAAAAAACAACAACAACAACAAAAAAAGCAGACAACCGCGACATTAAAATATTAGAGACGAAGGCGATAAAAACGTGGTGATTTTCTTTTATTGATAAAATACAAGCTTTCAGGCAAGAATACCCTTCCTCAGGTTACAACCTGTTGTAACCTGAGGAAGGGCATTCTTGCCTGAAAGCTTGTATTTTATCAATAAAAGAAAATCACCACGTTTTTATCGCCTTCGTCTCTAATATTATTGCGTGGCCACGTCATGTCTGATCCTAACATTAAAATATGAAACTTCCATAAGTATTGTCCATGAATGTATTTGACTTTTCCAGATAAAAATTTTGTAATAATAGAGAGATTTAGATCTGGAGAGAGAACGAATCACTTTCATAGTTCCAGATATAAAATATACAATTAATTTTACCCGTTATTCTATGGTTAGAAAATAATTAAAGTATATTTTTAAGTTTGGATATAATTACCAGGTAAACAATTAGTGGACTAATTGAATTGGAATTTGGAATTGCGTTAAAATAATTACTACCTGGCACAACTCTATATTGTGGCAAAGTCTCATCAAATACGCTCATGGACAAAACTTAAGGAAGTGGAAAGTCTTTGTCGCCGGTCATAAATTTATTTTTAAGAAGACAGGGAATTTTGTTCATACTTGGTTATCTCGTATGTCTTCAATAAAGAGAGAGGTCACTGTGTATCAAATATATTTCATAGTTATTGCTAAAAAGTGCAACTTCCTTAAGTTTTGTCCATGAGTGTGCTTTCACCGTTATCACAATAGGCTGATGTACATCATTACACAGTAGAACCTATCTCTAAAGGACAAAATATAATTGCAGAGCCAAAGTGTCCTTTAGAAAAGATTTCCTATAACTGGAGAGAAATGCTAATTTGTAAAAAGGTAGTTTTTTGTAATGAAAACTGTCCTTTGTAGAGGTGTCTTCTCGCGGAGGTTCTACTGTATTTGTCGAAAGTCTTTGTCGACGGTCATCTTTTTTTTTTTTTTTTTGAAGGAGACAGGCAATTTTGTTCACACTTGGCTATCTCGTGTGTCTTCAATAAAGGTTACGGTAATATCTTTCAGAGCTACTGTCTGAATCCCAATATACATGCTGCAAGGTGCAACTTCCTTAAGCTTTGTCCATGAGTGGATCATATTTATTTTCAGAATTTTTTTAAAGGCCCTGTATCATTTTAAATATTCAAATACAATGAAATGATCATCAAACATTTTTCAAATGTTTCTTTAGGTCGAACCCATTTCTGAAGCTTTTTTAGGTATTTTTGATTCACTCAATATATCAAACACTAGTATATATAAAAACGCTATTTTATAGATGCGTATTATTATTTTCAAAATCAAAGACTTTTCTATTGCCCTTGCTCCAATGATAAATTGATGGGAGGGCTTGGCTCATCAGTGGTGAGAATTCTACCAGCGGTTTCTACAGTTTAAATCTACCATACCACTTTAGTGGTTATAATTATAACAATATATTAAACGTTTTTGATAATATGTGTGTAAATAAACTTTTTTTGTATAATTATTGCTCTAAAATGTAAATTTAAATAACTTTCATTCTCTCTTTAAAACCAGAAATAATTTGTATATACATTTAAAAATATGTACATAAAATGATTAAACATTCACACCCAAATATCCACAAAGGATATAGCGTGTTTTTTGTAATAAATTAATAAAAAAAACCGCTATAATATTGCATTTTGTTGTTTTCCTTTTATACTGAATCTGACCTTTTGGAAATGATATTTCAAATGAAATATAAACATAAGCTTTGAGGGGACAGTAGAAATACACATACTTATTAATAAATTGTTATTATTATGTATAAACGTTTTATTAAATTTATTATTATTGTTAATATTCAAAATATTCACACTCTTATTTTGCAAAATTTATTTTGTCCATAATTTATATCAAATTTTCTACCCAATGAATATATAGGTAAAACATATTTTTTCTACTTAATTCTATTTATGTTATGTAGCGCCGAGTTTGTTGTTGACATACACATTAATATATTATAATACTTTGAAAAAAGTTGGCTTTCAGCCAACTGAAATATTGGTAAATAAATTATATTTTGATTCAATATATGCCTTTATAATTAAATAATTATATAATATGCTTCGAGCATATTTGCTTTTCCGCAAACATCAAGTAGTATTTTTATAACAATTATAATTAGATGAATTAGCGTTCCATTTATATGTATGATACAGAAACAATATGTTCTTTTGAATTATTACATAAGATTCTGGAATTTATTATCTTCAATATCGATCCATATTTCCTCTTAATTTGCATTCCAGCTTGATCAAATACGGAGAAAAGCAATTAGCATGGTAATTCTATCTATTTGCATAGCTAATGTACACTAATGTGCAAAAATTAGGAAACAAAATTGTCATAGTGATTTTGTTTCTAAAATTGTGCTACGTAAAATTTAGTTTAAATAAGTATTATACCAATATCTCCATTCAATGATTATCACAAAACTGATAATAAACGTTTTTTTAATAAGTATAAAATTAGTGTCGATTTTTTTCCTGCTTTTATATATAAAGAAAGAGTCGGTGGACGAGTGGGTAACACCCTCGATTCCCGACAGTCATGAACCGGGATTGAATCCCGCGTTAACATTTTGTTTAATATGTGAATAACCTTCATATATTATTCATTGTTGCAATTATCATAAACTAGGTTGATCTTGTTGAGCGGTACCTAATAAAGTGATTTTGGAACAATAAGAAAAATATTTTTATATTTATATATTAACAATTCAAAAGATGTATAGATACATACATTTTTATTTAGTTTCCGACGTTTTAGTGGCTAGCTTTTACTCTCCTTCTCTAAATTAGGCTTAAATACCAATTTCTTGATTTCTCAGGAAGTCTCTTGGACCAAATTTTGGTCGTTGAGGTACACCCTGCACCACACTGACGAGGTCCAACAGCTTAAACACGTTCATGGTTGGTTTTATTGATTTATCAAGAAGTTGGTTGGCTAAATATTGCCACGTGGAAAATTAGGGAAGACCAACTTCTTCTTCTTCTTGAATTCCGGGCTAATTGGCCTTTGTGGTAAGGTCTTCTAGCCCCCACATGGCTGCAGAACGCGAACTGGTGGCAAGGGATCCTAAGATCTGGCAGTGGAGGTGTCATCGCAGGGTGGAGGAAGCTTGGAGAAGTCAGGGAAACAGCGCCTTGATGCAGTGAGAAGCAGGGATGGAGTCCAGTTGAGGAAGCAGGAGATCCTGGAAGCCTAGAACTTGAGGGCTCTAGACTTCAGGATGGGGCAGCTTGAGGCTCTCGCCTCGTGCTTGTCAGGAAGGCCCTTGGCACAGCAGTAAAAAATCCCACGCCGGGAATCGAACCTGGGCCTCCTGGGAAAGGAAGACAACTTCGGTATGACACAGCAATTTATTTCAGGCAAGAACAAACTATGAATGATAAACAAAAGATAAGCAAAGAGGGAAGTTTACAGAGTAGCAAAATATATAAACATAAAAAAAAGACCACTCTGTTAATAAAAAAATTTAAAAAAATGAATAAATACTGTGTTACAATATTATAGAACATAATATTTCGGGCGGACATGAAACAAACTAACGACTTCTGAAATAGGACCTCGTCTGGTCTTAAGCGCGGCGGACTCTCAATAAAACTTTATTGTTTTGTATTACATGATGGTCAAGCTGGCGAGTGGAATTGTATCTATATTTTAGCGCCTTGTTGCACTTTTTATATTATGATACATATGGAAATATAGTGTATATTGAAATATATTACTATACATATGCATATAACATCATTGATCAATTGCAGCCATGTATATTTGTAACTATTGTAGATTAAATTCATAAATTAAATTGCCATTTATTGATAAAATTTGTAACAAATAAATTTACTGACATTATGTTTATTTTCAATAATATCATCAAATATTATCTCTACAGACCTTACTGCAATAATATAAGTTATTAAATGAGAGGGCTTGGCTCAGCGGCTTCGCCAAATTAAACTCCAGACCGCTCTACTATTGTATTGGTTTGGTTTGGGATATACCCTGTATTTTCTATGGAATGCAGCTTAGGGTGTTTATAAGCGTACTAGACGAAAGGCCCGGGCAACGCCCGGGGTTTACCCGAGTGCGAATATATTTCAAAAACGTTGTCTTGGGTGGCCGCTATAGACAGGGTGGTCTGTATAGACAGGTGGATGTATCACTCATCTGATAACAGGGTTGCCTAGGGTGACCGCTGTGGCAGGGTGGTCTGTATAGACAGGTGGATGTATCACTCAGCTGTTAACAGGGTTGCCTAGGGTGACCGCTATGACAGGGTGGTCTGTATAGACAGGTGGATGTATCACACAGCTGATAACAGGGTTGTCTAGGGTGGTCTCTATAGACAGGGTGGTCTGTATAGACAGGCGTATTTTTCACACTGATGATAACAGGGTTGTCTAGAGTGGCCGCTATAGACAGGGTGGTCTGTATAGACAGGTGGATGTATCACTCAGCTGATAACAGGGTTGCCTAGGGTGACCGCTATGACAGGGTGGTCTGTATAGACAGGTGGATGTATCACTCTGCTGATAACAGGGTCGCCTAGGGTGACCGCTACGACAGGGTGGTCTGTATAGACAGGTGGATGTATCACACAGCTGATAACAGGGTCGCCTAGGGTGACCGCTACGACAGGGTGGTCTGTATAGACAGGTGGATGTATCACACAGCTGATAACAGGTTTGCCTAGGGTGACCGCTATGGCAGGGTGGTCTGTATAGACAGGTGGATGTATCACACAGTAGATGACAGGGTTGCCTAGGGTGACCGCTATGACAGGGTGGTCTGTATAGACAGGTGGATGTATCACTCAGCTGATAACAGGGATGCCTAGGGTGACCGCTGTGGCAGGGTGGTCTGTATAGACAGGTGGATGTATCACTCAGCTGATAACAGGGTTGCCTAGGGTGACCGCTAAGACAGGGTGGTCTGTATAGACAGGTGGATGTATCACACAGCAGATAACAGGGTTGCCTAGGGTGACCGCTATGACAGGGTGGTCTGTATAGACAGGTGGATGTATCACTCAGCTGTTAACAGGGTTGCCTAGGGTGACCGCTATGACAGGGTGGTCTGTATAGACAGGTGGATGTATCACACAGCTGATAACAGGGTTGCCCAGGGTGACCGCTATGACAGGGTGGTCTGTATAGACAGGTGGATGTATCACACAGCTGATAACAGGGTTGCCTAGGGTGACCGCTATGACAGGGTGGTCTGTATAGACAGGTGGGTGTATCACACAGCTGATAACAGGGTTGCCTAGGGTGACCGCTATGACAGGGTGGTCTGTATAGACAGGTGGATGTATCACACAGCAGATAACAGGGTTGCCTAGGGTGACCGCTATGACAGGGTGGTCTGTATAGACAGGTGGATGTATCACACAGCAGATAACAGGTTGCCTAGGGTGACCGCTATGACAGGGTGGTCTGTATAGACAGGTGGATGTATCACACAGCTGATAACAGGGTTGCCTAGGGTGACCGCTATGACAGAGTGGTCTGTATAGACAGGTGGATGTATCACACTGATGATAACAGGGTTGTCTAGGGTGGTCGCTATAGACAGGGTGGTCTGTATAGACAGGTGGATGTATCACACAGCTGATAACAGGGTTGTCTAGAGTGGTCGCTATAGACAGGGTGGTCTGTATAGACTGGTGGATGTATCACACAGCTGATAACAGGGTTGTCTAGAGTGGTCGCTATAGACAGGGTGGTCTGTATAGACTGGTGGATGTATCACACAGCTGATAACAGGGTTGTCTAGAGTGGTCGCTATAGACAGGGTGGTCTGTTTAGACAGGTGGATGTATTACACAGCTGATAACATGGTTGTCTATAGTGGTCGCTATAGACAGGGTGGTCTGTATAGACAGGTGGATGTATCACACTGATGATAACAGGGTTGTCTAGGGTGGTCGCTATAGACAGGGTGGTCTGTATAGACAGGTGGATGCATCACACAGCTGATAACAGGGTTGTCTAGAGTGGGCGCTATAGACAGGGTGGTCTGTTTAGACAGGTGGATGTATCACACAGCTGATAACAGGGTTGTCTAGGGTGGTCGCTATAGACAGGGTGGTCTGTATAGACAGGTGGATGTATCACACAGCTGATAACAGGGTTGTCTAGAGTGGTCGCTATAGACAGGGTGGTCTGTTTAGACAGGTGGATGTATCACACAGCTGATAACAGGGTTGCCGAAAGGGACCGCTATAGACAGGGTGGTCTGTATAGACAGGTGGATGTATCACACTGATGATAACAGGGTTGCCGAAAGTGATCGCTATAGACAGGGTGGTCTGTATAGACAGGTGGATGTATCACACAGCTGATAACAGGGTTGTCTAGGGTGGTCGCTATAGACAGGGTGGTCTGTATAGACAGGTGGATGTATCATACAGCTGATAACAGGGTTGTCTAGGGTGAACGCTATAGACAGGGTGGTCTGTATAGACAGGTGGATGTATCACACAGCTGATAACAGGGTTGTCTAGGGTGGTCGTAATAGACAGGGTGGTCTGTATAGACAGGTGGATGTATCACACAGCTGATAACAGGGTTGCCTAGGGTGGCCGCTATAGACAGGGTGGTCTGTATAGACAGGTGGATGTAACACACAGCTGATAACAGGGTTGTCTAGAGGGGGGCGGGCAGGGAGGTCACGTGTTTGCTGGCGGCCAATGGGCGCGCATTCTATCCGTGAGCTTCAGACAGACAGACAGACAGACAGACAGAATAAGGCAAATATATAAGTAGATGTTCATAGGTTCACTAAACACCCCTAAGCTGCCTCCCATAGAAAATACAGGGTATACCCCAAACAAATCCAATAGTAGAGCGGTCTGGAGATTAATTTGACGAAACTGCTGAAAGGGTTCACCACTGATGAGACAAGCCCCCTCATTCAATAACTTATATCATTACAGTAAGGTCTGTAGAGATAATATTTGACGATATTATTGAAAAGAAACACATTGCTGCTAATTTATTTGTTACAAAGCTATTTTTTTTTAAGACCGAAGAGCGTTTATTTCAGCCAATTTCTTCTGTTTTTGGAGGCTATTCAGTTCGTTTTCGACGAAAGAGAGAGAGAGAGAGGCTGGAGCTAAATAATCAAATTATTCACCAGACCTTTTATGGCTAAGGGTGCGCTTAGGGACGGCCCCAGACTGCAGGGGAAATAGAGCTATTGTAGAGGTGGTGTTTTCTATTCTTCAACACCAACGATGTCCTCTCGCTTCATTATGACACTACGGGTGATTAGGAAGTGTTGGACGTTCTGACGTCGACGTGGTAGATGACTCGGCTGCAGATCGATGGCGCCAACACTCGGCAAACCTGCACCACCCTCTGCTGCTGCAAGATTGTTGTTGACATTCCCGCCTACACGTGCGACATGGACACTGCTATATCGATATTTCATATATTTTAGGGTCTTATTTCTCGGTGCTTTATACTTTGAGGTTTATTTTCCGATTTAATAGCTCTGGTTTTATCACTTTGACGGCCCCTCATGGTGTTTTTTACCGTCGATTGCGTACATATTTTTTTTTAGCTATTTGTTCACCAGATGTATGGCCCTATATATGTAAATACGGACAAACCTTTTTAAAAAAGCTATGCATATAATTTTATATTTTTAATATTTTAATTTGCAAAAGTTTTTTTATTATAAAATAAATGTAGCTCCCAGGGTTAAGTTTCTTGTGCAACTTTTTATTTGAAAGCTTTAGGACTTGTCAGTCCTTCAACAGAATTATCACGTTAACAACTAAATAACAAATTTATTATTAAGTTGTCAACGTGATAATCCTGTTGAAGGACTGAAAAGGCTTGATAATAAAAAGTTGTACAAGAAACACAATCCTGGAAGCTTCATTTATTTTATAATATAATAAATCAGGTAAGAACGTTTATTTATAATCAAGAGTTAATTTTTTTTTTCTTTTAAACTTTTATTTGTAATTTATTTCAACACATAAAACGCGATATCCCGGCTTAAACTTTTAATCAATTCTTTATATATGTAGATACGCGACGCTGTATTTCAGAAAATGGTGTATGTATATAAGTAGAACTAGGATTCAAAGTAATCATTCCCCTGAAGAGAGTGTCAGGAAGTCACTGAAATGTCAGAAGTTAAACTATAGGTTGATGAGGCTGTGTTTTTTCTGAATCTACTTCCAACCAACAAATGATCTTCAAAACTACTGTATCCGTTATCGTAAAGATAGAGGCTGCTTGGCCGGCATTCATAGTTCTATGATAAATAAACACTTCGGCCAGTTGGAGGTTTTTATTTTCTCAACGTTTCGACAACAATCTTTTGTCTTCGTCAGGAGAAGTAAATAAAAATAAAGCATTTGGCAAGGCGTTAAAAAATATTTTTGTCGAAACGTTGAGAAAATAAAAAACTCTAACTGGCCGAAGTGTTTATTTTTCATAGAAATTCTATATCCGTTGTTGTTGTTTCTTATCCCCTTGTGTAAAGATTACACAAATTCCATGAGTACAATCTTCTCGAGTTGTTTTATGATAAGCAGCGAGTTCTCCCAAAGGCCCTGTTTAGTGCATCTAATGCAAGCCAAAATGTGTTCTGGAGCTGTAGGTGCCAAGCTACATTTTGCGCAAGTTGTGTAGATTTTGTTATTTTCTTAGTTCAATGGCTTTAACAGAAATCAACAAATGTTAGACGCCAGTGAGGATTCATTTACTAGCTCGCCATGATTCAATCGCAATGGCAATCGTGAGTCTGAATTCTAAACACCATTGGGAGGATTCATGCAGCAAAAAGAATATTTTAAAACATTTCTGAAAGACATTAAAGAAAGAAATACATTTAAGACATGTTCTTGTACAGACAGTTCGCTCTAATTCTTTCCCTAATGTGGTGGGCGCTCTGAATTTGTCGAAGATGGTATTGTGGCATTGTCACCGACTTGAGTTTGCTAATTGGCGGAAACGATCACTAGATGGCGCTTTAGCGTTTATTATATATATATTTTTTACGGAAGAGGTGTTCTTTATTTTTATAGATTAATATCTTCTAAATAGTTTTTTTAATCTATATAATCAAGATTATTATTAAATATTGTGCGTGTGTGTGTGTGTTGAAAAAGCAAACGGTACCTACATTTTGGAAAAGGTCAAAATGTCGAAGATCCAACATTGTCGCTTCAAGGTAACTGAGGTCAAACGAGGATCTCATGAAATATTTCGAATTGGTTCAAGTCGTGTTTTGATGGTGAAATGGGTGGGCTCATAACTTAACTATTGATGGCACCTTCGGGGGAATTTAACCTTTGAAAAAAAAAAGCTTGTTCCTTGTATATTTATTTAAATAAAATAGTTAAAAAGTGTTAATAACCGATTTAAAGCATCCCGAAGGTAGTAAGGAAGGCAAATATAAAGCATTCCGAAGTACCACAATCCAGATATAGATGAAGATTTCCGTTAGTTGATTCAAATAAAAGTCGCCGGGAATCTAAGGAGAGAGTCAAGGACTGAAAGATTTGGGCGGGGCGGGTGATTAACTCCAAATTACACCAATTTGGTAAATTGAGGTGGGGAGTGCTGTCATAAGTTTTAACATCTCGCCACAATTGACGGCTAGTGGGGTCTGGGCAGTACTTGGTCTACTGGGATGTTACATTGGAGTACTTGGTCTACTGGGATGTTACATTGGAGTACTTGGTCTACTGGGATGTTACATTGGAGTACTTGGTCTACTGGGATGTTACATTGGAGTTAATGAGGTGGGAGTGCTGTCATCTGTTTTAACATCCCGCCACAATTGACTGCTGTGAAGTCTGGGCACTACTTGGCCTACTGGGATGTTATATTGGAGTTATTGAGGCGGAGAGTATTGTCATCGGTTTTAACATCCCGCCACAATTGACGGCTCGTGGAGTCTGGGCAGTACTTGGTCTACTGGGATGTTACATTGGAGTTATTGAGGTGGGGAGTGCTGTCATCGGTTTTAGCATCCCGCCACAATTGACGGCTCGTGGAGTCTGGGCAGTACTTGGTCTACTGGGATGTTACATTGGAGTTATTGAGGTGGGGAGTGCTGTCATCGGTTTTAGCATCCCGCCACAATTGACGGCTGTTGAGTCTGGGCAGTACATAGTCTATTTCACTCCTCTGACAGAACTGAAACCATCGAACTCCTTCGCGTTTGTACAAACCATCGACCTCAGGCGAAGGTTTGTACGGCCGTGTACGGAGCTCTTAGCCCTTGCACGGCTCTCCAAATGACCCATTGTTGAAGCCACGTAACCTATGAAACTTAATATCCTAACCATAGTCTGGGCAGTACTTGGTCTACTGGGATGTTACATTGGAGCTATTGAGGTGGGGAGTGCTGTCATCGGTTTTAACATCCCGCCACAATTGACGGCTCGTGGAGTCTGGGCAGTACTTGGTCTACTGGGATGTTACATTGGAGTTATTGAGGTGGGGAGTGCTGTCATCGGTTTTAGCATCCCGCCACAATTGACGGCTCGTGGAGTCTGGGCAGTACTTGGTCTACTGGGATGTTACATTGGAGTTATTGAGGTGGGGAGTGCTGTCATCGGTTTTAGCATCCCGCCACAATTGACGGCTCGTGGAGTCTGGGCAGTACTTGGTCTACTGGGATGTTACATTGGAGTTATTGAGGTGGGGAGTGCTGTCATCGGTTTTAGCATCCCGCCACAATTGACGGCTGTTGAGTCTGGGCAGTACATAGTCTATTTCACTCCTCTGACAGAACTAAAACCATCGAACTCCTTAGCGTTCGTACAAACCATCGACCTCAGGCGAAGGTTTGTACGGCCGTGTACGGAGCTCTTAGCCCTTGCACGGCTCTCCAAATGACCCATTGTTGAAACCACGTAACCTATGAAACTTAATATCCTAACCATAGTTATTGATAATAAAAATATTCGAATCGCCGAATGTCGCGGTCCATTTGGATGAGGAAAGCGAAGACTGAAACGCGGCTGATTCCACCCTCGCCTTTTCAGTGATACGCTAAGCTGTGCACGATGGATTCTGTGGCCACTGGACATACGTCGGATCGTGAGGCTGTTTGGTTCTGTGCTGCCTGGAGTATAGGAGTTCCATCTATACTTCTTTCCTATGGTGAATCTGTATAAGACTTGTGGTTTTAATAAATCTGTATGTGTATATGTGTGATATTAAAATATTCATATCTAGAAATATCTAAACGATAAAAATATCGAGTTTGAAGCGCTCAAATTTGGTAATGTGCCAATGTTATTGGTATATGATTGGTATGCGAATTTGGAAAGATATTTTTTTTTTCAAGATCCGTCTCAGTAATTCGACGCAGTTTAAAGATGATAGTGAACAAAGGGATCCTCATGAAATATCATAAAGAAAACAAGATCAAGTGCACAGGAGTTCTTTTCTGTTCCGTAATAGCTTGCTATACTCATAACATATTATCAAATCAATATCAATTTACTCTGAGACTTAGCTTAATCAGTATGACTATATATATATGTCGTAACCCCGGGTAAGCCAACAAGTGAGTTGGAAGCAGTCGGGGTTGAGTGGCAAGGCGTGCAGAGTGGGAAGTCCGCACGGGACAGTAAGGACAAAGTTTGGGATCAAAAGAAGTTCTCCTAGTACGTCTCACGTGGCACCAGGACCAGGGGAAAGTTGAGGATTAACTGAGGAAAGCTCGGCGTCCAGCCTGAAGCCGCGGAGGCAGAGAGGAGCCAAAACGGCGGCCACGAGGGCCGCCGCTAGATAACCACCGAGCTCGACTCAGCGGGCCTGTCCGAGAATATCCACTGTAACCTAACTAACTGTCAACATCCGGACCAACGCCCTTTTTGTTCCACCCTGGATCCCCCGGGTATCTGGTGGCAAGCTGGTGTCACTTTGAGACGACTAGAAAAGACGTCATACTTTATTACTTACATATCACATTGTTTAAATTACGATATATATAACGGCATATATTGGATCAAAATATCATTTATTTTACCAATATTTCAGTTGGCTGAACGCCAACTTTTATCAAGGTATTATAACATATTTAATGTGTGTCAACAACAAACTCAGCACCACATAACGTCAACAGCATTAAGTTTTAAAAATATATTTTCTTATATTCAATGGGGAGAAACAAATTTATATATATAAATTCATATTATGGACAAAATGAATTTTGTAAAATAAGGGTGTAATTATTTTGAATATTAACAATAACGCCTATTTTATATTTACAATTATTTGTACTACGGGTAAAAGGTTTTTATATAAAAATAAAATAAAAATAACAAATTATATATAAAAGATTTAGTTTAGTTTAGTTGATTTAGCCTATTCCCTGATATTTAGCCAACCCATTATCTTGATAAAACAAGAAAAGCAATCCACGAACGCGTTTCGGGCTGTTGTCTCTCGTCAGCGTGGAGCAGGCTGTACCACTGTTACCAAAAATGTTTTGGTCCCCGAGGCTTCTTGAGAACCCAAGAAATGAGTATATATATATATGTATAGTAGGTAGTGTTGTGCGTGCGTTCCGTGCGTGATACTTGCAAATAACTCCAGATTTACTTAGTCTAGTAAGATTCTGTTTATACTATGTAACGTCGCATATATTTATAACCTAAGCTAACACTTCATGTGTATTGAGAAACCTATAGATACTCATGGATAAACTTAAGGAAGTTTTACCTTTTAGCATGTATATCGGGATTCAGACAATAACTCTGAAAGATACACTCATGGACAAAACTTAAGGAAGTTGTACCTTTTAGAATGTATATCGGGATTCAGACAATAACTCTGAAAGATACACTCATGGACAAAACTTAAGGAAGTTGTACCTTTTAGCATGTATATCGGGATTCAGACAATAACTCTGAAAGATACACTCATGGACAAAACTTAAGGAAGTTGTACCTTTTAGCATGTATATCGGGATTCAGACAATAACTCTGAAAGATACACTCATGGACAAAACTTAAGGAAGTTGTACCTTTTAGCATGTATATCGGGATTCAGACAATAACTCTGAAAGATACACTCATGGACAAAACTTAAGGAAGTTGTACCTTTTAGCATGTAATCGGGATTCAGACAAATATATTTGATGATTTATATATATTTGATACACAGTGGCCTTTATTGAAGACACACGAGATAACCAAGTATGAACAAAATTGCATCTGTCTCCTTAAGATTAAAAAATAAATAAATAAAAGACTACTGGGGCAAAAAAGACTTTTCACTTTCTTAAGGTTTGTCCATGAGTATATATGTCAATGTGAAAATAGATAAATTAAAATAAGGTATTATTTCAATTAATGCAATTTATTATTAATGCAATTTATTCATAATATCTGCTCTATAACTCAATGATTCATATCAAAGAATATACCATAACACTAATATTGGAAACTTCAGGCATAAGATAACCTATAAGAAATGGTAGCATTAAAAACACAAATTTTTCTTTTTAAATATAAAACAAACTTATACTGTCCTTACTACGATGAAAAAATATTGGGAGACCTTGGCTCATCAGTGGTGAACCCTCCCAGCGGTTTCGTCAATTTAATCTACCAGACCGCTTCTTTGAGCTCTAATACTGTATTGAATCATTCTGCTTATATATGCTACACTGAAGGGTGGAATCTATGAACTGGTTTTCAAGCAAACTATGGACATAAGCTTTTAGGACAGTAGAAGTTTGTTTTATATTTAAAAAGAAACATTCTTGTTATAATGCTTCAATTTCTTATATATATATATATATATATATATATATATATATATATATATATATGGAATGGGTATTTTAGATGAACTATGGACATAAACTTTGAGGACAGTATACAGGTTAACTTATATATTAATCATAAGGCGATAGCATGCCATCTATATATATATATATATATATATATAGATGGCATGCTATCGCCTTATGATTAATATATAAGTTAACCTGTATACTGTCCTCAAAGTTTATGTCCATAGTTCATCTAAAATACCCATTCCAAGAGTCTAGCATCAGTATCACTATAAAAAGAAGTTCCAAAATTGCAATATAACAGCGGTATGGTAGTTTAAACTGACGAAACCGTTGGGAGGGTTCACCACTGATGAGCCAGGCCCTTCCTTTAATTTTTCCATTGCAGTAAGGGCAGTAGAAATTGTTCAATTTCAAAAAGAATCTTATGCGTCTAAAATAGTTTTGTAATTTTCATAAAGTATGTAATATCTATATAATGACACGAAAGCCTGATATCTTGTACAGATAATATTCTGACCAATCGCTGAGCAGAAATCCAGGCCGAGAATTCTGTCCCAGTCTGCTAATTAATAGAGGATTTACGATGACACTTCCAATGACAGCGTCTTTCTGCTGACAAGATCTACAGCCGTTGTCCATAAAAAAGACCTTGTTACAAGAAATATTGTCGGCTAAGGCATGGAATTCGAACTTATTATAAATATCTACAAAATTTTACAACAGATTATATAATTAGATAATAAAAAGGCATATATTGGCTTGAATAATATATTTATTTATTTCGGATGGCTGAACGCCAACCTTTATCGAGGCATTACATTTTTGTATACACAAACTCAGATAACACTATGCGGCGTTGAATTTGTGTATACAAAAATGTAATGCCTTGATAAAGGTTGGCGTTCAGCCATCCAAAATATTGGCAAATAAATATTTTATTCAATTCAATATATGTCTTTTTATTATCTAATGATTTAAGTATGGATTGCTCTATTTTCAGAAAGATTATATATTAGTTGGGTTTCTTTATTGCAAAAAAATAAACTTGGCAAGCTTTCAATTCAAAGGTCAAAGATGGGCTGGCTTAAAACAAGTAGATGGAGTCTTGTATTTTGTTTTAGCCTCGTTGATGGTCCTTTGGTTTAAATATTGTCATGTTTGCAAAATAAAGACACTGATTATCTTCAAAACACAAATTAATTAAAATTAAATAAGTTTTAAAATGTAAATATCCCTCGTATCAAATAGAAAAAAATATTATTTGTTTATACTCAAAAGGTATAACAATAATAAAGAGAGATAAAAAGACAAAGGTCACCTCTCCCGACAAAATAGACGTCAAGGCTAGACATCATCTATGGATGGCGTCTAGCTTTGACGTCTATTTTGACGGGAGAGGTGACCTTTGTTTTTATAGATCAATATTCTCTCGTCAAAATATCCAATAATAGAAAGGTAAACATTTAAAACGTTGAGTTTTCGGTGATATTTTTACGATGGGACAACTCAGCGGCAAATGTTTGAGGAAAATTTCAACAACTATTTACTCCTTAATTTATGTTTGAAATAATCTCTTTCAACATTTCCTCTTAAAAATTATTTTTGATATTTTTTCTCATCCCAAGTTCACGGGATATACAGACCATGATAATCGTAGTGGATAGTTAGCAACTGCCTGTCTACACCACATGTCTACACCTGAAGAAAGAAATTCGACTTTTGAAAATACAAGGTGTTAGAGCCCCGTTTGGATACCTGCACTCTGTGTGGGTTGGGCTTGTGTAAGAAACAGGGATCATCGAAGAAGAGGGTTTTTTTTTACTTATCCTTTTAGTCTAAATTAGACAAGATCTTGGAGTTCGTGCTCGTAAAGAAGCTCAAGAACTCTTCTTGGTTCTCTGTACAGGGATCTTTTGTCCTTTCCAATGCAATTTAGTAAATGTTGGGGAGTGGCCTCTTCGGTTTTGCACCTAGTGCACATGGGGAAGCTTTTGGCTCCCTCTTTATAGACTAGAGGGCGCAGGTGACCAGATAAGAAGAGGGTAAAAGTACTCAATGCAAGATTCGATCCAGGTTTGTGTTTGTCTAGAATTTATAATTACCAGATATATAAGCAGAACATCTCAATACAATATTTGTGCAGTATGGTAGATTGAACTGGCGAAACCGCTGGGAGTGTTCAACACTGATGAGCCAGGTCCGCCCAATATTTTATCATCGTAGTAAAGAGAGTCAGACGTTGTTTTATTCATAAGAATGAGAAAAAAGCGCTAAGGAAGTTTATCACTATTTATTTACTTGATTTAAATCTGAATCTAGATCAAAATAATACAGCAGCTTTCTGTAGATGAGTTTAATTTTATTAATGTAATCCAAGCTTTCGGACATCTCTACCCTTCTACAGGAGTACATAATACGGTCGGTGGAAGGGTGGTCTAAACTGTTGGTTTTGGACCACTACGACCCGTGATCGAATCTTGCATTGTGAACTTTTTATAATTAGTAGAGAAAAGCCACAAAGACCTCCGATTCTTGAAAAAGTCCAACCTCAACAGTGAGTGCAAATAACCAAACGGGGCTATTACACATTTGTAAGTGCAAAAGTCGAACTGCTTTTCGCATGTGTAAACATGTGGTGCATTTACAGTAAAAACAGTCGACAACCTCTACCCATCATGATTATCATGGCCTGTTCCACGTGTACTAGAGATATTTGAATGTAATTCTACTGTCCTATAAGCTTATGTCCATAGTTTACTTGAAAACCATTTCTGAGATTGCGGTCTGGTGGATTAAATTGGCGAAACCGCTGGGAAGGTTCACCACTGATGATCCAAGCCCTCCCAATATATTTTTTTCATAGCAATAAGGACATAGAAGTTTGTATTGTGTATAAAAGAAACATTCGTGCTTTTGAATCCTTTCATTTTATATGACTAGAGATAATAATAACATAAAACGAATAATAAAAAACGCCATCATTATTGTTTGCTTCATGTACTTCTGTAGAAAATCAGGGATACCCGAATTCATGAGATTGTATTAATAAAAAGAAACACATATCCAGTAACCTGTTGTATTAGTTCACTATAGGTTATCACACACCATACCTAGCAACAATGGCCGATCCATTTGGAGGAAGCCAAGGTGTCCGCCACGCAGGTAATTCTCGATGACGTACACCCTGTCATCAAACCAACCAGTTGCTGCAAGACAAATAAGGAAAGTCGGGTAACTTTATATCTTCAATCCTCAAATTCCGCTCAGATATATGTGGCGATTTGTGGATCACTCGTGGTGGTTGTGTGCCGAGTGATAAGCACACACACAGGAGACAGGATTAAGATGCAAAAACATGTGTGGAATAGATCGGAGAGGAAAAAGAGAAAGTACGAAGACTACCCTGGGAATAACTGGTGTCGAAGCCATCTCGATGTTAACTGTCCCTTGATCATCACCTGTAGGTGTTTTCAAACTGCTTTGAGTAAGATAATTTTTCTTCAGGGGGAAGGGGAGTGATGGCTGACATCTGGTGACCAAGAGGTTGTTTTGACCCGGCTATTTTATCTTTCCTTTTCTCATACTCACACACAAGCCATTTTATCTATATATTTATTTATTTTTTGCTTATCCCTAGTACACGTGGTACAGGCCATGATAATCTTGGTAGGTAGAATTTGGCAACTGCCTTTACTGTAAATGCACCACATGTCTATACATGTGAAAAGAAGTTCGACTTTGCACTTAAAAATGTGCCAGAGCCCCGTTTGGTTACTTTCAATCATTGGTGGGGTTGGACTTTTGCAAGAATCGGCAGTTTTTTTTAATCAGAAAAAAAGTGTCCAATGCGGGAATTGAACCCGGGTCGTAGCGGTCGAAAACCAACGGTTTAGACTATCCTTCCACCGACCACCTTTATATATTTCTAAATATGATAACAAATTCTGGTAGATCTCGGTACTAACTCCGTATTTTAATAACCCTAATACAAGGTAAAATGTATACAAGCCGTAACGTGGTTAGGTAAAGTTAGGTTAGGATCAATATACACGAACCTTGTCTCAATACCTCCCAATTTTCTCTCCATGTGAATAAAACCAATGTATAACGAATAATTGGCAATTATTGTTCCTAAAATTAAATATACATCGGCCAGTAAATCTTTTTATTATCTCGACGTTTCGACAAAAATCTTTTGTCTTCGTCAGGAGCAAACAAAAATTGAAACATTCGGCAAGGCGTTAAAAATTATTCTAAGGCTGCAAAGGCGTTTTAACGTGATAATTGTAATTGTGGAAATTATTGTATTATGTTATAGCAAATTTCAGAAATTTGGGATACAATTTTTGAAAATCAAGCACCTCAAGCATTTTTATACGTTAATATATAACAAAGTTATATAAAATGAAAGGATTTAAAAGCACGAATGTTTATTTTATACATAATACAAACTTCTACTGTCCTTACTGCGATGAAAAAAATATGTATTGGGAGGGCATGGCACATCAGTGGTAAATCCTCCCAGCGGTTTCGCCAATATTAGAGCTTTGAGAAGCGGTCTGGTGGATTAAATTGGCGAAACCGCTGGGAGGGTTCACCACTGATGAACCAAGCCCTCCTAATATATTTTTTCATCGCAGTAAGGACAGTAGAAGTTTGTATTATGTATAAAGAAACATTCGTGCTTTTATATCCTTTCATTTTATATGTATAGATGGCGCGTTATTGCTTTGTGTTAATATAACAAAGTTACGGGAGGAAGATTATTCATGTAGTAAAAGAGGCATTTCTTCCTTTATTAGAATTATAATCCTCTGTATCAATTAGATAAATTTCACCTGTAGAAGGGTCGTTTTAAACCCGAAAGCTTGTAAAATCGTTAAAAGTGTAAAAAAGAAACTTCTATCTTTACTTATGCATCTGAACGATGATCCTATGCATCATTCTCGTAAAAAACCTTACTAATAATGATAAAGAATGTGCGTCACAACACTAGTTTAACAAATTAAGACAAAAAACCAACCTGTATACTTTTTACTAAGGTGATGCACTGTGCCATATTTCTGATATGCAATTAAAGAGAGAGAAGTGTCTCCTTTGGTACATTATAATCTATGTAGAAGAATATTTATTATAAGTGAAGGGTGTAAAAACATCGGATATCTCCATATATTATTTTATACCATATTATTATAGTAAGTTTTGACGTTTATTTTGATGGAAGAGGCGACCTTTGTCTTTAAAGATCAATATCCTACCGACAAAATTTCCATCTATATTTTGGTCTAGCCATTCTACCAGCTAAACACCTCTTTGGCAGGTTGTGAAGATTTTATTTGATCCAGAGGGCCATTATCCTGAAACCATGGTTTCCATTTTAAATGCAAAAGTCGAACTGCTTTTTACATGTGTAGACATGTGGTGCACTTACAGTAATAGCAGTCGCCTACTTCTACCCACCATGATTATCATGACCTGTACCACTTGTACTAGAAAAATAAAAGTATTACCGGTATAATCCAAATTGTGCCATTACATCATGGTGTTTGTTCTTATCTATATCCTTATATTCACAAGTAAAAAACTCGGTTTCAAGAAGATCCGCAAAGAACGACACCAAAAATGTTCGAAGTTATCAGAAAGGTTTTAGCTAACGAAGTGAGACGAACTATTTAAAGCAGAAGATCAATGGAAACATTATGCGAAGGTCACGTTTAACACCGCAAATCTTTGGAAAAAAAACTGAACGATTGTATAAATTATTTTGAAAGAACTTCTGAAATATACCCTCATGGACAAAACTTAAGGAAGTTGTACCTTTTACCATGCATATCGGTATTAAGTGAATAACTCTGAAAGATACACTCATGGACAAAACTTAAGGAAATTGTACCTTTTACCATGTATATCGGTATTCAGAGAATAACTCTGAAAGATACACTCATGGACAAAACTTAAGGAAGTTGTACCTTTTACCATGCATATCGGTATTAAGTGAATAACTCTGAAAGATACACTCATGGACAAAACTTAAGGAAGTTGTACCCTTTAGCATGTATATCGGAATTCAGGCAATAACTCTGAAAGATAAACTCATGGACAAAACTTAAGGAAGTTGTACCTTTTAGCATGTATTTCGGTATTCAGAGAATAACTCTGAAAGATACACTCATGGACAAAACTTAAGGAAGTTGTACCTTTTAGCATGTATATTGGGATTCAGACAATAACTCTGAAAGATACACTCATGGACAAAACTTAAGGAAATTGTACCTTTTAGCATGCATATCGGTATTCAGAGAATAACTCTGAAAGATACACTCATGGACAAAACTTAAGGAAGTTGTACCTTTTAGCATGTATATCAGTATTCAGAGAATAACTTTGAAAGATACACTCATGGACAAAACTTAAGGAAGTTGTACATTTTAGCATGTATATCGGGATTCAGTCAATAACTCTGAAAGATATTACAGTGACCTTTATGGAAGACATTCGAGATAACCAAGTGTAAATATAATTGTCTCTGTCTTTTTCAAATAAACAGGTGACTGACGATATCAAAGACTTTCCACTTTCTTTAGTTTTTTACATAAATGTATGTCGTTCCTGTACTTCGCCCCTGTGTTTCGGGCTGTTGGTCCTCATCAGCGGGGTGCAATCTGTACCTCAACGACCAAAAAGGTTGGTCTTTGGGGCATCCTGAAAAATCATGAAACAGGCATTTAAGACAGGAAGGGCGTGAGAACACCAACCTATGTGAAAAAATAGTAAAAAAGTGAAATTTAACTGGGATAAAGTGGAAAAATTAAGAAAAAAGGCATCTTATCGTTTAACTAAAAGATATAATTGTTTTTCAAATAATAAAAAATAATTATAAAAAATTATAATATATAAAAATATATAGAAGCATAGGGCGCATCTCTCGTCAAAATAAACGTCAAAAACCTGACGCCAGCCGTTTTTGACGTTTAATTTGACGGGAGAGGTGCCCTATGCTTCTATGGATCAATTTCCTCCCGGCAAATTTTCCATCTATAAAAATATATATATTTCTAGATAAAAAAAAACTCACATTCTTATATTTAATATAGAACTTAATTGCTGGATACAACCATTGAACTAGAAAAACACTGCACACTGATTGGCTAATGAACAGAACGCTGATTATGGTCATGTTTTAGTGGATACCATATATTAAATCATATAAACATTGGGGAGAGGCATATATTATTGCTTAGTATTATATATTATAAATAATAGAAATCAAACATTACGGAATTTAAATTTGAATGTTTAAAATGGGATTAACATTTTATAACAATTTGTGTTCTCTCTCGAATCTAATTTATTTACAATTTAAACAAAATGGAGGCCACTAAACGAAATTTAAAGTAGCAGAAGAGAAATCAGTCAAGTATAAGAGACACTATTTCTCAAGTTGAAAACTCATTCTGAAATTTGACGCAATTCTATTTTCATTCAAAGTTAACTTTCTTATTTCCAGTTGTTCGACAACAAAAATAGATTCTGAAGAGTTGCAAGCCTTTCTTAATCAGGGACTACAGTTGTAAAACATTAGAAATATTGCGTGAGAACGCCCTTTCAGCCTTAGAATAATTTTTAACGCCTTACCAAATGTTTTAATTTTTGTTCGCTCCTGACGAGGACAAAAGATTTTTGTCGAAATGTCGAGATAATAAAAAGATTTACTGGTCGAAGTATGTTTAATTTTAAGAACTTATTCAGCGAAGTTATTACAGCCATATTGAAGCCAAATAGAAGATAGTATTAAAGTTTTATTTGTATGTGAACTTCATAATTTAACGTATTTTATCAAATTATGGTGATTTTCTAATGAACTAAGGTCCTCTATATTTCTCTTGTTACTTATGTAAATAAAATTGATGGAGGAAAAAGTACACCATAAATCTACATATGTAGAAAACAGTTAGAATTTTATACTTATAAATGTGTCAGAGTTTCGTTTAGTTACTTGCACTCACTGGTGGGGTTGAACTTTTGCAAGAATCAGGGGCCATTGAAGCTTTATTTTTTCTTCAGAAAAAAAGAAGCAAATGTGGGAATTGGTTCCTGGTCATGACTTTCGAAAATCGACCGTTTTTACTAATCTTTCATCAATTGAAGATTTTTGGTTTGTTGGAAGTTGATTCAGAAAATATATAGCTTCATCAGCAATGGATTTATTTAATTCTCGATTATAGTAGTTATAGTGACTCGTTGTCTTTTTTCTCAGGGAATTTCCCTGAATGACTCATTCCTCTAATGAGAGTGTCAGTAAGTCACTTTAATTCTAGGGAGTTATAAGATGTCCCAAAGGTTCGTAAACATATTATGATCTATATTTTGTAAGTGTTTACGAACTTTTGGGACAACCCTGATATTATTGGCATCCTTAGTAAAATTATAACAGGATTCTTATAGAAGAATGATTTAACTTTTGGGACAACCCTGATATTATTGGTAACCTTGGTAAAATTATAACAGGATTCTTATAGAAGAATGATTTAACTTTTGGGACAACCCTGATATTATTGGTAACCTTGGTAAAATTATAACAGGATTCTTATAGAAGAATGATTTAACTTTTGGGACAACCCTGGTATCATTGGTAACCTTGGTAAAATTATAACAGAATTCTTATAGAAGAATGATTTAACTTTTGGGACAACCCTGATATTATTGGTAACCTTGGTAAAATTATAACAGGATTCTTATAGAAGAATGATTTAACTTTTGGGACAACCCTGGTATCATTGGTAACCTTGGTAGAATTATAACAGGGTTTTTATAGAAGAATGATTTAACTTTTGGAACAACCCTGGTATCATTGGTATCCTTAGTAGAATTATAACAGAATTCTTATAGAAGAATGATTTAACTTTTGGGACAACCCTGGTATCATTGGTAACCTTGGTAGAATTATAACAGAATTCTTATAGAAGAATGATTTAACTTTTGGGACAACCCTGGTATCATTGGTAACCTTGGTAGAATTATAACAGAATTCTTATAGAAGAATGATTTAACTTTTGGAACAACCCTGGTATCATTGGTATCCTTAGTAGAATTATAACAGAATTCTTATAGAAGAATGATTTAACTTTTGGGACAACCCTGGTATCATTGGTAACCTTGGTAGAATTATAACAGAATTCTTATAGAAGAATGATTTAACTTTTGGGACAACCCTGGTATCATTGGTAACCTTGGTAGAATTATAACAGAATTCTTATAGAAGAATGATTTAACTTTTGGGACAACCCTGGTATCATTGGTAACCTTGGTAGAATTATAACAGAATTCTTATAGAAGAATGATTTAACTTTTGGGACAACCCTGGTATCATTGGTAACCTTGGTAGAATTATAACAGAATTCTTATAGAAGAATGATTTAAATTTTGGGACAACCCTGGTATTATTGGTAACCTTGGTAATATTATAACAGAATTCTTATAGAAGAATGATTTAACTTTTGGAACAACCTTGGTATTATTGGTAACCTTGGTAAAATTATAACAGAATTCTTATAGAAGAATGATTTAATCTCTGATGTTCTATATCAAGGGTGGCTAATCAGTAGATGGGTCAAGTTTCAAAATTACAAGGTTGTCCCAAAAGTTCGTAAAAACTTGAAAATATAAATCATTATATATTTATGAACCTTTGGCACAACTTTATAAATTATTGGTTGATGTAGCTATATTTTTTCCAAATCAACTTAAAACCAACAAATAATCTTCAATTGATGGAAGTGTGATAAAAACCTTCTATTTTTGAAAGTCATGAACAGGGACCAATTCGCACATTTGCTTCTTTTTTTTTTCTAAAGAAAAAAAAAGCTTCAATGGCCACCGATTCTTGCAAAAGTCCAACCCCACCAGTGAGTGCAAGTAACTAAACGAGACTCTGACACACTTATAATTGTAGAACGACATTTGAAAATTATCCCGCATGTGTTTCTTTTGAACGAAAAATCGGAATGTATTTCAGGGAGAAATAACGATTATTTCTAACCTTAGGGATGAAGTATGAAAGGATGAATTGTGAAGAATAATGATGAACGGAAAAATAAAGTGTCCAGGTATGGGAATTGAACCTACAGTGTTCCGCTAACCGAGCAGATGCCATGTCCACTAGGCTACCCTGGACATATAAGTATAAATTTCTAACTACTTTCTATACGTGTAGATTTATGGTGTACTTATAATAAAAGCTGTTGCTAACTACCCACCATTATTACCACGCTGATCACACTCGCCAGTTTAATTATATTTATTTACATAGATTGGTTTGTATTGTTATTGTTATATAAACTCGTGTATATTATTGTAGCAGATTGTTCGCTGGTATATAGGAATATAAAGTTCTATTTCTACTATTCCAACAACTATATTCCTAACATGGCTATATATACATAACTGAAAATAATGAAGAATAAAAAAGAAACATAATGAGTAAGATGAAGAAGGAGATAGATGTAGACATCATGGTGAAGGAAAGAGGGATTCGGTTCCAAAATCACTTTATTAGGTACCGCTCAACAATATCAACCTAGTTTATGATAATTGAAACAGTGAATAATATATGAAGGTTATTCACATATTAAACAAAATGTTAACGCAGGATTTAATCCCGGTTCATGACTGTCGGGAATCGAGGGTGTTACCCACTCGTCCACCGTCTTCTTGTTATCTTTGGAAAGAGGGATGCTGTTGGTCTGAAGACCTGGAAGTACCACTCAGTGTGACTTTGCTTCTTTTTGTCTCCTGACATGGAGTATAGCCGCTCCTATGGAGAACAGGCTCTACAAATTTATACCTTCCTTCATTAGACGGGTATGTAGGACAGGGTGGCCCTACCAGGAGTTAAACTCCAGACGTCCTGTGCTACCTGTTCACACCCTCCCGCCACTTTGAGGCTGTAGAATAGGTTTTTGGGATGGAATGAGTAAGATAAGTGAATATAATAACATGATATCCCAAACTCAGGGATATTTGAGTCAATACATTTCTAACATCATAACAAATTGGCTATAAACTAGGAGAAATATCAAGGATAAAAAGACAAATATACAAAAGCAATTCTTTCAAAATTTCCTTCCCTCTCTTTTCCAGTTTAAAAGAGAGTTGTATATATATCTACAAAATTAATTAATTTTTTTTATAAGTTATAAGAGGTGAATATTATGAATGTATCAATATATATATTTAAATTATTTAACGGCAAGTTTTAACAACGGATAATCATCCAGTTAAACCTGTCTATAGCCCCCCCTCTCTATAGCACCCCATTTTAAATACGTAGTAAGATGCGAGATTTACATTGAAAGTGACCTGTCTATAGCACTTCCTCTCTATAGCACCCTGGTGAGTCCCAAGAGGGGGCGCTATATACAGGTTTAACTGTAGAAAGAATTATATGTATGCGGAATATATAAATTAATATATATTAGAATTAAAGTAACCTTAAATCGTTAAAATTTTCAGCAATTTAGAGAATGTTTGATGACCAAATATTCAGAAAAATCAACCTAATTGATGACAATGAAGGTTCAGTTACCCTTATTGTTGATGTCAAACTCTAAGGTAAATGATGGACAATCAATCTATATTGTCAACATCCAACCTAAGTGGTAGACAAACAATTTGTGTTGTGTAGACCACTCTGAATGATGTCCCGACAACCTAAGTTATGTGTAGTGGTGTCTTGTCCACTCCATGGAAAGGGGGGGTACCATTGCGTTAGTCATCCACATTTCAGAGTTCCCTGTTAAAGGTTACCATAGCTGCTCGGGGCTCACGACATCGTACTACAGGGCAGTCCCTTACTTGTGCTGCTTCTCCCGCCCGCTACGTAGAGGAGGACTACTGGGCAGGGTTATGCGTAGTGCTGTGTATGTAAACCACCATTATATATACACTCATGAACAAAACTTAGGAAGATAGAAGGTCTTTGATATCGCCGGTTGTCTATTCTGTTTAAGGAGACAAAGGCAATTTTGTTCACACTCGGTTATCTCGTGTGTCTTCAATAAAGGTCATTGTGTATCAAATATCAGTTTTATTGTCTGAATCCCAATATACATTCTAAAAGGTACAGCTTAAGTTTTGTCCATAACACATTTTCATTTGAAAAATTACCATTTTTACTATTTAGCAACCCTCCGGTAAAAGGACACCTCTCTCTAAAGGACACTATGGCTCTGCAATTAGTTGTCTTTTACAGGGAGGTTCTATTGTACTAAGATTGATACTGATATAATTCTAATTCATCTGAGAAACATTCACTCAGCGAGAAGCCGGGCGAAGCCGGGTGTCATTCAGTTACGATAATACTCATTTTATAACCCCAACATATGCAAAAAAGTTTATTTTTCCTGCGCAATTCTCTCCGTCGGTGCAGCTCTGGTGACAGAGGCTTCGACACAGCAGAATTACGTCACAGATGTCAACTGACCTCGACTGTCTGCTATAACTCAAACTTCTGTAGCCGCTATATCAGGTTCTGAACTATGTCCTCTATACGTATTGTCGTGTGTTCTACCTATTGGTTGCATCAAATCTAAGCCATCATAAAAGATAAACTTCCATTTTGACAAAATCAACTCTATCTCTCGTCTGCACCATCAATACCATATATACATCCTTTTATATTTGCATAATTTTTCTTTTCTCTCATGCAACATATTTACATATCGTTTTGAATGCTATAATACCTTGAAAAAGGTTTCTGAAAAAGAATTACATCAATGGACTCCGATTCTTGCAAAAGTTCAACCCAACTATTGAGTGGAATTAATCATACGGGGGCTCTAGTATACTTGTAAGTACAAAAGTCGAGCTACTTTTCTACATATGTAGACATGGGGTGCACTTACAGTAAAAGGAGGCGCTAACTACCATGATTATCATGGCGTATTCTTGGAATTAGTGCTACCATTACAAATAAAAACAGAAATTTGAATTCCAAATAAGAGAACGTGAATTTATTCAAATTAAGGTTATTCTGCATTATAATTTTTTCATCTCGTCAGGATGCCCCAGGAAAAGGAAATCCGGCCCCGTGTCTCTGAAATTAAAGTAGGTTTGTTGGAAGTTACACTTTCTTATCCGAATTTGACGTATTTTTTGTCACTTAATTCATTGACACTCAAATCATAAATTAAACCATAAAAAACAATCAGAGAAACGCCCAAAACATGTGTACCTATAAAAAAAAAATTGTGAGAATTCGAAACTATTAAAGACACGTATGATTCTTTTAAAAATTAAACAATTTTATACTGCCCTTACTGTAATGAAAAATTAATGGGAGGGCCTGGCTCATCAGTGGTGAACCCTCCAGTTTCGCCAGTTTAATCTACCATACCGCTGTTATATTGCGTTTTTCGGTTTTCCTTTTATACTGATACTGGTGTTAGACTCTTGGAATGGGTATTTTAGATGAACTATGGACATAAGCTTTGAAGACAGTAGTAATATATACAATTATAAATATATACGCTGATGTATTACATAAAATAAAATTGTTTAAATTATATTTATACAGTGTATATACAATTACTTTCGAAATTTGTTTATATAAAAAAAGTGTACCTGGATCTGTAAAAAAAAAATATATTCTCAAAATATTTCGAGAAATTGCTCCCTCTTTTATCAATTTATTCACAATAAACTTAATTTAAAAATTCTTGTAGATCACATGGAAACAAAATTGCATTGGTCAAAAATATTAAATGATAATTTCAAAATACTGACAGGAAAGATCTTTGGGCGACGTATATCTGGACGCCCACCGACATGCTTCGTGGACCAATTAAAGGAACTCACTGACTTAACGGTCGTCGAGATGGTACATCGAGCTCAAGTAGTACAGTAGGCCACAATGTTCAATTGAGAATAAAATGATATTACTGTATATATGTACAACAAATATGTACATGGCGCCTCTGCTGCAGAGTTTAGTGGAGAATCACCAGCGGGTCTCCAGCGACATCACGTATTTCGTGATCTACGAAGAATACGTAGATCGCATGCGTCGCCGCTGAGGAGATGGAGATGGCGTGGTCCTCGAGACCAACTGGAAAGCTAGAGAAGCACTCAAAGCTAGAGAAGTTCTCAAAGCTAGAGAAGTTCTCAAAGCTAGAGAAGTTCTCAAAGCTAGAGAACTCAAAGCTAGAGAAGTTCTCAAAGCTAGAGAAGTTCTCAAAGCTAGAGAAGTTCTCAAAGCTAGAGAACTCAAAGCTAGAGAAGTTCTCAAAGCTAGAGAACTCAAAGCTAGAGAACTCAAAGCTAGAGAAGTTCTCAAAGCTATAGAAGTTCTCAAAGCTAGAGAACTCAAAGCTAGAGAAGTTCTCAAAGCTAGAGAAGTTCTCAAAGCTAGAGAACTCAAAGCTAGAGAAGCACTCAAAACTAGAGAAGTTCTCAAAGCTAGAGAATTTCTCAAAGCTAGAGAAGAACTCAAAGCTAGAGAATTTCTCAAAGCTAGAGAAGAACTCAAAGCTAGAGAAGCACTCAAAGCTAGAGAAGAACTCAAAGCTAGAGAAGAACTCAAAACTAGAGAAGAACTCAAAGCTAGAGAAGAACTCAAAGCTAGAGAATTTCCCAAAACTAGAGAAGAACTCAAAGCTAGAGAATTTCTCAAAACTAGAGAAGAACTCAAAGCTAGAGAATTTCTCAAAGCTAGAGAAGAACTCAAAGCTAGAGAATTTCTCAAAGCTAGAGAAGAACTCAAAGCTAGAGAATTTCTCAAAACTAGAGAAGAACTCAAAGCTAGAGAATTTCTCAAAGCTAGAGAAGAACTCAAAGCTAGAGAATTTCCCAAAACTAGAGAAGAACTCAAAGCTAGAGAATTTCTCAAAACTAGAGAAGAACTCAAAGCTAGAGAATTTCTCAAAGCTAGAGAAGAACTCAAAGCTAGAGAATTTCTCAAAGCTAGAGAAGCACTCAAAGCTAGAGAATTTCTCAAAGCTAGAGAAGAACTCAAAGCTAGAGAATTTCCCAAAACTAGAGAAGAACTCAAAGCTAGAGAATTTCTCAAAGCTAGAGAAGCACTCAAAGCTAGAGAATTTCTCAAAGCTAGAGAAGCACTCAAAGCTAGAGAATTTCTCAAAGCTAGAGAAGCACTCAAAGCTAGAGAATTTCCCAAAACTAGAGAAGAACTCAAAGCTAGAGAATTTCTCAAAGCTAGAGAAGAACTCAAAGCTAGAGAATTTCTCAAAGCTAGAGAAGCACTCAAAGCTAGAGAATTTCTCAAAGCTAGAGAATTTCTCAAAGCAAGAGAATTTCTCAAAGCTAGAGAAGCACTCAAAGCTAGAGAATTTCTCAAAGCTAGAGAAGCACTCAAAGCTAGAGAATTTCTCAAAGCTAGAGAATTTCTCAAAGCTAGAGAAGCACTCAAAACTAGAGAATTTCTCAAAGCTAGAGAAGAACTCAAAGCTAGAGAATTTCTCAAAGCTAGAGAAGCACTCAAAGCTAGAGAAGCACTCAAAACTAGAGAATTTCTCAAAGCTAGAGAAGAACTCAAAGCTAGAGAATTTCTCAAAGCTAGAGAAGCACTCAAAACTAGAGAATTTTTCAAAGCTAGAGAAGAACTCAAAGCTAGAGAATTTCTCAAAGCTAGAGAAGCACTCAAAGCTAGAGAAGCACTCAAAACTAGATAATTTCTCAAAGCTAGAGAAGCACTCAAAACTAGAGAATTTCTCAAAGCTAGAGAAGAACTCAAAGCTAGAGAATTTCTCAAAGCTAGAGAAGCACTCAAAACTAGAGAATTTCTCAAAGCTAGAGAAGAACTCAAAGCTAGAGAATTTCTCAAAGCTAGAGAAGCACTCAAAACTAGAGAATTTCTCAAAGCTAGAGAAGAACTCAAAGCTAGAGAATTTCTCAAAGCTAGAGAAGCACTCAAAGCTAGAGAACTCAAAGCTAGAGAAGTTCTCAAAGCTAGAGAAGTTCTCAAAGCTAGAGAAGTTCTCAAAGCTAGAGAAGTTCTCAAAGCTAGAGAACTCAAAGCTAGAGAAGTTCTCAAAGCTAGAGAACTCAAAGCTAGAGAACTCAAAGCTAGAGAAGTTCTCAAAGCTATAGAAGTTCTCAAAGCTAGAGAACTCAAAGCTAGAGAAGTTCTCAAAGCTAGAGAAGTTCTCAAAGCTAGAGAACTCAAAGCTAGAGAAGCACTCAAAACTAGAGAAGTTCTCAAAGCTAGAGAATTTCTCAAAGCTAGAGAAGAACTCAAAGCTAGAGAATTTCTCAAAGCTAGAGAAGAACTCAAAGCTAGAGAAGCACTCAAAGCTAGAGAAGAACTCAAAGCTAGAGAAGAACTCAAAACTAGAGAAGAACTCAAAGCTAGAGAAGAACTCAAAGCTAGAGAATTTCCCAAAACTAGAGAAGAACTCAAAGCTAGAGAATTTCTCAAAACTAGAGAAGAACTCAAAGCTAGAGAATTTCTCAAAGCTAGAGAAGAACTCAAAGCTAGAGAATTTCTCAAAGCTAGAGAAGAACTCAAAGCTAGAGAATTTCTCAAAACTAGAGAAGAACTCAAAGCTAGAGAATTTCTCAAAGCTAGAGAAGAACTCAAAGCTAGAGAATTTCCCAAAACTAGAGAAGAACTCAAAGCTAGAGAATTTCTCAAAACTAGAGAAGAACTCAAAGCTAGAGAATTTCTCAAAGCTAGAGAAGAACTCAAAGCTAGAGAATTTCTCAAAGCTAGAGAAGCACTCAAAGCTAGAGAATTTCTCAAAGCTAGAGAAGAACTCAAAGCTAGAGAATTTCCCAAAACTAGAGAAGAACTCAAAGCTAGAGAATTTCTCAAAGCTAGAGAAGCACTCAAAGCTAGAGAATTTCTCAAAGCTAGAGAAGCACTCAAAGCTAGAGAATTTCTCAAAGCTAGAGAAGCACTCAAAGCTAGAGAATTTCCCAAAACTAGAGAAGAACTCAAAGCTAGAGAATTTCTCAAAGCTAGAGAAGAACTCAAAGCTAGAGAATTTCTCAAAGCTAGAGAAGCACTCAAAGCTAGAGAATTTCTCAAAGCTAGAGAATTTCTCAAAGCAAGAGAATTTCTCAAAGCTAGAGAAGCACTCAAAGCTAGAGAATTTCTCAAAGCTAGAGAAGCACTCAAAGCTAGAGAATTTCTCAAAGCTAGAGAATTTCTCAAAGCTAGAGAAGCACTCAAAACTAGAGAATTTCTCAAAGCTAGAGAAGAACTCAAAGCTAGAGAATTTCTCAAAGCTAGAGAAGCACTCAAAGCTAGAGAAGCACTCAAAACTAGAGAATTTCTCAAAGCTAGAGAAGAACTCAAAGCTAGAGAATTTCTCAAAGCTAGAGAAGCACTCAAAACTAGAGAATTTTTCAAAGCTAGAGAAGAACTCAAAGCTAGAGAATTTCTCAAAGCTAGAGAAGCACTCAAAGCTAGAGAAGCACTCAAAACTAGATAATTTCTCAAAGCTAGAGAAGCACTCAAAACTAGAGAATTTCTCAAAGCTAGAGAAGAACTCAAAGCTAGAGAATTTCTCAAAGCTAGAGAAGCACTCAAAACTAGAGAATTTCTCAAAGCTAGAGAAGAACTCAAAGCTAGAGAATTTCTCAAAGCTAGAGAAGCACTCAAAACTAGAGAATTTCTCAAAGCTAGAGAAGAACTCAAAGCTAGAGAATTTCTCAAAGCTAGAGAAGCACTCAAAGCTAGAGAAGCACTCAAAACTAGATAATTTCTCAAAGCTAGAGAAGCACTCAAAACTAGATAATTTCTCAAAGCTAGAGAAGCACTCAAAGCTAGAGAATTTCTCAAAGCTAGAGAAGCACTCAAAGCTAGAGAATTTCTCAAAGCTAGAGAAGAACTCAAAGCTAGAGAATTTCTCAAAGCTAGAGAAGCACTCAAAGCTAGAGAATTTCTCAAAGCTAGAGAAGCACTCAAAGCTAGAGAATTTCTCAAAGCTAGAGAAGCACTCAAAGCTAGAGAAGCACTCAAAGCTAGAGAAGCACTCAAAGCTAGAGAATTTCTCAAAGCTAGAGAAGCACTCAAAGCTAGAGAATTTCTCAAAGCTAGAGAAGCACTCAAAGCTAGATAATTTCTCAAAACTAGAGAATTTATCAAAGCTAGAGAAGCACTCAAAGCTAGAGAATTTCTCAAAGCTAGAGAAGAACTCAAAGCTAGAGAAGCACTCAAAGCTAGAGAAGCACTCAAAGCTAGAGAAGCACTCAAAGCTAGAGAATTTCTCAAAGCTAGAGAAGAACTCAAAGCTAGAGAATTTCTCAAAGCTAGAGAAGAACTCAAAGCTAGAGAAGCACTCAAAGCTAGAGAAGCACTCAAAGCTAGAGAATTTCTCAAAGCTAGAGAAGAACTCAAAGCTAGAAAAGCACTCAAAGCTAGAGAAGCACTCAAAGCTAGAGAAGCACTCAAAGCTAGAGAAGCACTCAAAGCTAGAGAAGAACTCAAAGCTAGAGAATTTCTCAAAGCTAGAGAAGAACTCAAAGCTAGAGAAGCACTCAAAGCTAGAGAAGCACTCAAAGCTAGAGAAGCACTCAAAGCTAGAGAAGCACTCAAAGCTAGAGAAGAACTCAAAGCTAGAGAATTTCTCAAAGCTAGAGAAGAACTCAAAGCTAGAGAAGCACTCAAAGCTAGAGAAGCACTCAAAGCTAGAGAAGCACTCAAAGCTAGAGAATTTCTCAAAGCTAGAGAAGAACTCAAAGCTAGAGAAGCACTCAAAGCTAGAGAAGCACTCAAAGCTAGAGAAGCACTCAAAGCTAGAGAAGCACTCAAAGCTAGAGAATTTATCAAAGCTAGAGAAGAACTCAAAGCTAGAGAAGCACTCAAAGCTAGAGAAGCACTCAAAGCTAGAGAAGCACTCAAAGCTAGAGAAGAACTCAAAGCTAGAGAATTTCTCAAAGCTAGAGAAGAACTCAAAGCTAGAGAAGCACTCAAAGCTAGAGAAGCACTCAAAGCTAGAGAAGAATGGAGACATCGTCTAAAGAGATAAGCACAACCAGAAACACCAAAAACTGCCAAATAATTCTACAAGTTGCATATAACCTTTCGCAACTCGTGCATTCTAAAATTAAGAATTGAGCAGTTGAAGAGCTCGTGTCTCGAAGACTTTCCAGTCAAAGCTATAATGAAGGAACATTATGCAAATAATTTTACATATTTGTAATCCAAAGAGGTCTGTGTATTCGACCCGCCCCAAGACATTATACTATAAATGTTAATTAAATCAGACGATGCCAACCTATTCTAAAATTACTTCCATATTTTTAGTCCTCCGATTTACCAATATTTTACTAGCGAATAACTAAATTTAATTATTATAACTAGAACTCTATCGATATAGTTAAGATTTATCCATATTCCATATCCAAATACCCATTCTTTTTTTTTTTGGTCGTTGAGGTACAACTTGCACCACGCTGATGAGGGCCAACAGCCCGAAACGCGTACGTGGTTAGCTTTTCTTGATTTATCAAGAATGGGTATTTGGCCCAATATTGGAATAATTAAAAATCAACGAGAATAGTTGATATTTATTACGATAGATGGCGCAAGCCATCAGCAACTTTCAGTTGCACGATAAGGAGATGCCTTTTTTCATAATTTGCTTCTCTTTGTGTTCTTCCCTATTTTCATTCAATATTCGTGTTTTAGTATAATCTAATGGCCATATGTGCTAATAAAACAAAGCAGAGGTGTTTCGACACATGGCGTCATTCTGATCGATCTCTTTCTCCAAGAAGTTAAAGATTTCATCTCGAATTCTCAGAATGTTTTCATCGATCATCACCAACTTAAAAGAAAAAGCAAAGATTCTAAAAAAATTGAAATTGTTTCGAGTTCAATTATAAAATATCAAGTAATTAAACAAAAGTTATATTTGTTCATGATTTGTCATCAATTGATTGGTTTTAAATTAGAACGCTTGGAAAAATATAAATTTACTTAGAAATTTTAAAAAGTTTGAAAAAAAAACCTGCCGTTTAAATTAAATTAAGATAACAACTTGGGCGTAATCTATTTTTTAAGTTACGTAAGAATTTAATAAAGTAACCCCTCTCTCTCTAAATATTTTTATTCAATAAATATATAATATTAAAGAGTACATAATTAGAATCCCCGTTTTGTTAATTTTTTCAGGAAGCTTTATGGTCCACCTTCTTTTTTGTTGTTGAAGCCTGCACTACGATGACGAGGGCCAACAGCCCGACACGCGTACTTAGTTGGCTTTTCTTTATTTATGAAGAAATAGTATAGAGGTGTGATACTACCGTTGAAGAACTGATAAGTCCGAGAAAGCTTGAGAAATAAAAAGTTATACAAAAAACCTATCCTCGGGTTCATTGTTGATTGTTTTAAATAGTATTTTGTCAATATTCTGTATTCTTTATCAACGATTAATTGATATTTATTCGGATAGATGGCGAAAACCATCAGTAAAATTTAGTTTAATGTTCAGGAGAGGCTTTAAAAAAATGTATCAACTGATTCTGTAGAGTTTTCCTATTTTATTTTTAATATATACTATATAGATTTTTTTTTAGAAATTAATTTTTTAATGTAAGATCATTTTGATATTGTATTCACATAAAAAGTATTTTCCCGTTGAAGAGCAATATATATTTGCTCGAAAGCTTGACAACAAACAGTTGGATTAAAGTAAGTGTTGTATCATAGTGGGTTGAATTAAAGAGGTTCGACTGTCCTTCCATAGGACTGTTGGATTAGCTCAGCCACCTTCTCCAGGAGAATCCGTGACGAGTACAGCTGTGTACATAAAGCATCTGCTACCTTTACCAAGCGGCTTCAGGACCAAACAGATGGCCATTCCTAAGATCCCTTGGTGCTTTCCTCTCCAAGACCTTGACTCTCTCAACCATCATCCGCTATAAAACGTCATTTATCTTACAGCCATCATTTTTATAGCCAGACACTTCCCTAAGAGGAAGCCTCGGAGATAGCAGAGTTCAAAGAAGACATCCGTTTCCTAAGACGTCAAAAAGAAGAAATTTTTGAACACCTATACACTGAATGTCCTTCACTCTTAGATCTAAAAACTCATCAGATTCATATACATACATCAACAAAAAGCTTTAATAAGATCTTTTGGTCTTATGAAGATTCTCCGAATAGAAGAGGGTATTTATTTTTTACGAACAACAACAAAAAAATGCTTGGTTCAGGCATCCTGAAAAAACCATGGAACAGATAGTTAAGGCCAGAAATGTGTAATAACGCGAAACAATGTTAAAAAATAGTACAAATGTGAAATTTTACTGGAATAAGGTGGATTAATTAATAAGAGTATTTTCATTAACGTGAAACTGAAATATTTAAAATCTTTTTTAAAAGGTGCGATTGCATATGAAATTTCGAGAGATTTGTGTATATTATATGACACAGTTAAAATCGATTCAATAAGCGAAGAGTGTTTTGAGATAAATTTAACAAAGACAATTAAAATAATTTTATTGACATCTTGTCAATGCATCCAAAGTACACAGTCTGCACTATTAAAAAAATATAATATGGATTATATACACTATGTATAATGAATATGGCGCCTCTGCCCCCGCTGCAGAGTTTAGTGGAGAAAACTATAAATAACTAATAATAAAAACTATAATAATTCAACATAGATATATAATGAATTTTCCATATTCATTTTTGTCAGAATTGTTATTTAGCGTTTATATACTAAAATACTTATATAGTAATAGTTTAGTTTAATATACGAGAAAATTTCAATTACTCCTCTATTTGGTGTTTAGTAGATTTTCTAAATGCTTTCCGAGGATCTACCGATTCAGGGTAGTGTTATGTAAGCCTGAAACGCCTACGTGGTTAGATTTCTTGATTCTATCAAGAAATTGGTTCAGCCAATTATTTTTGGAACAATCTAAATCAACGTTTATTTGATTTTTGTTCCACTAGATGGCACTCTGTCATCTAAAAATGCTCATATGAGTGGTCAGAAAACGCCACTTTTGTTCTATATATATTGAAAATAAAAAAGACCTTTCTTGAGACCGTGCTCACATGAGCATCTCTAAATGGCAGAGCGCCATCTAGTGGAACAAAAAAACACTAAACGTTTATTTAACTTGTTCCGTGATATTTGACCAACAAATTTCTTTATAAATCAAGAAAAGTCAACCACGTACTCGTTTCGAGCTGTTGGCCCTCGTCAGCGTGCAGGCTGTACATCTACGACAAAATATTTGGTACCAGAGGTGCAATAACTTTATTGAAACGAATAAAGAAACTTTATTCTTTTTGGCGTACCTTTTGCACCATTAAAATTTTGAATATTTAATCAAAAGAAATAAACACAAAAATATTTTTCAAAATGAATGCCAAGAAGAAAATAATGCAAATTATATATATTCAAAACAACTATGATGATAACAATCTGTGAATTACAGAAGCAAACAATATTCACAGAATATTTCATGCTGATATATTACAAGAGGCTTCCTGAGAAATCAAGAAATAGGTATTTAAGGCTAAGTTTACGTGAGTACGCTTTTCATGTGGGAATATATATATATATATATATATATATATTATAATAATAAATAGTTATTTAATTTTATAGTCCAGTTTTGTATTAAGATTATCTTCACTATTATTAATATCTTCACTATCTTCACTAAAATTAAATAACTATTTATTATTATAATTAATTTAGATTTAGCTTGCTAATCTAATCAAATCTAATTGATATAAGTTATCATTATTATCAATTTGCTCCTTAAGTTTTAAAAGTAGAATCACTGTTATAATTTTGTTATATAGTTTCTACACTATATATATATATACTAGCGGATGTGTACCCGGCTTCGCCCGGGTTTTTTCCGAGTGAAAGTTTGCCTAACGAATATTATATATTATGAAGTATAATAAACAATGCTAAAGATTAGTTTTAATTATTAATCAAGATTGTGTGTGAATATGTGAGAAAGATGTAATATCGTTGTTGTTTTCTTGGCCGACTGTTTTACATATGGTGTTATCTTAAAATTGCTTGTTTTGAATATTTTTTTAGATTGAGTTGAATGAATTGCTGAATTTTTTTTTTTTTGTATTTATATATAAATAAAATTAACTCTGTTGAATTATTTTTTGTATTTTATCGATAGCAGCAAAGTTATGTATTTTAAAGTTAGGAAAAATATTTTGATGTTAAGCAAAACCTGCTCCATCTCGTTTTACATAAATGTTGAAAATTTGGTCGAAATTGATGCATTGTAACGAAAGTTTTTAGCGAACACCACTTATGAAATTTCCATTTATATAGAAGATATAATAATAATCCTTCCTTTATATATATAAAAATGAAATGCGAAATCGATGTTTGTTATCGCATCACGCAAAATCTACTGACTCAATCATTATGGAATTTCGCATGTAGGTAGCTGAAGATTTCGTTTAACATATAGGCTATTCAAAAAACTAAAAAAGTTAATGTGCTTTTTTAAAAAAATAAAAAACCAAAAAGCGTTAGTTCCAGTCTTTTACCGCTAGGGCGCAGCACTGGTCGCGACGATAAATAATTTTGATTTTTTTTAAAGCATCGGTGGTTCAGTGGTAGAATGCTCGCCTGCCACGCGGGCGGCCAGGGTTCGATTCCCGGCCGATGCATTTTTTTTTAACAATTTTTAAAACTCATTTATATTATATCTCTATATATATATAAAAATGAATGTTTGTATGTTTGTATGTTTGTTTGTCTTTGTCTTTGTTTGTATGACTCCTATACAAATTCGCAGTAGATCACTAATTCAAACCAAAATTTCCATACATAGGTAAAAAATAACGGGGAAGACGATAGGCTATTTCAAAAAATATATAAATAAATTATTAAAACTATATATTCAAATTATTCAACTTAGCTCACAAACAGCGCCCTCTAGAACGCGTGGGCATCTGACGGCGGCGCGCGCCCATTGGCTGTTTTATACTCTTTACTTTTGTTTAGCTTTTAAATAACATATTTTCTTCTCTACTTTGCCTATTTTTATCACTATTTTATACTCTTTTCTTTTGTTTAGCCTTTAGAGATCTGAGATGCCTCCCAAGAAACGCAAACCTATTGGAAAAGTCCTACCAAAAGTGAGTAAAAAAAGAAATGTGCGAAGTGCTGAGACTGCTGTGCAACGTGAGCATCGTCTTAGGATTAATCGAGAAAGGGCCAGTACTTCGAGAGCGGCGGAATCCGTGGGACAGCGTGAGAACAGGCTTCAACAAGAGAGAGACAGGGCCAGTACCTCAAGAGCGGCGGAATCCTTGGAACAGCGTGAGAACAGGCTTCAACAAGAGAGAGACAGGGCCAGTACCTCAAGAGCGGCGGAATCCTTGGAACAGCGTGAGAACAGGCTTCAACAAGAGAGAGACAGGGCCAGTACCTCAAGAGCGGCGGAATCCTTGGAACAGCGTGAGAACAGGCTTCAACAAGAGAGAGACAGGGCCAGTACCTCAAGAGCGGCGGAATCCGTGGGACAGCGTGAGAACAGGCTTCGGCAAAAAAGAAACAGGGCCAGTACCTCAAGAGCGGCGGAATCCGTGGGACAGCGCGAGAACAGGCTTCAACAAGATAGAGACAGGGCCAGTACCTCAAGAGCGGCGGAATCCTTGGGACAGCGTGAGAACAGGCTTCAACAAGAGAGAGACAGGGCCAGTACCTCAAGAGCGGCGGAATCCTTGGAACAGCGTGAGAACAGGCTTCAACAAGAGAGAGACAGGGCCAGTACCTCAAGAGCGGCGGAATCCGTGGGACAGCGTGAGAACAGGCTTCGGCAAAATAGAAACAGGGCCAGTACCTCAAGAGCGGCGGAATCCTTGGAACAGCGTGAGAACAGGCTTCAACAAGAGAGAGACAGGGCCAGTACCTCAAGAGCGGCGGAATCCGTGGGACAGCGTGAGAACAGGCTTCGGCAAAATAGAAACAGGGCCAGTACCTCAAGAGCGGCGGAATCCTTGGAACAGCGTGAGAACAGGCTTCAACAAGAGAGAGACAGGGCCAGTACCTCAAGAGCGGCGGAATCCGTGGGACAGCGTGAGAACAGGCTTCGGCAAAATAGAAACAGGGTCAGTACTTCGAGAGCGGCAGAAACCCCACAAGAACATACGGCCAGGATTCTGCATGTCAGGGAAAGAACTTTGGCCTCACGAAACTCGCGTGATAGACTTTCCAATTTACTTTTAGAAGGTTTTAATTATGATTCGTGCAAAAATTACGAACAACACCCAAGTATTACTATCGGCCAAATGTCTATAGTATGTAACTACTGTAAAGCAAAGAAATTTAAAGATGAGCCTCCTGGCTTCTGCTGTAAAAATGGAAAAGTTTATCTTTCACCTCCGCAATTACCACCAGATGAGCTTTTTTCTTTGATGTCTGGCAATTCATCCGAATCCAATCATTTTTTAAGGAATATAAGAAAATACAATTCATGTTTCCAAATGACTTCGTTTGGTGCCACATCATTTTCAGAAGAAAGTGTTTTTCCAACAACTTTCAGGGTTCAAGGTCAGGTGTACCATAGAGCAGGTTCATTATTACCCTCACTTGATCAGCCTCCCCAATTTTTACAAATATTCTTCGTGGAAGATGCTCAGCTAGAGGTGAACCAAAGATGCCATTTCAGTTCTGCCTTGCGACATGGTACAGTATTGTGCCTACAGCGTATGTTTCATCGATGCAATCAACTTATAAAAATATTTAAAACAGCATTGGAGAATATGCCATCAGATGAATACAAGTTAGTAATAAGGGCTGATAAAACACCATCAGGTGAACACGAACGCCGTTTCAATGCTCCTCAAAGTAATGACGTTGCTGTAGTTCTATCAGCGGATGAGTTTAATCAACGTGACATCATTATACAACGCCGCAGCAATGCACTGAAACGCATTTCTGAAACACATAGATCTTATGATCCACTTCGATTATCCTATAATATTTTGGGACGGCGAGGATGGCTACCATTTTAACTATAGACAGATAGACCAAAATACAGGTGTACCAACTAATAGAAAAGTTTCAGCTATGAGCTTTTATTCATATAGAATAATGGCCAGGGATAATGTTTATAATCACATTTTAAATTGCAGGCAATTATTCAGTCAATATATTGTAGATATGTATGCAAAAATTGAGAGCGAGCGTCTTCTTTACATCCGTCTTAATCAAAAAGAGCTCAGAGTGGAAGAATACATTCACTTGAGGGATGCTGTTGCCAATGATGGGATGGTTGCTAATTTTGGAAAATTGGTGATACTGCCAGCTACTTTCACAGGAAGTCCTCGACACATGCACGAGTACACACAAGATTCCATGGTCTTTGTTAGAACTTATGGACGCCCCGATCTTTTTATAACATTTACATGTAACCCTTCATGGCCTGAAATTAATGCCGAACTCTTTAATGGACAGAAACCGATGGACCGCCATGACCTGACAGCCAGAGTGTTCAAATTAAAGTTGAATAAATTAATTGCTCTAATAACAAAGCAATGCATATTTGGGGAGACTCGATGTTGGATGTTCACAATTGAATGGCAAAAACGCGGACTACCACATTCACATATTTTAATCTGGCTTAAAGACAAAATTCATCCTATTCAAATTTATATGTTATTTCCGCTGAGATACCAAACCCAGAGGAAGACCCCAATCTCTATGAAGTGGTGATAAAAAATATGATCCATGGACCATGTGGCACTTTTAATATAAATGCACCATGTATGAAAAATGGCAAGTGCAGCAAAAATTACCCAAGAGACCTGATTAGTGATACACAAACTGGGTTTGATGGTTATCCTCGCTATAGGAGACGAGCCCCAGAAAATGGAGGTTTCAAAGGCAAGCTGAAGGGCCGAGGAAACACTGAAATTGAAGTTGACAACAAATGGGTTGTTCCATACTCCCCACTTCTTTCTAGAATGTTCAAGGCCCACATAAATGTTGAATATTGTCATTCAGTTAAGTCTATCAAGTATATTTGCAAATATGTGAATAAGGGCAATGATATGGCCATTTTTGGACTTTCCAAAGAAAACACTAATGATGAAATATCTCAGTACCTGTTGGGTAGATATATCAGTAGCAATGAAGCAGTTTGGCGGATATTGAGTTTTCCTATTCATGAACGTCATCCAAACGTTGTTCACCTTAGTGTTCATTTGGAGAATGGCCAAAGGGTGTATTTCACCAATGCTAATGCCCGGACAGTTGCGGCAGCACCACCAAACACTACTTTAACGGCTTTCTTTCAATTGTGTCAACAGGACCCGTTCGCAAAAAATTTGCTCTATCCTGAGGTTCCACGATATTACACTTGGAATGCTTCAAGAAAGAGTTTCTGCAGAAGGAAGCAAGGAACATCAGTTCCCGAACATGAAGGCATATTTGCCAGTGAAGCTCTCGGTCGAGTATATACTGTTCACCCTAACAATGCGGAATGTTTTTTTCTCAGAATGCTGCTTCATACAGTCCGAGGACCAACTTCATTTTCATCTTTAAAATGTGTTAATGGTGAAGAATGTCGCACATTCAGAGAAGCTTGCCAAAAGCTTGGCTTACTTGAGGATGATCAACACTGGGATAATGTATTATCAGAAGCAGCAAGTCAGTCTTTTCCTGAACAAATCAGAGAACTCTTTGCCATTCTACTGACCACCTGCAACCCATCCAATCCTCAAAATTTGTGGGAGAAATATCGTGAGAGCATGAGTGAAGATGTACTTATCAAAGCCAGAAGAGCTAACCCTACTCTTGACATAAACTTCTCATCCGATATTTTCAATGAAGCTCTTTTATTGTTACAAAATAAGTGTCTGGCCATCAATGATAGGACATTATCACAGCTAGGCTTGCAATCCCCGGAGCGATGTCAGCCGACAATATTAAATAGAGAACTTATGAGAGAAAAGAACTACAATATTGAACAACTTCGCAGGTTTGTTGATTCCAAGAAGCCTCTCTTGGTTGAAGATCAAAGAGAGGCATATAATAGCATTATGGACTGCATCAATAAACAACAGGGTGGCATTATTTTCCTTGATGCACCCGGAGGAACTGGGAAAACATTTTTAATTAATTTATTACTTGCTGAAGTCCGATCAAAGAATGCAATTGCACTTGCTATTGCCTCATCAGGGATAGCTGCCACACTCATTGCTGGAGGCCGTACAGCGCATTCAATGCTTAAATTACCATTAAACATTGCTAACGAACAATATCCCACATGTAACATTAGCAGTACATCTGGTCAGGCCCAAGTACTCAAAAGTTGTATAATCATTGTATGGGATGAATGCACTATGGCTCATAAGCATTCTCTTGAAGCCCTCGATAGAACTTTGCGAGACTTAAAGGGAAATAATAAACTAATGGGAGGAATTCTACTACTTCTAGCCGGTGACTTTCGTCAAACTCTCCCAGTCATACCGAGGTCAACTCCTGCTGATGAAATCAATGCTTGCCTTAAAGCTTCAGTTCTTTGGAAGCACATTAAAAATATTACATTAAGAACCAATTTGAGAGTACAAGTTTTAGGGGAACACTCTGCACAGAATTTCGCTCGCAAGCTTTTACAGATTGGTGAAGGTACATTCCCAAATGGATCCCCAATGTGTGATGTATCTTTTCCTCTTGATTTTGGAAATATAGTTTCATCTGTTGGGGAACTTATAGATAAAGTTTTTCCAAATATAGCAGAAAATTTCAGAAATCACGGATGGTTGTGTGAGCGAACAATTCTTGCTCCTAGAAACGACGCTGTTGATGAAATAAACAACTGCATCCAGGATATGCTTCCTGGCTCCGTAACTGAATACAATTCAATTAATACAATGGTTGATGTTGATGACACTGTGAATTATCCGTCTGAGTTTCTCAACTCTCTCAACCCATCTGGATTGCCACCACATCATCTAGGGCTTAAGATTGGCTCGCCCATCATGCTCCTCCGAAATCTTGACCCTCCTAAGCTTTGTAACGGTACAAGACTTTGCGTAAAAAGACTGTTGCCTAATGTCATTGAGGCAACAATTTTAACTGGGAAGGAGAATGGAAAAGATGTGTTGATTCCTCGCATTCCATTGATACCGAATGACTTTCCTTTTCTTTTTAAACGCTTGCAATTCCCTGTACGGTTGGCATTTGCCATCACCATCAACAAGGCCCAGGGGCAATCCCTCAAGTGTTGTGGTGTCAATCTTGAATCTCCATGTTTTTCCCATGGGCAGTTATATGTAGCATGCTCAAGAGTTGGCTCACCAAATCATTTGTACATATATTGTAAAGATGAAAAAACTAAAAATATTGTTCATAGACAGGTTTTATAAAATTGCAGAAGCCATTGCTTAAATTTTAGCATGCGCAGTAATATATACCAAGTAATGCTTACATATAAATTTATAATGCTGATATATATCTTAATAAATATTGTTGCAATGTTCTGTCCGCTTTACCTTTTTTTCGGTGTTCGCTTTCCCCATATTATATACTAGCAGAGTGACCCAGGCAATGTCCGAGGAATGCTCTAACCAAATATATATTCACTAGGGCAGATAAGCACTCGGGTAAATCCCGGGCGTACCCCGGGTCACTCTGCTATTATGTCTAAAAGTGAATGTATGTCCGGTATACAAATTTGTAGGAGTTCACTAATTCGAACCAATATTTTAATACATATGTACAAAAAATACAAGGAAAACGATAGGCTAATTCAAATTATAAAAAAGTGGATATTCTGATTTCAGTACAATTTTGATTAAATTATGCTGATGCAAACAAATAGATTATGCTAATAACAAACAATTATAAAAAAAATTCTTATCTAAATATATATCACTCGGGTAGATATGCACACGGGTAAACCCCGGGCGAAGCCGGGTACATCCGCTAGTCTTCTATATAAATGGAAATTTCATAAGTGGTGTTCGCTAAAAACTTTCGTTACAATGCATCAATTTCGACCAAATTTTCAACATTTATGTAAAACGAGATGGAGCAGGTTTTGCTCAACATCAAAATATTTTTCCTAACTTTAAAATACATAACTTTGCTGTTATCGATAAAATACAAAAAAAATTCAACAGAGTTAATTTTATTTATATATAAATACAAAAAAAAAAAAAATTCAGCAATTCATTCAACTCAATCTAAAAAAATATTCAAAACAAGCAATTTTAAGATAACACCATATGTAAAACAGTCGGCCAAGAAAACAACAACGATATTACATCTTTCTCACATATTCACACACAATCTTGATTAATAATTAAAACTAATCTTTAGCATTGTTTATTATACTTCATAATATATAATATTCGTTAGGCAAAATTTCACTCGGATAAAACCCGGGCGAAGCCGGGTACACATCCGCTAGTATAATATAAATGAGTTTTAAAAATTGTTAAAAAAAAAATGCATCGGCCGGGAATCGAACCCTGGCCGCCCGCGTGGCAGGCGAGCATTCTACCACTGAACCACCGATGCTTTAAAAAAATCAAATTCATTTATCGTCGCGACCAGTGCTGCGCCCTAGCGGTAAAAGACTGGAACTAACGCTTTTTGGTTTTTTATTTTTAAAAAAGCACATTAACTTTTTTAGTTTTTTGAATAGCCTATATGTAAAACGAAATCTTCAGCTACCTACATGCGAAATTCCATAATGATTGAGTCAGTAGATTTTGCGTGATGCGATAACAAAAATCGATTTCGCATTTCATTTTTATATATATAAGGATAAGGATAAGGAAGGATATAATATAAATGAGTTTTAAAAATTGTTAAAAAAAAATGCATCGGCCGGGAATCGAACCCTGGCCGCCCGCGTGGCAGGCGAGCATTCTACCACTAAACCACCGATGCTTTAAAAAAATCAAATTCATTTATCGTCGCGACCAGTGCTGCGCCCTAGCGGTAAAAGACTGGAACTAACGCTTTTTGGTTTTTTATTTAAAAAAAAAAGCACATTAACTTTTTTAGTTTTTTTGAATAGCCTATATGTTAAACGAAATCTTCAGCTACCTACATGCGAAATTCCATAATGATTGAGTCAGTAGATTTTGCGTGATGCGATAACAAACATCGATTTCGCATTTCATTTTTATATATATAAGGAAGGAAGGATTTATGTTGTTGAAAAAGATTGAAGTAAATTTACACATAAAAATGATTTATCACAACAATTATGAATTTATAGAATGAATTCTATAATCGTGATTTTAAAAAATAGGTAGGTTAACTATACATATTTAAATATTGGATTTAAATATCTGTGAATATTTATTTGTTATTAACCCTTTTTATTCTGTGGCTAGATCAATTGATAATAATGCCTGTTTTGCATAAATTTTGTTTGTAAAATAAGTTATTCTGTTTTAATTCTTTTGACCACGGACCAAGGTGTATAAATAGTTTTGTTGTTTGAATAAAGGTGTGTGTGTCTCATAGTGTTGGTTTGATACACGGGGTAGGCAGCAGCAGAGTGGAGCCTTATAAAGGAACAAAATACAGTCCTCAAGAAATATAAGGAGCTACCACTAACCTTTGTTAAGATACAACAACGAATAAAAATCATTGTTGTGGTTTGACACAAAGGTTGGCGTTCAGCCAACTAAAATATTGATAAATTAATTTTATTCTCCAATAAATGTTTTCTATATAAATATTTCCAATATATGCTAATATTTAATTATGGATAACAACATTGATTGTCCCATTTTCAATATATACAGTATATGTTAAAAACAAAATTGGCATTTCCTGAACTCTCCAAACACACGAATAATATATATATGTTGTGATTTATTTTTTGTTTATGTTGTTGAAAAAGATTGAAGTAAATTTACACATAAAAATGTTTTATCACAACAATATAGAATTTATAGAATGAATTCTATAATCGTGATTTTAAAAAATAGGTAGGTTAACTATACATATTTACAACAAATAATTAACGTGGTATCTTCTGAATCTATGTTCAAAAAATGTAAAACAGTCAATGAAACACCCTTTATTGACATCTTGTCAATTATGTTTTACAAAATTAATGAAGAATAATGGGAATATTTACAATGATTTATGAGTGAGGAAGGCTCCACCATCTCGATAGGGTCCTCCTCCAGACCAGAAGAGGGTCTTCTTGGACCCCCCGCAACTCCAGGGCCAGGAAGTATTTGTAGATTCGGGTCTTGGCAGATGCCATGATGGCGTTGTCCTCCAGGTCTCGTCCGAAGATCCAGCTCTGCAGGTCAGGGGGTCGAAGAGAGAGAGAAGTGTACAACCAATTATATCATGCCTAATAATTGGCTAGAAGTTGTACTTTTGTATCTCCGTGTTGAAGGGCACGGTAGCCTGAAAGCTTGATAAATAAAAGAAATGAGAATCCAAACTTCAGATCCCTTATTGATTGTGTCAAAAGGTAAAAGCAGGAAAAAATCTTTATTATTATTAAAACTATTGCTTCAATGGTCCAGATTCTAACAAAATTCCAACCCCACCAGTGAGTGCAACTAGCCAAATAGGGCTCTGGTATACTTGTAAGTGCAAAAGTCGAACTACTTTTCATATATGTGGATATATGGTGTACTTTACAGTTTATTCATACTAATATTGTGAAAAAGTGTTAAAATTACAATTATATTCTCACAATTATCTTTTTTTATTTAAAAAACGCTATCTTTCAAGCGTTAATCACTCTTCAACGGGCTTACAATAATATCGACTTGATCCCACCAGAAATATTTACAAAAAACAAACGCGCGCAGCGTGGATATTTATAACTGAAATTTTTGAATTGGTTTGTAACTTAACTATTTTAACTATTTTATGGAATATGTCTATTTTAATTTTTAGGGCATCCAGAATCTATAAAATTGATCTATTGATTTCTTCTGAGATATCTAAGGTATTGTGATGGTAAATCTATTTTTCTGTTTATGCTGTTGTATTAATTGGAAACGAGAGATTCTAATAGTAACCGTTGAAATTAATGTCTTTGTAGTTTTAGTACTTTACAGTGAAATCAGTCTCCAACTTCTACCCACGATGATTATCATCACCTGTACAATATGTACTAGGGGTACTAAAATTACTTTAATCAGTATATTATTGAAGAGTATCCTTTCTCTAGGTATGATTAATTCTGCCATTGTTTGTAGAGATGTGATCGAATTGCAGAGTGTACCTCTATATGCTATCTATAATACAAACACAAACCTTTATTAGGGATCAAACCTCATACATCCCAGTATAGCAATGGTTTTAATTGAACATAAGTACTATATACAATTCAGTATTAACATGAGCCCAAAAAAAAAGAAAACTATTTATACATGTTTCTCATCCTTCTCGTCTTCTCACAAAATGTGTATAAATCTATTGTGTCTACTTTTCACTGTTTCTGACAGCAGGGCATAGAGTGATAAATGATTAGCCCTCGTATTATTAAAAAGTAATTTCCTCTCTTCATAATATATAAGCACATACACCCCTAAACGTATTCTTTTAGAATATAGTAAATATTCCTTTTTTTCCATATCTTTAATATAAATTTATAATATATAGAGCATATAAATATAAAGTTATTATTATTTATTCGCATACCCCAATAAATATTATATATTTGAGTCTCTCTCCTTACGCATAAATAAAAATAATAAATTCTACCTTTTCTTTTTCAATTTTCTCCATGTTGGATTTAAAAACACACTTATAACTAATCTCTCACATGCAAACAGAAGATTATGTCAATGGTGAGAGACAATAAACCAGTCTAACACCTAAGAATAGTGAGCCACGGAAATTTAGGAGGTGTCCCATAAATGGCCCTATTTCCTGAAGAGAGAGAAAGACATAAAAGCAAAGGATTTGGAAAAGCTTTCTGTGATAAGTAACTCAGAAAGATGATGTTTTTCCCTACTTGCTAAATCCTTAGAGATTTCTATTTATAGAATCACCCACTACACTGCATATGAAGTCTAAGATATAGGGAGAATTTTGTTTTGAATATAAAACGAATATTATTTTGAAAGATTGTCATCTTTTTTTGATAATAGAGCAATATATAAATATATATTTAATTAAAAACCCGTAATTGCTAAACTAGGTATATTTATTTGTGTTTATTCCATTAGTTGGTTGTAAATTCAAGCATGATTTTAGTTTACTTTATTTTCTTTAAACTCTACTCAAACCATGTAATTATCCAATTGTTTATGTAATATAGTATCTTAGTGTTGTTTCTTGACATCCCTTGTGGGGATATCGCGTCTGATTTGATAATAAATACATAATCTATATATATAAAATTGAATGTCTGTGTGTGTGTGTGTCTGTGTGTGTGTCTGTCCTCTATGGATTCAAAAACCATACATCCAATCGCCCTGAAAATTTGGGATATTATTAGGTGTATCTTCGGAAAGGTTTACGAAAAATAATTTCTTGAATATCTTGAATATCCTTAGAGTTATTTGCAGATTTGTAGCTTTAACTCGCAAGCAGCGCCATCTTGCAACGGAAATCTGCCCCCCCACCGTCCGGCCGCCGGCCAGTTGGTTGGACAATCCAAGTTCCCACCGACCAATCAGAGGGATCAAGAGCCCCCCCCACCCCCCCCCCCCCCCCGTCCGGCCGCCAGCCAATCAGAATGATCAAGAGGTCCTGGCGCGCGGGGGGCGGGTGACCTCCGGGAACTACGTCCATCTTCCATAAACGACCATGATTTTATTCAACTTATCGAGTATTTTTCAAGGGACCGGGAATAAAACGATGATTTTGTAATGTAGAAAATTAGGAAAGACAAAATTCAGGATGACACGGCACACAGGGACCGGGAAAAAATAATCACTTTATCGAGAGATTCACGACCATGCCTTTATTCAACTTATCGAGTATTTTTCAAGGGACCAGGAAAATATGTTCACTAGATAAAACGATGATTTTGTAATGTAGAAAATTATGAAAGACAAAATTCAGGATGACACGGCACACAGGGACCGGGAAAAAATGTTCACTTTATCGAGAGATTCAAATATACGAGTTTCGAATTATCAAAATATATCTTTTGTTTATAAGTTTATAGAGAATTGTTTTAACAAATGTTCGTTAGACAAACCTTTACTCGGGTAAAACCTCGGGCGAAGCCGGGTACGTCCGCTAGTATTTAAATAAAAAGGAATATATTGGATCAAAAAATAATTTATATATGGCTCTTGTAGTAAAAAAAAAAACGAATAATCAATATGAATATTGAAAACATTAATGTTGTTATTACCGTTCTTTGAATTACAAATGTAATTCTTATAAACTTGGGGCAAAAACAAAAACAATAGAATCTCGCAATAGAGAGCCTCTATAAATATGACAGAATCCTTTATTTCTTATATACGGTCTCTTATCAGAGGTTCTTTTTCAGCTGAAAGACTCCTCATGATTTGGCCTAACATGACAGAGTCTCTGATGAGAGAATAGCTCCAGGAGAGACCTGATTGAGCCATGTTTCAAATCTTTCAGCGAAAACCTTCTACTGTATATTTATTGATTGATGTATATGTGATGTTTTTAACTATTTATTCACACTCATGGACTAAAGGAAGTTTCACCTTTTATCATGAATATTGGGATTTAGACAATAACTCTGAAAGATACACTCATGGACATAACTTAAGGAAGTTGTACCTTTTAGCATGTATATCGGGATTCAGACAATAACTCTGAAAGATACACTCATGAACAAAACTTGAGGAAGTTGTACCTTTTAGCATATATTGGGATTCAGACAATAACTCTGAAAGATATTTGTTATGCAGTGACCTTTATTGAAGACACACGAAATAACCAAGTGTGAACAAAATTGTCTCTGTTTCCTTAATTTAAATAGATGACCAGTGATATAGGACTTTCCACTTCCTTTTGTCCATGAGTGTATTGACGACATTTTCTATAGAATATGATGCAGGAAAAATTGTCACAGAAATGCCTCAAGCAAGTCAACATGCTTTGTTTATAAGATTATTTAAGCGATGTATTTATCTACATAAAGGTGTTGAAGAGACAAAACAGATATCCTATGCTGAACACTTTTTTTGCTTATCCTCAGTACACGTGGTACAGGCCATGATAATCATGGGGGATAGAAGTAGGCGACTGCTTTTAATGCCACCACATGAATGTGTGAAAGTGAAAAGCAGTTCGACTTTGCACTTAAAAATGTGCCAGAGCCCCGTTTGGTTACTTGCACTCGCTGGTGGGGTTGGACTTTTTCAAGAATCGAGAGCCATTAAGCATTTTAATTTAATCAGAAAAAGTGACCAATGCGGGAATCGAACCCGGGTCGTAGCGGTCAAAAACCAACGGTTTAGACTATCCTTCCACCGACCTCCATGACGATTTCTGCCCATGCTAAACATGACCTATAAGATTCAAATATGAGTCACGCTTGATGTTGAAAGTCCTCGAGTCTTGCTCAGTGAAGACGTCATCTTGTAATGTAAGACCTTATCTGAATGTATTGCGCAACAAGAATACACTCTTCCAAAGCTGATATCACTTCAAGCAGTTTCTCGTATCGCTTCTTGAAAGTAAATTCTTCTTTTTTTATTGCCCTACACTTCTGTAGAAGAATTTATAAAACTCGAAAGCTTGAAAGAATATATAAATAAAGTAAGAAACGTATCCTTCTGAAAATCATTTGCTAATTGGAAGTTAATTCGGAGAAAAACATAGCCACATCAACCTTTTTTTTGCTTATCACTAGTACACGTGGTACAGGCCATGATAATCATGGTTGGTAGAAGAAGCCGACTGCTTTTACTGTAAGTGCACTACATGTCTACACATGTGGAAAGCAGTTCGACTTTGCACTTACAAATGTGCCAGAGCCCCGTTTGGTTACTTGTACTCGCTGGTGGGGTTGGGATTTTACAAGAATCGGGGCCCATTGGAGGCAAATTCTTCTTCTTTATTGCCGTATATTTCTATAGAAGAGTTTAAAATACTCGAAAGCTTTAAAGAATAAATAAAGTATGAAAATTATCCTTCTGAAAATCATTTGCTGATTGGAAGTAGATTCAGACAAAAACACAGCCACATCAACCAATAGTTCAACTCCCGACATTTCAATGACTTCCTGTCACTCTATTCAGGGGAATGATTGAATCCTAGTCCTACTTATATACATGTTATATTTTAAAAAATAAAAGAGATCTTCTGTTGTACTTTTGATCATGTTGAGGATTATGGCTATGGTAATGCAGTCGTGATTAAAATCTTTAAGTATAATAAAAAGAGTAAAGATTAGAAATTGCTTTAATTGAGCTTATGGGATATAGAAAACATAATAATTTGATAAAAGTAATACCTGGCTTAAGGCGAGTAGAATAAGGAAAACAAAAGTTTATTTACATAATGTACAAAATCTTTGAGCCGGCCACTGGGAAAGAACAACAATGAGTTTTTATAGGGGAAGCATGACCTCTGTCGGTCGATTTAACAGAGTTTTAGAATCTTTGATATATAATTTTGATTGAAATAATATTTTAATATAACATACATACACTATTTTCTTAAATATAGCGTCACGTATCTGTATATATAAAGAATTGATAAAAGCTTAAATATAAAAGAGACCTTTGTAAATTGATTTATTAAAATATAAAACTATATTTTACACAAATAAATTTATTTGGAATAATATGTATGTTCCTCTACAGTCCTATAAGCTTATGTCCATAGTTAACTAAACACCCCTAAGCTGCCTTCCATAGAAAATACAGGGTATATTCCAAACCAATCCAATACAATAATAGAACGGTCTAGAGATTAATTTGACGAAACCGCTGAGAGGGTTCACTACTGATGAGCCAAGCCCTCTCATTCAATAACTCATATCATTGCAGTAAGGTCTGTAGAGATAATATTTGATGATATTTAAAAGAAGCGCATTGCCAGTAAATTTATTTGTGTAAAAATTTAACGATAGATGGCAATTAAATTGAATTTACTAATAAAACTATAAACATAGCTTTTTGAAAAATGTGTCCGTCTTCACATATGTAAGGACATACATCAGGGGAACAAATCGCTAAAAGTATGTACGCAATCGACGCTAAAAGCCTATCCTTGTGAGGACCGTTTTTTATTGTTATTAGAATAAACTTATGATCGGTTGCAGATTGAAAAAAATGTAGCAATGAACCTTTAGGAGAGACCGCTGCTTATCATCAAATAGCTGGAAAAGCATTTACTCATGGAATTTGGGTAATATTTTGCACAAGAGGATAAGAAGCAAAATATAAATTGTTTTGAAAATAGAGCAATCCATATTTAATTCATTAGATAATAAAAAGGCATATATTGGATTTAATAAAATATTTATTTTGCCAATATTTCGGTTGGCCGAACGCCAACCTTTATCGAGGCATTACATTTTTGTATACACTGTATGTATACAAAGATGTAATGCCTCGATAAAGGTTGGCGTTCGGCCAGCCGAAATATTGGCAAATAAATCTTTTATTATATAAATCCAATATATGCCTTTTTATTATCTAACAATATAAATATGTAGCAGTAATTCTGAGGTCGGTATTTTTATTACAAATGTTTTTAAATTCTTCATAATCCTATATTCGTAGATTTAACGATCAGAAAATCGGAGGCTAAAAACGAACCGAAACGGATTTGTAGATTTAGTAGCCGGGAAAATAAATAACTACAAGTGAGGTAGGTAATAGGAAATTAAAACATTAAAGCATGAATCTTCCTTTTTACACACAAAACAAAATTCTACTGTCCTTCCTGCGATGAAAAAAAAAAATTGGGAGGGTTTAGATCATCAGTGGTGAACCCTCCCAGCAGTTTCGCTAATTTAATCTACCAGACCTCTTCCTAGAACTCTAATACTGTATTGAATCATTCTGCTTATATATGCTATACTGAAAGGTGGAATATTAGAAATGGTATTTAAGTAAACTATGGACATATGCTTTTAGGACAGCAGAATTATATATAAATATTTACATCGAGCAATGCTCTTCCGCAAACAATAAGGACAAATGTGAAAAAATAGTACAATTGTGATATTGTACTGGGATAAGAGGTGCATAATTATAAAAAAAGGCATCTCCTTATCGTGCAACTGAAAGTTGCTGATGGCTTGCGCCATCTATCGGATTAAATATCAACTATTATCGTTGATTTTTAAATATTCCAGAATTGACCAAATACCCATTCTTGATTAATCAAGAAAAGCTAAACACGGACGCGTTTCGGGCTGTTGATCCTTTAAAATCAACAAGAATAGTTGATATTTATTCCGATAGATGGCGCAAGCCATCAGCAACTTTCAGTTGCACGCTAAGGAGATGCCTTTTTTATAAATAAGGACAAAGTCAGTTAGGAATAAATTAATATAAAGTTATAATCTACCAGACCGCTTCTTCGAGTTCTAATACTGTATCGTACGATTCTGTTTATATATGCTACACTGAAAGGTGGAATATTAGAAATGGTATTTAAGTAAACTATGGACATAAGCTTTTAGGAGAGTAGAATATAAATATTTAAAGGACATATAAATGGTATAGATGTAGTAAATATTAAACTTGTTCTAAATCTATTTTTTTTAATGAAAATCTTTGTCTTTTTTTTTTCTATCGCGGAGTTCACATTTTTTCTCCTACTTTTGGAAAAGTGTCAATATATATATATGACAGTAAACAAAACAACTTTACAAACTCAGATATTTATTATTTTGCATATATGTATATTTCAATTGTTTTTCTGTTCTATAGAAAATTGAAAATTTAATTCTGGCTCGTGTCTTCAATATTCAATTTCATCATTTTTGAATCTTCACGATTGATTGCAACTTGGAAGAGAATTGAAAATTGTTTTGTCTATCATATTATTAGATTCAAAAATAATTTTATATATTTTATGGCACAAAAAGTAGGTTGAATTCATATATAAGCCATGTTAATCTCTTTAGAATTATAAGAAAATATCAAATCTATTTTAAATTGTAACAAATAAATTTACTGGCAATGTGTTTCTTTTCAATAATATCATAAAAATATCTATTATATATTTATTTATTAGATAATAAAAAGGCATATATTGGATTTAATAAAATATTTATTTTGCCAATATTTCGGCTGGCTGAACGCCAACCTTTATCGAAAAGATAGGCTGCCTGCCCGGCATTCATATTTCTTGAAAAAAAGATACTTCGGCCAGCATAAATCTTTTTATTACCTCGACGTTTCGACAAAAAGCTTTTGTCATCGTCATTAAAACCTTTATCAAGGCGTTAAAAATTACAGATTATGAATTAGAATAATTTTTAACGCCTTGCTAAATGTTTTAATTTTTGTTTGCTCCTGACTAGGACAAAAGCTTTTTGTCGAAACGTCGAGGTAATAAAAAGATTTATACTGGCCGAAGTATATTTTTTTCAAGAAACCTTTATCGAGGCATTACATTTTTGTATATATATATTTATATGATATTTGGTGATATTATTGGAAAGAAACACATTGACAGTAAATTTATTTGTTAAACATTTTATTGATATATATTGTTGCACTGGGCTGCGGTTTGGCAGATTCTTCAGTCTTGAGTCTCTCCTCAGACGTGTCTTGCATCTTTCCAGAACGTGTCTCAACCATCTTACAAGGTTAAACCAGTCAATAATAAGACAACTATAAATTTAGGTAGCACCTAGAATCTCTCTTTATTTACCACATCAAAGTTTAAAGCATGTAGGGTATTTAGTGTATCAAAATACAAATGTTTTATAGTACATAATATTTTATATTAATAATCTGTTTTATAAAAATAAATAAATTTATAATTTAAATTTTAAATATATTAAAAATAATATTATAAATAATTTTAAAAATAGGCGCATTAATCATGATGCAACACTTCCCCCTCTCCAGAGGTCGTCACGTCCTCGTGAGTGACCTCATCAATTCTTTCAAAATAGGGTTTGAGTCTTGAGACATGGACAATCAATGGGTCTTGGCCAGGATTATCTTTCGGCTCAATTAAGTAATTTAAGTTGGACAGCTTCTTTAATATTCGATATGGCCCAAAATATTTTCTCAATAGTTTTTCACATTTTCCGATTTTCCTGACTGGTGTCCAAACTGCCACTAAATGTCCTGGTTCATAGATTCTCTCGTTGTGTTTTTTGTCATAGTTTCTTTTCATTCTTTCCTGAGTCTTCTCTGTGTTGTTAATGACTACCTGTCTCGTCCTTGCTATTTTATCTAAGTAGTTTTCTATATATTCGTCGTAATCGTCCATGTTACTGTCCGTTGGGATATTCTCGTCGTCTAAGAGGGACATGGGTTCCCTCCCAAACAACAGGAAAAATGGAGAGTAGCCTGTGGTTTCTTGAATTGTGGTATTATATGCGTGGGTGATAAAAGGAAGGATTTCGTCCCAGTTCTTCTGATCCGTATTCACATACATGCTGATCATATTGATTAAAGTTCTATTTAGCCGTTCCGTTAGTCCGTTAGTCTGGGGGTGGTAGCTCGTTGTGAAGCAATGTTTAACTTTGCACATTTTCATAACCTCCTTCATCAAATTGCTAGTGAATTGTGAACCTCTGTCGCTGATAAGAAATCTTGGAGCCCCGTGACGTAAAAATATATGTTCGATTAAAAATGTAGAGACTTCTTTCACTGTCGCTTCTGGTACTGCCTTTGTTTCAGCATACTTGGTATAATAATCCGTCAACACAATGATCCATTTCCTTCTTCTTTTCGTTGATGGCAAGGGGCCAACAAAGTCAATTCCGATTCTTTCAAAAGGGTAGTTAGCTGGGGGAATAGGTTGTAGAAGTCCAGATGGCAACTGATTTGAACCTTTCCGACTTTGGCAAAGATGGCACGTCTTTACAAATTCGGAAACATCTTTCAGCATGGAAGGCCAATAGTATTTATTCTTCAATCGGTATGTGGTTCTGGCGACGCCCAGATGGCCATTCAGCATATGGTTGTGGTATTCACTCATGATTTCTTTCCTTCTCTTCTTTGGCACTACCAGCAACCATTCTCTACCTTCAGGATTTGGATTTTTCTTGTAGAGACACCCATTTTCTTCTTTAAAGTTCTGTGTAATTGAACGCTTGTTTCCACTAAGGTTCTCCTTAATATTCTCAATAAAATCATCCTTTTCGTCTATTATTTGATTCAAAAATAGTCTTTCATAATCCTCGTCCCATTCGTTTTCTGGTAAGGGTCCTCTAGATAGACCATCAGCGTCCAGATGTTTTTTTCCCGATTTGTGTATAATTTCAAAATTATATTCCTGAATCTTCAGTGCCCATCGTGCTAATCGACCGGTCGGATCTTTTAAATTCTTAAGCCAGCATAGTGCGTGATGATCAGTTACGATTTTAAAGTGCCTTCCATATAAATAGGGCCGTAATTTTGATATCGACCACACTACAGCTAAACATTCCTTTTCGGTGGTTGAATAATTTTGCTCAGGTTTACTTAGGGTTCGGCTCAAATATGATATTACCTTCTCTTCGCCACCGATATTCTGAATTAGTGTTGCGCCTAAGCCGATGTTAGAGGCATCTGTGTGAATGCAGGTGGCTGCATTTGGATCAAAGTGACCTAAAATTGGCGGATTCATAAGAGCTTTTTTAAGGTTTTGGAACGCTTCTTCCTGTTTTCCTGTCCAGATAAATTGCACATTTTTTCTGATGAGACTGGTCAATGGGTCAGCGATTAATGAGAAATCTTTAATAAATTTTCTATAATATGAGCACATTCCTAGGAATGATTGCACTTCTTTGGCCTTCTTGGGCTGAGGAAAATCTCTAACGGCTTTGATATTATATTCGGCAGGTTTTATACCCTCTTGGTTGGTTATATGTCCAAGGATCTCAAGTTCCTCGAAAGCAAATCTGCATTTCTTGGCGTTCAGTTTTAAATTAGATTCGCTGAAGCATCTGAGGACAGCTTCAAGTCTTTTAATGTGGGTTGGAAAGTCCGAGCTGTATATAATTACATCGTCCAGGTAGCAAAGGCAAATCTGCCATCTCAGATTTCCGAGGACATTGTCCATGTTCCTCTCAAAAGTAGCAGGGGCGTTGCATAGACCGAAGGGCATTACGTTGAATTCATATAACCCATGTGCAGTAGTGAAAGCCGTCTTCTCTTTGTCTCTCTCTTCAATTTCGACTTGCCAATATCCCGATTTGAGATCTATTGCTGAGAAGTACTTGGATCCTTGGAGAGTATCCATTACATCATCAATTCTTGGGATTGGATAAACATCCTTCACTGTTACTTCATTTAATTTCCTGTAGTCCACACAAAATCTGTATTTGCCATCTCGTTTTTTGACCAATATAACGGGAAAGGACCAGGGACTTGAAGATTGTCTAATTATTCCTTCTTCGAGCATCTCGTCTATTTGATCCTTTATGATGGTTCGTTCCTTAGCGCTTACCCGGTAAGGCTTGTGCTTTATTGGTTTTGCATCTTCTGTATGAATCTGATGTTTTGCCAAACTGGTCCTACCTAACCTCGATGAGAACAAATCAGTATACTTGGCCAAAATTTGTTTTAACCTCTCTTGTTCTTTAAATGATAAATTTTTGTTTATTTGAAATTGTATTTCGTCATTTTCATTCTGCTTCTCTTTATTCTCTATAAAATTTACCCCTGCAGGAAGACTTCCATAAGCCAATGTTTGGCCTTTCATGATTTTTAAAGGTCGAGGATAAGGGTTCGTTATCCAGATATGGGTTTTCTTATCCGTGACAGTAAGCAAACTTCTTGCCAATCGAAGACCATTTGTTTGAGTCATTCTGTTGTTCTCTTCGATGACATATTCGCCATCCTCTGCTTCTATTGAGGCCCTAATCAATTTAATAGATAGTTTAGGTATAACGGTATCTGTAGTGCTCTTTATTTTTTTTAGATCATAATTGCTTACGTCATGATTACTCATCAAATTATATTTTATTGTTTCTCGTTTACAATCAATTTTAGCATTCATTTTTTTAAGGAAATCTCGTCCAAGAATAAGAGTTCGTAGATGCGCATCCATTACTACAAATTCGTGGGATAATTCAGTGTCATCAATTTTTAAATCTAAAATAATGCTACCTACCATATCTAATTTTTTTCCATCGGGTCCTGAACACGTTTTAGTGAGACTATTTATTTCACGGCCAGCAAAAAGTGCTGTTCTTAGGTCGACCACTGAAAGATCGGCGCCTGTATCAATCAAAGCTTCGCATAACCCTATCTTGTCCACATTAATATTAATTTTGTACCTAGGGTCCAACTTTCTAATTCCATTTATGGTCGACTTGCTTTGATTGAAGGAATCAGGCGCGACACTTAGTTTAAATCTTCCAACACGGAATATCTATTCCGTGTAGGAATATTCATTTGTGTGTCATTACAAACATCCGCATAGAGGCGAGGCCGTGTATAATCTTTCCTTTCGTCCATTTGAAGATTTTCTTGGCTCTTGTCTTGGGAAACTGAGGGGTCCTCTTCTACGATCCTCACAAACTTGACTCTGCAATACCGCGCTACGTGTCCTGGCTTGTTACACTTGAAACATATTGGTCTCCCGTCTTCTGTCCTATTCCTGTTTGAATCTGGACTCTTATTGTAGGTTTTCCTTGGGTAGACCGGTTTTGGCTCAGGAATGGGAGTGTAAAATCGTCTAGGGGCAGATACCTGGGGCAGCGGCTTGTTCTGGTAGTACCTCGGAGCGGGGGCCTGGGGCTTGGGGGTGTTCTGGTAGTACCTCGGAGCGGGGGCCTGGGGCTTGGAGGTATTCTGGTCTGGTCTTCTGAACGACGGAGCGTTCTTCCATTGCTCTTGATGGTGGGAACGAGGAGAGCGTGGTCCATTATATAGAACCTTTGATTTTTCTATACGTTCTTGATAATTATTTTCAAACAAATCCATCTTTTTACACAATCTTAGGAGTTCGTTGGTATTCTTAGGAGGGTTTAAGTAGAGGGCAAAAGAGTATTCTTTCTTTAACCCTCCAATAACCCAATTTATTTTATTCTCTTCTTCCATTTGGGGGTCGACCTTGTTGCACAGAACCAGGATATCCTCTGCAAACCTGATTGCAGGTTCATTCCACTGCTGCATTCTGTTCAGCCTCATCTTCAATTCTTCTTTGTTGGCGTCTGAGCCAAAATCCTGAATTAGGCGGCTCTTGAAATGTTCCCAGCTGGTAAAACTTATCTTGTGTAGGTCCAGCCAGGTTTTGGCGCTACCAATCATGTTCATGGCTGCATAGCGAGAAATAATATATTCTGCCCAGTGGTACAGGAAGCCAATTTCTTCAAGGGACTCAATCCATGGGCGAGGGTCTTCTGTTCCATCATATTTGGGGATGTCTATGTTGGGGTTCAAAACAACTGGGTCGGCACTTGCATCTCTACCAATTGTTGCACTGGGCTGCGGTTTGGCAGATTCTTCAGTCTTGAGTCTCTCCTCAGACGTGTCTTGCATCTTTCCAGAACGTGTCTCAACCATCTTACAAGGTTAAACCAGTCAATAATAAGACAACTATAAATTTAGGTAGCACCTAGAATCTCTCTTTATTTACCACATCAAAGTTTAAAGCATGTAGGGTATTTAGTGTATCAAAATACAAATGTTTTATAGTACATAATATTTTATATTAATAATCTGTTTTATAAAAATAAATAAATTTATAATTTAAATTTTAAATATATTAAAAATAATATTATAAATAATTTTAAAAATAGGCGCATTAATCATGATGCAACAATATGTTGGTGTTCAGCCAGCCGAAATATTGGTAAATAAATCTTTTTATTCAATCTAATATATGTATTTTTATTATATAAAGATTTAAATATATATTTATATTTTTCAGAACTCTATATAATGTATGGGAAAACATCCAACAAACCATATTTAATGAAAAATTCGATGTTTCAAGCAATTTGAGCCAAGCCAGACTGAGTTACTCAAGGACCAGTTTTATTCCCCGTCGATTCACCTGTGGACAACTTCCTAATAATTGCAGTAGTGGAGGAAACACGCGCAAGGAATGGTCGCCATTTTCCTGATGTTGCTTTGTAAAATTTTCCATGAATGTTTACTATGGTCTTAACTTGTATCACACTTAGCGGTATAGCGCTCTATGATCCTATGACAGTCTCCAGGGCCACTAAACACGGCTTTTCTACTTTGTGCAACATTGGTATAACCTTCCACGGGTGAGTAGACTGGGCCAAGGTTTGAACTGCGAGTGACCTTCGTCCATCTTCCACAGGTCACTTCGTCTGGATGTCCTACGATGTGCTATAGGGTCTTAACATAGAATACTTCTGCATATATCTTTCTTAAGAGAAAGGTATCTTTTGATTGTGCAACTTAAAGTTACTGTTGGCTTGCGCCATCTATCAGAATAAATATAAACTATTCGCTGATTTTTAATTATAAGGTTATCCCAAAAGTTCATGTTTTTCTTAAAACGTTGTTTTTTTATTACTTAGCGAATAATATTATTACGGCGAATACATAATAAAACATAATACAATTACTTTATGAATAAAACAAAGACATTATACATAACGGCGAATAATATTGGTATTTCAATTTTTTGCAAGTGTTTACGAACTTTTGGGAGAACCTTGTATTTCAGAATTGGATGAATGCCCTTTCTTGATTAATAGTCTTGGCTCATCAGTGGTGAACCTTCCCAGAGGTTTCGCCAATTTGATCTACCAGCTTGCTTTTCAGAGCTCTAAAACTATATTGAATCATCCTGCTTATATATATATATATATGCTACACTGAAGGGTGGAATCTCAGAAATGGTATTCAGGTAAACTATGGACATAAGCTTTTAGGACAGTAGAATTACATATAAATATTTGCATCGAGAAATGCTCTTCCGCAAACAATAAAGAAAAAGAGTCTTGGGTCATCAGTGGTGAACCTTCCCAGAGGTTTCGCCAATTTAATCTACCGATTCTCAGCAATACTCTATTGGACGATTTTGCTTATATATGCTGTACTGAAGGGTGTAATCTTAGAAATGGTATTCAGGTAAACTATGGACATAAGCTTTTAGAACAGTAGAAATGAAATAAAATACATTCGATAGGATACTCGAGTGTGTGACATTCTTCCACGCCCCAATAACAGTTTTTGCGAAGCGGCCATCCGGTGTTAGTCCATTAATGACGTTCGAACTATTGATTGACTGGAAGGCTGCCAGTCTACGTGACCTTTGCGTGAGACGGCTGGAAGTGTCAGCTTGGCTCGAATTGCTGCTCGATGGACCGACTGACCGTTACATCCAGATATCACCAAGTTTCATTGAAAGAACAACCTCAGTATCAAGTATGGATAAAATACAGCTATATCCACTAAGTATTTATTTAATTCTCGACGTTTCAGTGACTCTTTGTCACTATCTTCAAGGGAATTCCCTTAACTCGAATTGCTGCTCGATGGAAGCCGTCGTCTGACCATTGCACCTGGATATAACCAATTTTCATTGTAAGAACAACCTCAGCATCAAGTATGGATAAAATTTAGCTACATCAACTAAGTATTTATTTAATTCTCGTCCTTTCAGTAACTCAATGCCGCTCTCATCAGGGGAATTCCCCGGAAGAGAATGACAGCGAGTCACAGAAACGTCAGGAATTAAATAAATACTTTGTTGATATAGCTATGTTTTATCCATACCAACTTCCAACCAACAAATGATATACAATATCAAGTTGTTCTTATAAGTAGTAGTTACTTGCCGGTCCCAAGCCCGGATGAAAAAGGAGGAGGGGGAGCAGTAACAAGCTCGATAAAAAACCTGGGCTCAGCTGGCCCGGCTGATAGTACCCTGTAAGGACTCCTAATCCAGGGATACAGGATGAGCAGAGTTTGTACTCCATGTTAGGAGCGGCTGAACATGGCGTCTGTTCCTTATGTCTGAGGCGACCATTTCTTTTCGAGCTAAGTCGGCCTGCCACTGAGTAGTGCTCCCAGTCTTAATGACAAAGGCAGACGCATTCTACTTCACCCAGTCATGATGGTTGTCAAACAGACACCATCAAGGGTCACAACTTGATACCCTAATATGATTGAGTGGAGATAAGAAAGAAGAAGTAGTAGTTATTATTTTATCAACTTATTTTTTTACCAATTTTGATATTTATATTTTGCTAAAATGTAAAATTTCCTCGTTCTCTCTTATATTAGATCAATTTTAATATGTGTTTGTGTGTGTGATCCTCAAATATATTGCCGTGTCATTCCGAAGTTTGTCTTTTCATATTTCTATGTTACAGTATTAGAATAAATTACCTGGAGTATCATTAGAAAAGGAACAAAATCATGAGTGAAGAGTTTCTTGTAGATATTTTCTGAAAATGGGGTTCTATCTGAATCTGGATCACGATAACATACACCCGACTCAGGATTTTGTTCTTTTTGTGAACTTAATAGTATACACTAATAGATAAATCCTAAAGAAGTTGTACCTTTTTGCATATATATCGGGATTCACACACTTAAAAATATATTTGATATACAGTGACCCCCTTTATTGAAGACATACGAGATAACCAAGTGTTAACAAAATACAAATTGCCCCTGTCTCATTAAAAAAAAAAAAAAAAAAAAAAAAAAACAGATGACCAGCGACATTATTTAAGTTTTGCCATTGAGTGCATTTCGTTACAACGTCGGGAGGTTAGCTTTACGTCAACCTTCGATTGGTACAAATATAGAATGAAAGTGAGACCAGAACGAGTAATCATTTCAAAACAAAATATTTGTTACAAGTACCTATTTACAACCTTTCTGATATCACAAAAATAAAACAGACTAAGAGAGCGAGATAAACAAACTATTTACAAAATGAAGTGTTGACGTCACTGATAATGACTCGCCGAGTAGAACACCACCGATGACTATGCGACAATATGCAAATAAGAAATGTTTCTTCTTTCTTCCTCTTTCAAAAAAACACATGCAGAATAATTTTCAAATGTCGTTCTACAATCATAAGCCGCATTATATTGTATTATAAATTACTTTATATAATATTTACGAACGGAAAAATATGTCCAGGGTAGCTTAGTGGACATGGCATCTGCCCGGTAAGCGGAACACTGTGGGTTCGATTCCCATCCCTGGACACTATTTTTCCATATTTATCATTACTCTTCACAATTCATCCTATCATACTTAATCCCTAAGGTTAGAAATAATAGTTATTTCTTCTTGTGAATAATTTCAATTCTTCGTTCAAAGGAAACACATGCGGGTTATTTTTCAAATGTCGTTCTACAAGAAATGTTTCTTAGCAATGTATTCATTCAATCTATCAAAATATTATTGATATAATGAAAAAATAACGAGTTTTATATTTGATTTTGTGTATTGCACATACATTTGATTACATAGGTCAACAAAAAAACTTTTTCTTTTGCATAAGAAACATTGAAGGTATTTCTAATGTAACTTCATACACTGAATCCAAAAATGAAGTCGGTAAAATTTCCATCATTTTTGGATTTTGCTAGATAGCATGTGAAAGAATATACAGTAAAATTGCGACGTAAACATTTTTTGCATAACCATCATTACATTAGATAGCGCTTTAATCTTGACAGGAAGATTTGATATGTGGAGCCGAGAGAAATATTTATTTGATTTCTATTTTGATTTCATTTTTCGCTTTTAGAATAAGAAATAATATAATATAATGTGGCTTATGATTGTAGAACGATGTTTGACAATTTTACCGCAAATGTTTCTTTTGAACGAAAAATCGTAATTTATTTTAAGGAGAAATAAATATTATTTCTATCCTTAGGGATGAAGTATGAAAGGATGAATTGTGAAAAGAAATGATGAACGGAAAATCCATCCCTGGACACTTTATTTTTCCGTTTATCATTACTCTTCACAATTCATCCTTTCATACTTCATCTCTAAGGATAGAAATAATCGTTATTTCTCCTTAAAATAAATTTCGATTTTTCGTTCAAAAGAAACACATGCGGGATAATTTTCAAATGTCGTTCTACAATCATAAACCGCATTATATTGTATTCCAAATAGTACCAAAAAGTAGTTCTATGTTACAATTAAAAGGTATCAGACTCCCTTTTTAGTTATTTGAACTCATAGGTGATGTTTTATATATGCAATAATAAAGAACAAATTTCTCCTTAAAATAAATTACGATTTTTCGTTTAAAAGAAACATTTGCGGTAAAATCGTCAAACTTCGTTCTAGAATAAACAATATAACTGAAAGGATTCAAGCACGAATAATTCTCTCTTTTATACATAAAACAAACTTCTACTGTCCTTACTGCGATGTGAAAAATATTGGAAGGGCTTGGTTCATCAGTGGTGAATTCTCTCTGATTGATGTCGCTTGTTATATATAAATATTAATTTAAATTCAGTTAAACCTGTCTATAGCGCCCCTCTAAATAGCGCCTTCCTCTCTATAGAGCTCGATTTTAAATACGTAATACGATGCGATTTACATTAAAAGTGACCTGTTTTTAGCACCCCCTCCATATAGCACCCTATTTTGGTGAGTCCCAAGAGGCGCTATAGACAGGCTTAACTGTATTATAAATTCAAGGAATATTGGTATGATTGGTTGACGTGTAATAATTTGAAAGATAAAAGATGGAAAGCAACAAGTAGAATTCCAGAGCTATCTTCCACCATTTACAGCGCTGAGCAGGAATTGATGGTAAACAAAACGACCTTGTTGATAGACGTCAGAACTACCCGCTATGATAACAAGGGTCAAGACTGCGGATACTTTATTTGGAGCGTATTGACGAACAGAGTTGTGGTATCAATGATCAGAATATATCGTTCAACTTTGCATAATTGGCCAATTACGTGTATAGACGTGTATGTATCATTACAAGTTAAGAGGCTGTAGAAATAATTTTTGTCACATATTTGTTTGAAGTTTGATGTTTTTATCAATATTTTAATAAAATAAGAGAGATTATGTAATTATGGAAGAAAATATAAAAAAGGAAATTTATTTTGGCCAAGAGAGTCGTGCAATAAATGAAAATTTTCATTTTTTTCTTAGCGTGATGCTACAATTTTAATTATCAAAATTCGAAACTATTATAGACACCTATGATTATTTTATAAATTAAACAATTTCTACTGCTCTTACTACAATGGAAAAATTAATGAGAGGGCCTGGCTTATCAGTGGTGAACCCTCCCAGCGGTTTCGCCAGTTTAATCTACCATACCGCTGTTATATTGTATTTTTCTATCTTCCTTTTATAGTGATACTGATACTAGACTATTGGGATGAGTATTTTAGACAATTGACAATTAAAATAATTTTATTGACATCTTGTCAATACGTTCAAAGTGCACAGTCTACACTATTTAAAAAAGATATTAGGGATTATATACACCATGTACAATGAATATGGCGCCTCTGCCAGCGCTGCAGAGTTTGGTGGAGAATTTTAGAGTTAGGGTGAGTATTTTAGTAGAGTAGCAGAAATACATACAAATCATAATATCTATTTATTTACTAAAACCAATTCAAACTAAAGAGAAGATAAACAAGATGATTATTCCTATGTAGATAAATTAAACGCTTTAATTGACAACTAAAACATTTGTCTGTTCTACAAACGCGTCTTTAAGGACAACCGGTTCCAAGTCTTATTGAATTTTTTTTTTACCTATATGTATTTGAATATATACACTCATGGACAAAACATAAGGAAGTAGAAAGACTTTGATGTTGCTGATATCTGTTTATTTGAAGGAGACAAAGACAATTTTGTTGACACTTGGTTATCTCGTGTGTCTTCAATAAAGGTCACTGTAATAGCTTGCAGAGTTACTGTCTGAATCCCTCAATATACATGCTGAAAGGTACAACTTTCTTAAGTTTTGTCCATGAGTGTATCTTTCAGAGTTAGTGTCTGAATCCTAAAATACATGATAATAGGTACAACTTCCTTAAGTTTTGTCCATGATTGTATCTTTCAAAGTTATTGTCTGAATCCCGATATACATGCTAAAAGGTACAACTTTCTTAAGTTTTGTCCATGAGTGTATCTTTCAGAGTTATTGTCTGAATCCCGATATACATGCTAAAAGGTACAACTTCCTTAATTGTTGTTCATTAGTGTATCTTTCAGAGTTATTGCCTGAATCTCGATGTACATACTAAAAGGTACAACTTCCTTAAGTTTTGTCCATGAGTGTATCTTTCAGAGTTATTGTCTCAATCCCGATATAAATGCTAAAAGGTACAACTTCCTTAAGTTTTGTCCATGGGTGTATCTTTTAGAGTTGTTGTCTGAATACCGATATACATGCTAAAAGGTACAACTTCCTTAAGTTTTGTCCATGAGTGTATCTTTCAGAGTTGTTGTCTGAATCTCGATATACATTCTAAAAGTTACAACTTCCTTAAGTTTTGTCCATGGGTGTATCTTTTAGAGTTGTTGTCTGAATACTGATATACATGCTGAAAGGTACAACTTATTTAAGTTTTGTCCATAAGTGTACATTGATATTTATATATAGAGATATAATGAATATAGCCACGTGGAAAATTAAGAAAGACAAACTTCGGGGATGACACAACAATTTATTTAAGGCAAAAACAAACTATGAATGATAAACAAAAGATAAACAATGAGGGAAGTTTACAGAGTAACAAAATATAAACATAAAAATGATATTCTGTTGATAAAATAATAAATACTTTGCTACAATATAGATAACTCAGGTTCCTAGAAACCTAATGTTAGAATAATTCTATCATATGCATGATTATATTTGAAGTTAATTATTGAATTGAAACTGATATATCAATATTTATTTATGATTTTGATTGTTGGTTGTAATTCCAAATAGGACTCAGATATTGTTGCACCAGGCTGCAGTTTGACAGATTCTTCAGTCTTGATTCTCTACTCAGACACGTATTGCATCTTTCCAGAACGTGTCTCAACCATCCTACAAGGTTAAACCAGTCAATAATAAGACAACTATATATTTAGGTAGCACCTAGAATCTCTCTTTATTTATCACATCAAAGTTTAAAGCAGTTTGGGTATTTAGTGTATCAAAATACAAATGTTTTATAGTACATAATATTTTATAGTAATAATCTGTTTTATAAAATAAATAAATATATAATTTAAATTTTAAATATATTAAAAATAATATTATAAATAATTTTCAAAATACGCGCATTAATCATGATGCAACAATCATAACTTGAATATTCTAATTTATTCTCATTTTGAAATATATAAAAATTTCAGCAGTTTCAGCTATCACCATTTTACAAGTTTAAATCTTACACGTCACACATAGACATCGCATTGAGGCTATAAATGATTAGTTAACGGTTGATGGGAAAATAAGAATGACAAATGATGATATATACAAAAGAGTGATGATGATATATTTCTATTATCTACAGTGAGGGGGGAGGGAGGAGACGACTCCACCTTGAGAGGGTCCTCCTCCAGACAAGGAGGGGGTCGTCTCGAACTCTCTTCAGTTCTTACACAAGAAGAGCTTGTAGATTCACGTCTTGGAGAACTCGAGGATGCTGTCGTCATCCAGACCTTTGCCTGAAGATCTATCCCTGTGATCTAAAGATAATTACAAGAACATAATTCAATCCAGAAGAGGACATCCATACGGACAAGGCATCTCAGTTGACCGGTATTGTGATCAGGGTGCATGAACCGATCTGATCTGCTCCACGGACAAGACACCACCACCACAAGAGCATAATTCAATCCAGAAGAGGACATCCATACGGACAAGGCATCACAGTTTGCCGGTATTGTGATCAGGGTGCATGGACCGATCTGATCTGCTCCACGGACAAGACACCACCACCACAAGAGCATAATTCAATCCAGAAGAGGACATCCATACGGACAAGGCATCTCAGTTTGCCGGTATTGTGATCAGGGTGCATGGACCGATCTGATCTGCTCCACGGACAAGACACCACCACCACAAGAGCATAATTCAATCCAGAAGAGGACATCCATACGGACAAGGCATCTCAGTTGGCCGGTATTGTGATCAGGGTGCATGGACCGATCTGATCTGCTCCACGGACAAGACACCACCACCACAAGAGCATAATTCAATCCAGAAGAGGACATCCATACGGACAAGGCATCTCAGTTTGCCGGTATTGTGATCAGGGTGCATGAACCGATCTGATCTGCTCCACGGACAAGACACCACCACCACAAGAGCATAATTCAATCCAGAAGAGGACATCCATACGGACAAGGCATCTCAGTTGGCCGGTATTGTGATCAGGGTGCATGGACCGATCTGATCTGCTCCACGGACAAGACACCACCACCACAAGAGCATAATTCAATCCAGAAGAGGACATCCATACGGACAAGGCATCTCAGTTTGCCGGTATTGTGATCAGGGTGCATGGACCGATCTGATCTGCTCCACGGACAAGACACCACCACCACAAGAGCATAATTCAATCCAGAAGAGGACATCCATACGGACAAGGCATCTCAGTTTGCCGGTATTGTGATCAGGGTGCATGGACCGATCTGATCTGCTCCACGGACAAGACACCACCACCACAAGAGCATAATTCAATCCAGAAGAGGACATCCATACGGACAAGGCATCTCAGTTTGCCGGTATTGTGATCAGGGTGCATGGACCGATCTGATCTGCTCCACGGACAAGACACCTTCACCACAAGAGCATAGTTCAATCCAGAAGAGGACATCCATACGGACAAGGCATCTCAGTTTGCCGGTATTGTGATCAGGGTGCATGAACCGATCTGATCTGCTCCACGGACAAGACACCACCACCACAAGAGCATAATTCAATCCAGAAGAGGACATACATACGGACAAGGCATCTCAGTTTGCCGGTATTGTGATCAGGGTGCATGGACCGATCTAATCTGCTTCATGGACAAGACACCTTCACCACAAGAGCATAATAACGCCCTTTTTCAGATTTGGAATTCTACAGTTAACAATAATCTCATAATACAAAAGCCAAAACTTCAATTGATAATACACTAGAAGGATATTTGAATTAACAAGGCTATTTTTATGCACTTATATTTTAGCTACGGTTTCAGAAAATTAATCATACATATTCTTTAATGTGTTCTTGTTAAATATGAATAATGTTCGTATTAATCTATAAGGACAATTGTCACCTCTCCCGTCAAAATATACATCAAAACTAGACACCAGCTATTGACCGTCGCCGCAAACTAGTGGCCTCAGGTCGTTGACAAAGCTACAACACCAGCTTTGGCAAACTGAGAAGCGTTCATCTAGAGACCATGGTTTCAGGCTGATGGCTCTCGTCAGAGAGAGTCCAGGGCGGAATTTATTCCATGAGATCCACAAGGGATCTAATGAAATCTTCACAATCTGCCTAAGAGGTGTTTAGTAGGTAAAGTGACTAACTAGGCCGCTAGTTTGCGGTGACGGTAAATAGATGACGTCTAGTTTTGACGTCTATTTTGACGGGAGAAGCGAGCATTGTCTTTTTAGATCAATATTCCCCCGGAAAAATCCGTTATTAATAATGTTAATGATAATCTTGAAGATAGAGGCTGCCTGGCCGGCATTCATAGTTTTTCAAATGAAGATACTTCAGCCAGTAAATCTTTTTTATTGCCTCGGCGTTTCGACAAAAATCTTTTATCCTCGTCAGAAGCGAACAAAAGGTTTGTTGTACAAGCCGTGTATCTTTAATTTAAAGAATTTAATGATAATGTTGTTGTTATAGTTATGATCATTTTCTTATTAAACATAATATTTTTCGAAAAATTTCCTAAAGTGTTTATATGTTATGCAATTTTTAGTGTTCAGTATTATATAGCAGCAACACAGAAAAAATTCCAATCCGAGTGCTTGCTTATTTCGAGAATAAGATTGGGTTACCATAATACATTTATCTCAGAAACAATAAAAAAACACACCACAGAAACAAAATAATAATTACATCAAACCAAACAATGTATTTTTTTCACATATTGATTCACACACACAAACATTGAATATATATATTCCCCTATTATTAAATTTATGACAGAAAATATGATAAATATTTAAAATATATGCAGAATTCATATTGTAGGAGTTGGCATTTAATTAAAAGAAAACTGGATTAAAATAAATATTTTTCTATATTTTCAATTTCATATTTCAAAAATGTTTTTTATTATTTTAATAGAGTGTCGACAATTTATTGCTGAAATGGTTTTATGGAATTGAGTGACAAAATTGCAAATATTCTCATGAGACATGAGGATTAATCTTCTGCAATAAATATTCTGTATTGGGGATAGAAAACTGGTGAATTCTCTTTCTAGAATCTTCCAACTCCTCTCTTCCATAACTTGATTCTGTAAATGAAAAAAACTACAAATATAAAAGCTATTTGAAGAGACGTGATAGAAATTTGATACTTTAAGATTAAGATACCGAATAAACAATTTATTTAAATTATTATCAATAATGATTAATTATTTATTTTGTATTTTATTACTTTTTAATTATATTCACTTATGAATAAAACTTAAGAAAGTGAAAAGGGTCTTTGATATCGCCAGGCGTCTGTTTTCTTTTAAGGATATGGAGGTAATTCTGTTCACACTTGGTTATTTCGTGTGTCTTCAATAAAGTTCCCTGTAATATCTTTCAGAGTTATTGTCTGAATCCCGATATACATGATAAAAGGTACAACTTTCTTAAGTTTTGTCCATGAGTATATATATGTACCAAAAGAGGAAACTCCCTTTAATTATACATTAAAACAATACATTATCGGTACAGTACAAAATGTAAAGATGGTGATAATGTGCTAAATATGGGGTTGTCTCGTTCATTCTTTATCATAACTTTGAAGCTCTTTTACCTGGGGTTTAAACACAATGCATTGTTCAAATGCATATTCAAAGGGAGAGGTGCCTCTTTCTTTTGGTACATGAATACCATCCTTCCGCAATCTTTTGTTAATAATAATATATATACAGATGGATATCTGAATAGGTAGATTTATATATGTTATGAATATAATGTTGTTAAAGAGATAGAGGAATTGAAGGTGCAGTCGTGAAAATAGGAAAGTAGAAAATAATTATTTACTTATCAAGTAGTTTTTATTTTCAATTACTTGAAATCATACATTTAATATCTATCACAGTAATATATAGAATTTATAAAATGAATCCTATATTAGTGAAATAAAAAAAATAGGTAAGTTAATTATACATATTTACAATAATATTCAAAGTACAATATTCTAAAACTATGATAAAAAATGTAGAACAGTCAATGAATAGAAATAAAATAAATGTTTTAAAAATATATTTGCATTTTAGATTATATACAATTTTTACACTCAAGAATAAAACTTAAGGGAGTGGAAAGTCTTTGGTGTCGCTAGTTATCTGATTTTTTTTTTTTTTGAAGGAGACAGGAGCGATTTGTGTGTGTGATTCACACTTGGTTATCTCGAGTGTCTTCAATAAAGTTCACTGTAATATCTTAAAGAGTTATTGTCTGAATCCCGATATACATGCTAAAAGGTACAACTTCCTCTAGTTTTGTCCATGAGTGTATCTTTCAGAGTTATTGTCTTAATCCCAATATACATGCTAAAAGGTACAACTTCCTTAAGTTTTGTCCATGAGTGTACTTTCAGAGTTATTGTCTGAATCTCAATATACATGCTAAAAGGTACAACTTCCTTAATTTTTGTCCATGAGTTTATATAGAGAAGGAAAGACTCGAAAAGGCTCTAATAAATTTCTATAAAAGCCATTTTATTGCAGAAGATCAATCGTTATATCTCATATAATTCTATTTCCTTTCAGATAAAAATAAATTCCGCTAGAGCGCACATCTAATACAAGGTATGTTTTAAAAGGCCTGACGAAATAATTCTGTGAAAAAATATTATTTGACCAAATACCTATTTTTTACTTTGCCGTTTCATAACTTATTGTGTAGTTTATTTTCAATATAAAATATTATTTATATATAAAAATATATAATCTATAGAAATATATATTTTTAACGAAAATCCTGAAGCCCAGAACGGATCTATATATTATTATTTTTCTGTTCATTTTCTCTGTTGTATTTTGTGAAAAAAGGGTTGGCGATCAACATCATTCTTCCTAATTAAAATCATGTGTTAGTAATTTGATGGTGATGGTGTCTTGTCTATGGGCAGATCAGATCGGTCCATGCTCCCTGATCACAATACCTGCCAACTGAGGTGCCTTGTTTGCATGGATGCCTTCTTCTGGATTGATGGCGGTTGTGGTGTCTTGTCCATGGAACAGATCAGATCAGTCCGTGCAATCTGATCACAATACCGTTCAACCGAGGTGCCTTGTCCGTATGGATGTCCTCTTCTGGATTGATGGTGGTGGTGTCTTGTTCATGGAGCAGATCAGATCTGTCCATGCACCCTGATCACACTACCGGCCAACCGAGGCGTCTTGTTCGGATTGAAGAGTACATCCATACGGACAAGACACCTCGGTTGACCGGTATTGTGATCAAGGTGCATGGTCCGATCTGATCTATTTCATGGACAAGACAACATCACGATCATTATACTAACACATGGTTTTAATTAGGAAGAATTATGTTGATCGCCAACATATTTGCAGAAAATACAATTGTGTCAATAGATACATTTCTATTGACATCTTGTCAATACATGGTTAGAGTGCATAATCCGCATTATTTAAGTGATAATAATGATTAATTTACAATGAGGATGATGATTATATTAATTTAATTATATATTTACAATTATGTGAAAAATGAGACCATATTTTGGTCGTAGAGATACAGTCTGCGCCATGCTGACGAGGGCCAACAGCCCGAAACGCGTTCGTGGTTGACTTTTTTTTATTTATCAAGAAATTGGGTTGGCCAAATATACCACGGACAAGGTAAATGAACGTTTAGTTTTTTTTTTGTTCCACTAGATGGCACTCTACCATTTAAAAATGCTCATGTGAGCCTGGTCAGAATATGCCTTTTTTGATTTTAATATAAAACTATGTACAATGAATATGGCGCCTCTACCACCGCTACAGAGCTTGGTGGAGAATCGCTGGTCTTCAGCGATACCACGTATTTCGCGATCTACGAATAATACGTAGATATCGAGTTTAGTCGAAAAGGAAATGGTGATGGAGAAATAAGAAGAGAGATTATAAAAAATAGCAAGAAAGTGTCGAATTATGTTTTATAACTGTGTAAAACGCTAGCAGAAACATACTAATTGATATAGCTAGTTTACTAAAACAAATGCCCTTCTACATGACCCATTTCAAAATGGTACTCTGCAATTCAAGATGGAAGTAAAGCCACAGAAAACATGCCTCTAGTTCAGGAACTTCAAAACCTTTCACACAAGGAGATGATTATCATAGAAATTATCATTTTGGGCAAACGAGTGCAAGTAAAAAGAATTGCAGAAGAACTTGAAAATGCAAAAAAAAAAAAAAAATGTCTTGTACACCACATTTTGATTTAAAGTTTGAACAAAAGAAAGGGTTATTCCAGAATTGTACCTCAATAACTTGTGCGCCGAAGAAAAGACGAATTTCAAAGAGCATTGCCAGGATGCTCTCTTCTTTATGAACGGGTTAACAGCTTTATTTAACGAATTGTCTCAGGAAACAAAAAGTGAGTTTACTCTTTTCAACCAGGGAGCAAAAGAAGATTTCCAGAATTAACAAATCAAACGTGAATACCATCCTGATCACCTTTTTAGATTCAAAAAGAATAATTTTCTATAAATTGATTCCCGATGGTAATACTGTTAATCAACATATCTCCGAATATGTTCTGAAACGGTTTTTCAATGTGATTAGGAATAAAAAACTGGGACATCAAAGTCTTCGTCATGCTTTACTACAATGTTCGACCTTATGCGACCATTTTGGTGAACCAGTTCCTTTGAAAAAGCGAGTTACAGTAATGCACATCCCTAAGCTTCTGTTTCATCACTCATTCTATGACTTTTTATTGTTTAGAAGATTAAAACAGAGATAAAGGGGAAAATATTTTCTTCTTCGGATGAAATCCTGAAAACCTATTGTCAACAAATATAAATCCGTCTTAGGTACTGATTTTGAGAACTGTTTTTCTTTCTTGTAAACTGATGGAGAAAATGCATTGCATTGAATGGTGCATATTTCAAAGAGGAAACTATGAACATTTGAATGATAATATTTTTATCAAATATATTTTCACATTATTTACAGATAGTGTCAGAACTTTTTATATACACCTTGAAGATAGCGTTTATTGATATAACTGCGGTGTTATATTTTGTCAGTTATGTTCCTTGTGGGAAATGAAGAACATGTAGTTATCTTACAGCAATACCTGTATGTGGCATTAGCACATTGTGAGTTGTCCACCACAAATATTGGGCTAAACTTCAGGGGCCGGACGTTTCTGAAACATCAACGTTGGCAAATGTCACGTTGGGAAACCCCTAACTCCCTCCAGCTGGCGCGGGTTTATAAATATAAGGAACAACTATACCGATGGATAGTGGGCTAGCTAGACTGAGGTCTATACGCCTGTAAGGATAATTACACCTATGGATACCTAGACCGAAGTCTATACTTCTGAAAAGACAATTACAGCAATGGATAGTGGGCTACCTAGACTGAGGTCTATACGCCTGTAAGGACAATTACACCCATGGATACCTAGACCGAAGTCTATACTTCTGAAAAGACAATTACAGCAATGGATAGTGGGCTACCTAGACTGAGGCCTATACGCCTGTAAGGACAATTACACCCATGGATACCTAGACCGAAGTTTATACTTCTGAAAAGACAATTACATCAATGGATAGTGGGCTACATAGACCGAAGTCTATTTGTCTGAAAGGACAATTACACCTGTGAATAGTGAACTATCTAGACCCAAGTCTATACGTCTGAAAGGACGATTACAGAAAAATACAGAAAACTGTAAATAAGTAGTTTGCCCCAGCAATTACCTAAGCAATCTATACTTCAAACACGCTGCATTATATAATACTAATATAATTCCAGAAGATAAATCTAGATAAAGAAATATCAATCAAAAAGAAACAACTTGAATTACTTATTTCACTCTACTGGGACTAGTTTATCATTAAAAATCTCATCCTGGAAGGCAGCAAACCACAAAAGAACAAATATCCATTACTGTAATAGACCTAGCGTGAATTGTGTGCATCTAATCTGTAAAAACCTGAACTTCAATCATCCCTAAGCCTTATATTCCCAACACTCGTTATTGTAATGTCGATCAATTCTGTTGTCCTTGTTTTTCACCGGGACATACGGATTAAGAATTTTATGTGATTTCTCTTCATTTAAATGAATAAGAAGATTACCATTGTCTCTTGAGGATTTATATATTCTCTCTTTCTCAAGAATATTTCGATCAAGACCATCACAACAATTCTTTACAACTTTCCGGAGACCCTCTAGCGTCTTCGATTTTCTAGATCTAACAGCAGTTTTCAGAAAGCCGAAAAAACACATAAAATAGCATGATTAAGATAGATCGTGAGATAGATTCAGGTATGCAGTAGAGTATGCAGCAAAGCTTTTTTTATTTCAAAGTTTTTATCCGTTTGGAATTCCATCATTTTTCCGTTCTAACTTTTACAATTCTCAGTTTACAAGGAACTACGGAAACTTTAGGGGATTTCTTTTTTCAATGATTGGAGGTGTTGAGAACTCTATTTGTCACTGTGGCAAAGAAACCCAGGACTTAAGACACCTACTGTTGGAATGTCCACTTTTCTATAGCGTTAGACAACAGACAGTTACTATTGTTGTAGATCTGTATGAACTTGTGAATACTAGAGAGAATTGTCTGAGATTTAACCATTTTTCTAACTATATTTATGATTATCTTTCTAACCTGAATGGATCAGGTTCCTAATCTATCTTATTGTTTTTTATATTATTTTTCTTGCATAATGAGTTTATAACTGTTTCTGTTTTGAAAGGTAAATGGGGCCCTCGGTCTATAGAGCACCATTATTTTGACTGTCCTTTGCTGACGCCTATCTACAAAAAAATATATCATTAGTATGAAAATCAATTCTAACTTTGTTTTCGATCAAGGCAGATTCGTATTTAATAAAGAAGCAATTGATATAATAAGGATTTTTGATATTACAAAATACGTCATATACAATCTATCGAAAATACGTTGATTTTAATAACGAATATGATACAAAAAAAATCTCGACTAAATTTTACCGACTCAAATATAACTCTGTGCATATTCTCTCTGGCATGTTGGGGACAAAACTGCATAATCAGGAAAGTCCACACTCAAGGAGGCTTGTAGCTCCTGATCCCGACGTCCCTTCAGAGAAAAGTGTGGTGTAAATATTTTTATTACAATAACAAAGTATTTTTCTGTAAATTTATTATTTTGCTATTGTCTTGGAGTCAGTAAAGTTGTTAATTGTCATTGTCTGGCATGTTTATTGTCATTTTATGTAAATTATACAATGTGCAACGTATAAATAAATATTTTATATCTTGGAATTATTAATTTAAATTGACGCAACTATTTTTATCAGGGATATCGAATTTTGTGTGTTGATAAAATATAAAAGTAGAGTTTAATTCAGTGTTTTAAATTTGGTGCTTTGCGTTGAGTCGATATCGTAGCCAATGAGGATGTTCCGAGGCGCGATTATTGCTGGTTGAAACTTTCAGTGTTAACTCTGGTGTTGAGGTGAATGGGGAGGGAATGAACCATACAGGAAGGTAGCAGTGGTATACAATCGGGACGGAAGGGCCGACCGGCTGCTGCCCCAGATTTTCGACCATCAGGGGCGGGGGCGACCCTGAGTCAACAAACCAACTGACCAGGTCAACTCGGTGGGCCGACGACTGCCTAAAATTGGATGTTGAGAGCAAAATCTCATCGCCTCAGACATCAATCTTTTGTAAGAATACACAGTGAAAAAAAAACTATACTTTTGATCATTTGGCAATCTAAAAGGCTTTGTGACGACAGTGAGGCTGACGTAATGTACGTCGGGTAATTCACTTAGGTGTAGCCCTCTCATCTAGGTGAAGGACATTGTCTTCTATTTATAAGTTTTTGAAGAATACACTGAAAATTTTCACGATTTTTCGTGTTCTCCTTGCTCAGGGATCATGCTAATCTTCCCTATATCGTTACAATTTTAGTATTTGTTGAGCCGAAAAAGCGTGTACACTTTAAAGATTATCTCTGGTTTACTGTGCACAAATAGTCACCAAATATCGACTTGATGGTCACTAACATATCAAATTGAAGTATATTTGTCCATATAGTCACCAAATATCGACTTGATGGCCACTAACAGATCAAATTGAAGTATATTTGTCCATATAGTCACCAAAAGTCGACTTGATTGCCACTAGCAGATCAAATTGAAGAATATTTGTCCATATAGTCACCAAAAGTCAACTTGATGGACACTAACAGATCAAATTGAAGTATATTTGTCCATATAGTCACCAAAAGTCGACTTAATGGTCACTAGCAGATCAAATTGAAGAACATTTGTCCATATAGTCACCAAAAGTCGACTTGATGGTCACTAACTGATAAAATTCAAGAATATTTGTCCATATAGTCACCAAAAGTCAACTTGATGGACACTAACAGATCAAATTGAAGTATATTTGTCCATATAGTCACCAAATATCGACTTGATGGCCACTAACAGATCAAATTGAAGTATATTTGTCCATATAGTCACCAAAAGTCGACTTGATTGCCACTAGCAGATCAAATTGAAGAATATTTGTCCATATAGTCACCAAAAGTCAACTTGATGGACACTAACAGATCAAATTGAAGTATATTTGTCCATATAGTCACCAAAAGTCGACTTAATGGTCACTATCAGATCAAATTGAAGAACATTTGTCCATATAGTCACCAAAAGTCGACTTGATGGTCACTAACTGATAAAATTCAAGAATATTTGTCCATATAGTCACCAAAAGTCAACTTGATGGACACTAACAGATCAAATTGAAGTATATTTGTCCATATAGTCACCAAAAGTCGACTTAATGGTCACTAGAAGATCAAATTGAAGAATATTTGCCCATATAGTCACCAAAAGTCAACTTGATGGCCACTAACAGATCAAATTGAAGTATATTTGTCCATATAGTCACCAAAAGTCGACTTAATGGTCACTAGCAGATCAAATTGAAGAACATTTGTCCATATAGTCACCAAAAGTCGACTTGATGGTCACTAACTGATAAAATTCAAGAATATTTGTCCATATAGTCACCAGAAGTAGTCTCTCGCTTTCTTTGCCAAGCCATCCAAACACAGGTTCCTCCTGTACCTTAAGGGGAGCGTGAAAACCCCCTTACTGTCTGGAGGAGGACTCTTTATCGCTGTGGAAGCCTCCTGGGCTTTACATAACACACACATACACATACATTTACATAATGGTATCCTCTTTTATATGTGATAAAGAGTCCTCCTCCAGACAGTAGGGGGTTTTCATGCTCTCCTCAAGGTACAGTAAGAACCTGTGTTATATATATAACCTAAAGTTGCGGGAGGATTATATTCATATACCTAAAGAGGCATCTCTCCCTTTGATTATACAACAGAACGATGGCACTTTAGAATCACCCAGGTAAAATAAACTTTACTAGTAGTGATAAAGAATGAGCCACAACACCTGTTTTATCAAATTCAGACAAAAATCCATCTTGTATACATTTATGATGACAATTAACATAATTTTATTGACATCTTGTCAATACATACAAAGTGAACAGTCTGCACTATTTAAAAAAAAGATAATATGGGCTATATACACTATATACAATGGAATATGGCGCCTCTGCCAGCGCTGCAGAGTTTGGTGGAGAATCGCCAGTGGGTCTCCAGCGACACCATGCATTTAGCGATCTACGAAGAATACGTAGATCACGTACTTCATATATGATGAGAGCCAAAGCCCTCAATGTAGGGCCTACATTTTATCTACCCTTTGTTTATTCCTTTATTATAATGCCACGTAGAAAATTAGGAAAGACAAACTCCACCTTGGAACTTTGTCCCTGGTACTTTTGCGGTTTTTTTTTCTTGTGGCGTGAAGAGCGACTTTGACGTCGTATCGTCTATAGGGACATCGTCATCTTGGAAGGAAGTCTTGGCTTTGACACGGCGGAGGAATCCTAGAGCCAGTCTCTGAAAACGTAGATCACAGCACCTATTGCCTCAAGGTCGTCTCGGCAATCTTCAGTTTGTCTTCCCTAACTTACCCAGCATCACTACCCAAATGCCATGTGGGAAATTAGGCAAGACAAACTTAAGGATGACACAGCAATTTAAATAAGGCAAGAACAAACTATGAATGATTGACAAAATATAAGCAATGAGGGAAGTTTATAGAGTAGCAAAATACAAACTTAAAAAATGATACTATGTTAATAAAATAATAAATACTTTGCTACATAGTTCCTTCCCTATGGGACCCACAGCTAGCAATTATTGTAGATACTGACATGGATCTGACGTGCTTCTGCCAAGGATTCCATCGAAGTCTTGGAACTTTGTCCCTGGTACCTTTGCGTTCTTTTTCTTGCGACGTGAAGAGCGACTTTGACGTCGTATCGTCTATAGGGACATCGTCATCTTGGAAGGAAGTCTTGGCTTTGACAAGTAGGTGGAATCCTGGAGCCAGTCTCTAAAAACGTAGATCACAGCACCTATTGCCTCAAGGTCGTCTCGACGATCTTCAGTTTGTCTTCCCTAATTTACCCAGCATCACTACCAAAATGCCACGTGGGAAATTAGGAACGACAAACTTCAGGATGACACAGCAATTTATTTAAGGCAAGAATAAACTATGAATGATTAAACAAAATATAAGCAATAAGGGAAGTTTACAGATTAGCAAAATATAAACATAAAAAATGATACTCTGTTAACAAAATAATAAATACTTTAATACAAGGCAATAACGCGCCATCTATATATAACGAATGAAGACATTAAGACGCGAATGTTTCTTTTCACAAATAAATCAAACTTCTACTGTCATTACTGCGACATCAGCGGAGGAATCAAAATCCGCCTCTCAAGAGGAAACGGAAGCTTCCTACCAGCCATGTGGTATGTTACCCTTCCTTACCCTACCTTACTGCGACCAAAAAATATTGGGAGGGTTTGGCTCATCAGTGGTGAACCCTCCCAGCGGTTTCGCCAATTTAATCTACCGACCACTTCTTTAGAGCTCTAAATAAATATTTTGCTACAATATATTATCCTTTATTTGGTCTTTTTTCTGTCAATTTTTTTCAGTACCAATTGATTAGAAGAATCAATCAAATTTTTTACTGAGAAGGAATCAAAAACATAATGCACATTCTGAATTGCAATGTACTGGAGATAGCAAACTCCGTTATTCCCGGTAGGAAGTCGTTATCTAATATATCTAATGGAATTTTCCATGCGAGACACGTTGTTAGAATGTCCTTATCAGTTTTGTGCAAATTGTAATCAAGAGTTCATTCTCTATAATTAGAAATGATTGATAAAGTACAATTTGTATTATAGATTAGAAACACAATGTAATGATACCAAATTAATAAATGTAAATATAATAATTAATTTATTAATTTGGATAGGTGTTATTACATTGTGTTTCTGGTCTCGTATACAAATTATATCTTATTAATTAATTGTAATTAGAAAATATATAATCTTGATTACATTTTGCCTCATTTGGTCAAAGAATGATAACCAGAACCCGGTTGATTCCACACTCGCCTTTTCAAGGGAAACAGCCCTTAAGTTAGATACCTAGACAAGAGAATGGATAAATGGCTAAAACCTCAAGAAAATGTCTGTGGGGACTTTGTAGAAATGGTCAGAATGATTCTTATAATGACCAGGACCTATTATCTTATCACGTATCAGTGAGTCTTTTTCAGTAGATAGCTGATATTGAGAATCTAATAACGTAACACGAAAATGTGCCAATTAAACTAGAACAGCTATAAAGTGTTATACACAAAAGGAACTGTTGGATTATCAAGAAACTTGGCATTGAAATACAGGATTTTTTGAATCATTTTGGTCAATGTAAAAACCTCTATTTCCTTGTCATATGACTTGATAATCCAACAGTTACTTTTGGGTATGACACTCTGTATCTCTTCTAGTTTAATTGGCACATAGAGTCGGGTAACGTTCTTAGATTCGCAACACCATAGACCAAAATAATTATAAAATCAAAGAAACTTATAATTAACTATTATTTTACGCTTCGCATACAGAATCCAATCATTCATTCCACCCCACAATAATATTTATTACAAATTTAATGTTTTTCTTCAACACCTTCTCTGGTAGAACTTTCTATTTCCATTAGCGTATATGCAACAAAGAAATGGTCAAATGGAATTAATGAACTCGCAAATAACATTTTTAAAAGCATAAGATATAAGCTACAATGGTAAACCTCTAGTATTCATCATAGATCGAACAAAGACAATAGACAATTAAAATAATTTTATTGACATCTTGTCAATACATGCACAGTCTGTACTATTTAAAAAAGATAATTAAATATATATATATATAAGCATTATATACCCTATGTACAATGAATATGGCGCCTCTGCCAGCGCTGCAGAGTTTGGCGGAGAATCGCCAGTGGGTCTCCAGATCAAAGAGTTGCTTGAACTTTTCCTATGTAACGGTATTGAAGTCTAGATGGCCAAAATCAAGCCAAAGTGCCTGTAACAAGTTACCCAACAGGAAGAATTCCTTCCAAGAGATCCTTTGTGAATGTGGGTGGACACTGAGACAAAGGGCGTGAGTAATGTCACCAGACTGTGAGGACAGTTGTCAGTAAACAACGACATTCAGATAAAGAAGCAACCAAAACTTGAACCCACGTTCTTTATCTACAAAAATCTCAAATATATTTTTTTTTATTTGAGTAAGCACAATAGAAATTTGATTTATGCGTGAATGAAACATTCGCGTCTTAATGTTTTCATTTGTTATATATAGAGGACACGTTATTGCTTCAAAAATGCAATTGTCGTTGTGACAGAGATGCGTTTTAATCCATTCCTTGATTCAAATTTGTATTTGTTTGAAGAAAAGATTCTATGAAAAATGCAAAGAATAAGTAAAAAAGAAGAATTATACTGTAGGGTATTGTAAGTTTTATGGATAATTATTGCTTTTTGTTGTAATGTTTTGATTTCAAAGCTATAACTATGCTTTTATAAATTTTGTATTGCTAATCACCAATTAATTTTTTTTTTTAGAATTAAATTTGAAGACTTCGTATTTCTCTCTCTCTCACTCTCTGAATTACTAAATTAAAAAAGAAGCCACAAAGACAAATTGTTTTGTTCCACCATGTAGAATATAAAACACAGTATTTTCCCCATAAAAATTACGAATTTAATATGGTACATTAGTTAGAAGTAAAAAGTGTTACACCCAGAAAGTGTTGAAGAAAAAAAAAAACACATAGTGTTTGAATTGATTTTACTGGCTGAGGTATCTATATTTTCCAGAAATAAATGAAAACAATTTGTCAATTATATAAAAAAGAACTGTATATTCCGTATACCGTAGTTTTACATTAATCTATTCGCTAAAGTTTTCTGCAATGGCAGATCTTGTTATCCCTCACTCAACGTGTAGCTCTGACGTCTATCAACAAGGTCGTTGTTTTGTTTACCATAGTCTCCTGCTCAGCTTTCTATCTTTGAAGTCCGTGTGTGCAAGTAGACAAACAAGCTCTGACAAACTTGTGAGTGCAAAAGTCGAGCTATTTACTACAAACGTGTTTTTTTTTTTGCTTATCCATAGTACACGTGGTACAGGTCATGATAATGATGGTGGGTAAAAGTAGACAACTGCTTTTACTCTAAGTGCACCACATGTCTACACATGTGAAAAGCAGTCATATATGTGTAGTATGATGCTCTAGCGCGCCATCTGTTATCAAAATTCAAAACTATTTTAAACGCGTAAGTGCATCATATTATAAATGTTCTAATAAAAGAAACAATTTGATATTTGCGGAAGAGCGATTGCTCGAAGCATATTATATATTTATAATTGTATCTAATTATGCTGTCCTCAAAGCATATGTCCATAGTTCTTCAAAAATACCCATTCCGAGGGTCTAGAAACAGTATCACTATAAAAGGAAGTTCCAAAAATGCAATATAACAGCGGTATGGTAGATTAAACTGGCGAAACCGCTGGGAGGGTTCACCACTGATGAGCCAGGCCCTCCCATTAATTTATCCATTGCAGTAAGGGCAGTAGAAATTGTTTAATTTCAAAAATAATCTTACGCGTTTAAAATAGCTTTTAATTTTGATACATATGTGTAGATATAAATGGAAATCTTGCCGGGAGGATATTAATCTAAGAAGACGAAGCTCGCTTCTCCAGTTAAAATAGACGTCAAAGTTAGACGCCATCTATTGACCGTCATTGCAAACTAGCGGCCTCAGGTCAGTGACAAAGCCACAACACTAGCTTTGGCAAACTGAAAAGCGTCCGCCTAAAGACCATGGCGTCTAGCTTTGCCATCTATTTTGACGGGAGAGATGAGCTTAGTCTTTTTAGAAGTGTAGATATGAGATAAACATAATTAAAAGCAATCGCTAACTGTCCATTATGATTATCATTGACGGCACCATGTGTACCTGTGATACAACACTATTATTGAAAATTTCTTATGGCAATTACTCGCGTTCTCTGTGATTTCTTGAGTTTTTAAGGTGGCGGGTAACAGAAGGTGGAACTCGCCTCTCAACACCGCCAACAGAAAGACCTACCTAGCTTATAGCCATCCCCGCAATGTTGGCCCAGCTCTCTTCTATCCCATGGATGTCCCTCTTCCATTTGATAATCTTATACTAGGAACATAATGTGCGCCCTTTGGAGAGACTTCTGTAGATAGGTGTTTATTCTAAATATTCATCCAATACTCGTGGAAACATGTTTCTCTGGCCGTTTAGAATCAGAACGAGAAACCATCAAGGCTGCTTTCCATTTTCACTTTCGTGGCGATTGAGATACATATACTACTTCACGCAAGCTTCCTATCATACTTTTTATTTCATTTGGATTGTTCAGGTCCCACCTAATTCCTCACTTTTTTTAAAAGATGTAACTGAAATTTCTTCATATATTTATCAATATATTTACCTTTAATTCACTTTTAAAAATATTTGAATAAACATTACATTAAATTTGATGGAATTCCAGATATATCTTATTGATTTATTCCCCCCCCCCTTCCTTTAATTTCAGCTTCTTTAAATCTCCTAAGAATAATCGAATGGAAGATTAAACTGCTTTAATAAAGGATTTGTGTTTGTGATTTCTTGAATTAAAGAAAAAATAAATGCTCACACAAAAAAATTCAACAAAAATGTAATTTAAAACTCTGTATTTTTAATTACATTAATGGAAATAGAAAGAGGGGTGTCTAGAAAGTGTTGAAAACAAAAACATGGAATTTATTTTAAATTAACTTCTTTTAGCGTGCAATGATGGATTAAATATTGAATACAAGACATATGAAAGATTTTCAACTTAAATTATTTTCGTTTTTAATTCTTTTTTTCTACGTAATTTCCTGTATAATATAAAACAGTGCAATAATAAAAATTTGAAAATGTATTCAATACTTAGCTTTCAAAATTTAACGTATAATTTTAGACTTCTTATATACCTTACAATACGAAATCCTTTTGAAAGCTAAAAATAAAAATGCTTAAATAAGATACAAACTCAAATATTTCATTAAATACTTTCCTTTGGTTTGCGAACTGAATAAACTTCTAACTAAAGAATGGATAAAGATCCTTAAAGGTTCTTTAAAAATAAATGTTCAATTTAAATTAATGGGGCACTTTAAAAGAAGGGGTATTTGAGCTCATTTCTTACCAAACTTAAGCCTCATTCTTTATCTATATGTTTGTTTATTTGATATACACTCAACAACAACAACAACAACAACAACAAAAAGGCTTTTATTTAGGCCCATTGCCCTGTATGGATTCGCCATACAACAACAAAATAATACAGTTTTTTTTATCTCCCTTTCCCCATGTGCACGTGAGCCTTACTTTGAAAAGGGGTTTATTTACACATCTGTTCTAAAACTTTTCTCACTACCTCTTTTGTGTATGAATCTATTTACAATTGATCTGTAGAAATTATAGAGTTCTATTGCTATATTTTTCTTTTCTGATATACACTCATGAAAATAACTTAAGGAAGTTTTACCTTTTAGCATGTGTATCGGGATTTAGACAATAACTCTGAAATATATTTGATACACAGTGACTTTTATTGAAGACATACGAGATAACCAAGTGTGAACAAAATTGATTCTGTCTCCTTAAATAACAATAGACGATTGGCGACATTAAAGACTTTCCACTTTTTTTAGTTTTTTTCCATGAGTGTAGTCCTCATGAACATACCAAAATATTCCGGCCAAACTTTCATAATTCTCAATTCATTTCTAATCATGGGAATTTCAGAAGCTTTTAAAAAAGAATTAAGGCAGTGGAAGACTCGAGTTGTTTTTGTAGACATGAGGAACAAACCTCAAGACATATTTTACTATATTGTCCTGTTTTTCAAGACTGTAGAATCGACAATAATTTAATAATAACAGATCCAAGTATTTTTATTTCCAGTAAAGAAATGTATATTAAATTCAATACCTTTTGTAGATATATTTTAAATTATATAGCAACAAATATCTTTTAAGAAACTGATAATCTATATTATGCTTATTGTACATATTGCCAGACATTTCTTTCATTTGTACACAGTTCTTTTTTCTCGTTTTTTTCTCCCCTTTCTCATTGTTAACATCATATGACTATTCTATTCACGGCCGAGTATTATTGTATATATATATACAATAATGTAACAAATGTAAAGGCATACATGTATGACAGCGCAAGTGACCCTAGGGGGACATAGCGCTTTAAATTGAAATAAAAAAAATGGAAGTAATATATCTGTTAGAGCTTTCATCTGCAAACCGAATGGAAACTGAATAATTAAACATAAACTAGTTCCTTGTAATAGAATTGACCCCTTCTTAAGCTTCTAAAATTTACCATTAAAAAAGACCAACTCTTTTTTTTTTTTTGTTGCTTATCCATAGTACACGTGGTACAGGACATGATATTCATGGTGGGTAGTTAGCGACTGCTTTTACTGTAAGCGCACCACATGTCTACACATGTGAAAAGCAGTTCGACTTTGCACTTACAAATGTACCAGAGCCCCGTTTGGTTACTTGCACTCGCTGGTGAAGTTGGACTTTTGCAAGAATCGGGGCCATTGGAGCATTTTTTTTTAAACAAAAAAAGTTTCCAATGCGGGAATCGAACCCGGGTCGTAGTGGTCGAAAACCAAACGGTTTAACCAGCCTTCCACCGACCCCCAGACCACTCTTAGATCCCTATAATAAAAAACTCAAAACGTTTATAAAATCAATATGCTTTTATATTTATTAAACCTCTTATCTAAGAAAAACTACATTCCTGGAATCAAATTATTTTTAAATTATAAAAAGTGATTACAAAATGTAATGAATATTTAATATTGAGGATTTGAAATATATCCGGAATTTTAATATTTTTTTCTCTAATAAAAGGTTATGATCTCTCTTATCAAGAAATTATATCTCTTTTCAATCGAACGGATTCGTTTTATTTAATTCCAAATAACTAATAAAAAAGAGTTGAAAAAAAATTGCATTGTCATCGTAAGTAAGCAAATGGAAATGAGAGAGCTCAAATAATTAAAATATACAAACTTTTAACGAAACAATATTGTAACAACGTATTTATTAATTTTATTATTTTTATTAACAGAGTGGTCATTTTTATGCTTATATTTTGCTACTATGTAAATTTCTCTCGTGGCTTATCTTTTGTTTACCATTCATAGATGTTGAATTACCAGAGCATCTTCTTTTAACTTGCCCTCTGACTAATCAAATTGTATGTAGATACTTTGAAACATTACCAAATTGTCTTCGTGTATATACTCTATATTATGAGAACTTTGTTAAGTTTAGAACTATTTGTACAATAATTTACAAAAACACTACTAATCCATCGTGTAAATAATTAATCATATATATGTAAATAATACTAGCACAGCACAATAGTCCTTTGGACTTCGTGCTTTTGTAACAATAAATAAATAAATAAAATAGTTTGTTATTAACTGAAATAAATTGTTGTCTCATCCCGAAATTGGTCTTCCCTAATTTTTCGTGGGAATATGACTAAAAAAAAACCATATTGTAGGGTGGTAGCGTTCATCTATATTTTAGAAAAATGGATAAATAATTTGGTAAAAAAATAAAATATATTGTTATTCAGTTTCTTCGCGTTATTTTATCTTAAGTACAAAATAGATGAAAGGGGCATATTGAACTGGTGGAATTGCTTGGAGGGTTAACCACAGTTGAGCCTCTGTCTCTCCCAATATTTTTCTAATATCAATAGTGGCATTAGGAATATTTTTTATTTGTTTAAAAAACATTCTTGCTAAAATATTTCAAATTTATGCATTATATAATTATTAAAAACAAAATTGGTATTTCCTGACCGCTTACATGAGCATTTTAGATGGCAGAGCGCCGACTAGTGGAATAAAAATCAACTAAACGTTGATTTAGCTTGTTCCAAACATATTTGGCCAACCCAATATCTTGATAAATCAAGAAAGTCAACCATGTACGCGTTTCGGGCTGTTGGCCGTTGTATCTTGCTGTAGACTGTACCTCCACGACCAAAGGTTTGATCCTAGAGACTTCCTGAGATAACTATTCTAGATTTCTAACATACATTTGAATTTTAATAATGTGAATACACATTGCAACACATTGATGAGGGCCAATAGCCAGAAACACGTACGTAATTAGCTTTTATTGTTTAATTAAGGATTGGTTTTTGACCAATTCTGAAATTTAGATTTACAAAAGTTAAACTTTATTACAAGACATACAATCTTAAACATTTATTACATTTTGTAACAATTCTTTATAATTAAAAAATCATTGTATTCCAAGGTTGTAGATTGTCCTAAATAAGAGTTTTAATAGAGATAAAATCATATTGATTTTATAAACGTTTTAAATATTTTTATACTATATAAGAGATATTAAAAAATATTTCCTGGCCGAAGTGTCTTTGAAGAACTATTTAAGACGTTTCAATACTCGTTTGTTGATCAAGTTCAGGCCAATAATATAGTGGCCAGAGCTACTGTAATGTATAGTAAGTTTCCCAAGAGGCGATGTGCACATAGAAATTACAACACACCACAACAATGCACATCTTTTTAAAATCGTTCTTACAACAGCAAAAGCTTTTTTATTAAGAAATTTCATCTTAAATAGGCTCTTACTAGAGTCCAAGAAAGAAAAGAAAGCAATTAAAAACGATATATTGATTCAAAATTTGAAAATATTAAATTTTATTATATATAATATAACAGGTTTATTGTGAATATCTTGAAGACAGGTTGCCTGGTCGGCAAATAGAACAATTTTTTAACGCCTTGCCAAATGCTTTATTTTTATTTATTTCTCCTGACGAAAACTAAAGATTTTTGTTGAAATGTTAAGAACAAAAAAACTATAACTGCCCGAAGTGTCTATTATTTTAAAGGTATATTGTTGCTGTTGTTGTGTCCACAATGAAGAGCCTCAGATATCTCCATACATTTCTATCACAGCAGCAGCAATGTCCACTATCTTGGGTGTGTAAAGCTGCTTCTCTGGGTCCATGTCAATTTTCTGCAAGGCTGCGGCCATTGCTGGGTATGAGAATATGTGGGTAGGTGTTAGTTCCACACCAGGACAGTTGTTGCATGTCCTGTAAGTTCTTGTGCCATATGGATGTATTGCCACTACTTTATAGTGTTTTGTTCTAAGTCTTGTTATAGTTTTTCCAATTCAAAGGTTTATTAAATTTATAAATAGAAGACAATTCTCGCTGAAGGTAGAAAGCAGTACAAGATTTCGGGTGTAACAGTTCAACCATAGGTATAATTACGATATTAAAAAAATCTACACTCGCCTTTTTTCAGTGATACGTTAACCATGACGTATGCACGAAGGAACGTGTGGCCACTGGATATGCGTCGGACCTGTAAGCTGTTGTTCGGTTCTATGCTGCCTGGAGTACAGGAGCTTCATCTATGCTTCTTTTCTTCCTGTGGTAAATCTGTATAAGACCGTTGGTCTTAATAGAGCTGTTTATATGTGACACTGAAAAATTACGATTTTACCATCCATAGAAGCAATGGGCGCTTCTCCCGTCAAAATAAACGTCAGAATCTGGAAAACTGATAAGCGTCCACCTAGAGACCATGGTTTCGGGATAATGGCCCTCGTCAGTCTAGGGCGGACTTTATTCCATGAGATCCGCACGGGATCTAATGGAATCCTCACAATCTACCAAAGAGGTGTTTTGCTGGCAATGTGGCTGGGCCAAATTTATTGGCAAAACATATATGGAAAATTGACGTTTATTTTGACGGGAGAAGCGCCCATTGCTTCTATGGATTAATTTCCTCCCGGCAAATTTTCCATCTAGATTTTACTATCTTAGTTATACCTGTCGAAAGGCTATTACGTCCGAAGGCTTGTACTGTCGTGATAAAAAGAAACTCTTTCCTCAGCGAATTGTCTTTTTTTAAAATATTGTCACGGTAGAGAAGACAAATATTCCAAAAGCTTAATTAAAAATAATTAATTAATTAAACTTATATATTGCAAAATGTGTCAATTGATTTTACAAGTGGTATTATACAAGCAATGGTAAGGGGTGATGACTATGCAAATATTTACGATGATAAACAACAGAGTATTCAAAAATATTTATTCAGTGACATTATTTTTTACCAAGAGAAAGAAGAAATTCAATTTATAGTTCAACTATAAGGAATAAATGCACATTTCCCTGATATATTTGTTAGTTTTTGCAAGAATTTCTTGTGAAGAAAAAGGTTGGCCATGTTCATAGTTAAGAATGGGAAAACTTAATAGGATGAAAAGATTAAGTTGTGAAACAGACGGAATTGTATACAGTCGCATCTTCAGGGAACCTTTAAACCCATTTCCCACAACCCATATCCCATAATGGGACTTAAAGTTTACTTTAAAAACAAGGGAAACTTCCATATGTGAAATACCATTAAAATGGCCTTTATCACTTCACTCTTACTTCCATAAATAGAAAATATGGAAAGAAAAATTCTGGGATTGCCAATTCAAGTAAAGTAAATGTAGTTAAAAGCGTTCTTAGAACATACCATCAAAATGATTGGAAGGTATTTTATAAGGAAAATCTTATAACGGTTAAGACTAATGTGTTATTCAAGTTAATAGAAACTTTAAAATGAAATAAAATACAAAATATTATAAAATAAATAAAAGACATGTCCTGACCTCTTACACGAGCATTTTAGATAACAGAGCGCCATCTAGTGAAACAAAAATTAACTAAACGTTGATTTAACTTGTTCCATGATATTTGGTCAACCTATTTTCTAGAATATATTTCTATTTTTGCATAATTTTTTATCATATACATATACAGTAGAACCTCCATGAGAGGACATCCGCGCTAGAGAACACCTCTCCACAAAGGACAGGTTTCATTTTCAAAATTACCATTTTTACTATTTAGCAACTCTCCAGTAAGAGGACACTTCTCCCTAAATGACACTTTGGCTCTGCAATTAGGTGTTGTCCTTTACAGGGAGGTTCTACTGTACATGCCAATAAACTGAATGTATACGAAATCAAAACATATGTCTTCGAGAAATATAAATTTGGATTATTTGTAGATATAATAAGGTTTTTTCATTCGTCGTGTGTCTATTATATATAGAATATTTTGTATTTACGCGTATCTCAAGAGAGAGAAATGACTTCATGAATTCTTCCTCCCAAAACTGCATATGAAAATTATGTTTTACATCATTTTTAACTTATCCCAAGAACATATATAGGTCATGATAATAATGGTGGGTAGAGGTTTGGTAGACGAGTAGTCTAGACCATTTGTTTTCAACCGCTACAACCCGGAATCGAATCCCGTATTGGACACTTTTTTACTAATTTATAAAATGCTCCAATGGCTCCAGATTCTTGCAAAAGTCCAACCCTACCAGCGAGTGAAAGTAACTAAACGGGTCTCTGTCACATTTTTAAGTACAAAAAACAAACTGTTTTTAACATGTCTAGACGTGTAGTGTACCTATATTAAAAGCAGTCGCCAACTTCTACTCACCATGATTATTGTGGCCTGTACCACGTGTACTAGGGATAATAAAAAGAAAGGTGGGTAGTTGGCGACTTCCTTTTACTGTACGTGCACCACATGTCTACATATATATCAATCAGACACGAATGTTTCTTTGTTTTATGTGTACAATAAACATTCGTGTGTATTTATGTTTTCATTTATTACGTATAGATGTAGCGTTATTGCTATATATCCATTTGGATAATTGTAAGAAGTTTCTTCATTAAAACATTCATTTGGTTATCATAAGTTTGGTACCGGTGAGATTTACTATTAGGTTTAATATAAGGTTGACCCAAAAGTTCGTGGTTTTCTTATTACTTGGCGAATAATATTATTATGGCGGATACATAATAATACAAGATTATTCTTGTCGAATTCCTCAACACTGCCATCGAACATGCTGGGGACATGGATTCCATACTCCACAACGGCCTGTCCGAACTCAAGGCGGGTTTAAGCTCCTGATGAAATCCTGACGTCCCTCCGTCTGTTGTATTTGCAATTATTTTAAGAACCTACATGTCTACATGCAGAAAACATTTCGACTTTTGCGCTTACACGTCAGAGTACCAGTCTGAATAATGGTACTCATTGGTACAAAAATTGGATGCCATTGAAATACAAAAAAGTGTTCAATACGGGGATTCGATCCCATCTCGTAATTTTCTAAAATATACTATATGTACCATTTCTTCACTATCACCTTTTTCCGTAATATGAATAAAACAGTTTAAGATGATTCAGTAATTATATTGTACAAAGGTTCATATCAATTTTTACTTGATTTAAAAATCTCTTAAATATAGATTATAATATTACAGCAAGTTTTCTGGAGATGATTTTCTTTCTATTAATGTAATCTCTCAAGTTTTCAGGTATTTCTGTCATTCTGAAGGAGTATTTAAAACGAAGAATAACAAACGCTTTTATCTTTTTATGTACTCCTGTAAAAGGGCAGAGATGCCCAGAAAGCTTTAGATTACAATGATAAGAATAAACTTTTCCCTTCTACAGAATTACATAAAACGAATAATAATAAATTCCGTTTTTATTATGCGTTGTATGTAAAGACGGGTAGAGATGCCCGAAAGCTTGAGATTACATTAATAAAAAGAAACTCATCTCTAGAAATATTTTGTGCTTTTTTAATTAAAATGTTCATATAATCAAAACGAATGTTCTCATAATGAGATGAAGTAATTAAGGCATTGTTCCTCGACACTAAGTTTCACCCTTCTTCCAACTTTTACAAAGAAACTCAGCACTCACAGGTAATAGGACAACTTTGCTGGGAGAATGACATACCAAATGTACTAATAAATTAACACAAAGCAATAACGCGCCATCTATACATATAAAATGAAAGAATTTAAAAGCACGAATGTTTCTTTTATACATAATACAAACTTCTACTGCCCTTACTGCGATGAAAAAATATGTATTGGGAGGGCTTGGCTTATCAGTGGTGAACCCTCCCAGCGGTTTCGCCAATTCAATCCACCAGTCCACCAATTCAGTTCACCAGAGTTAGTGCTCTGAGAGGCGGTCTGGTGGTTTGAATTGGCGAAACCGCTGGGAGGGTTCACCACTGATGAGCCAAGCCCTCCCAATACATATTTTTTCATCGCAGTAAGGGCAGTATAAGTTTGTATTATGTATAAAAGAAACAATCGTGCTTTTAAATTCTAATAAATTATCTCGGCCATCCACCATCCAATATATAGGTTCCGCGACACTACATTTCGAACTTCTCCAAACTTTCAGAGAGAAACTCAGCACTCAGAGGTAATAGGACAACTTTGCTGGGAGAATGACATACCAAATGTCCTAATATCTCGGCCATCCACCATCCAATATATAGGTTCCGCGACACTACGTTTCGAACTTCTCCAAACTTTTAGAAAGAAACTCAGCACTCAGAGGTAATAGGACAACTTTGCAGGGAGAATGACATACCAAATGACCTAATAAAATATCTCGGCCATCCACAGAGCAGGAGAATAAAATTGTAATTTCCGCATGGAGAGATGTTGTCCGTGTAGGTCGTCCTGGTAACCTGCCTGTCAATAGCTGTTAGGGGCAGCTCATCACATCGATCTGCCAATAGACAAAGTCAACTCGGGATTCGATCCGTGGTTACGTCACTGGCTGGGAGAACCTTCCTTGTCTCCGCAGCTATTGGTTACATCGCAGTCTTAGAGATGACATGTTCCAAAATCACTTTATTAGGTACCGTTCAAAAAAGAACAAACTAGTTTATGATATTTGTAACAATGAATAATATATGATGGTTATTCACATATTAGACAAAATGTTAACGCGGGATTCAATCCCGGCTCATGGCTGTCGGGAATTGAGGGTGTTACCTACTCATCCACCGTCGTTTTATGATGACATGCTAAATACCCATGTAATATGCACTTAAGGAAGACAAAACTTAAAGAAGTTGTACCTTTTAGCATGTATATCGGGATTCAGACAATAACTCTGAATGATACACTCATGGACAAAACTTAAGGAAGTTGTACCTTTTAGCATGTATATCGGGATTCAGACAATAACTCTGATAGATACACTCATGGACAAAACTTAAGGAAATTGTAACTTTCAGCATGTATATCGGGATTGAGACAATAACTCTGAAAGATACACTCATGGACAAAACTTAAGGAAATTGTACCTTTCAGCATGTATATCGGGATTCAGACAATAACTCTGAAAGATACACTCATGGACAAAATTTAAGGAAGTTGTACCTTTTAGCATATATATCGGGATTCAGACAATAACTCTGAAAGATATTTGATACACAGTGACACAGTTTTATACTCAATAAAGTAAGAAAATATTGTAAATATGTGAATACTAATAATATTCCAAATATATTGGTCATTTTTATACCTAGTACATTCTCCTTAGGTAGTACGAATCGTTTATTTAAACGCATTAGATATAAATTCTACCAGGTGACGATTTGTACCAGAATATTGTTCAGTAAGAAATATCAAGGTTCATTTTACACATCAAAGTGAAGGAAGGAAAAGAAATTGTTAAATATTAATTATACGACAAGAAAGAAGTTTAATGTAATCATGAGAGAAACAGGGGATTTAAAATGAATAATTCAGGGCGATTTCTCTTTCAACGGAATTTTGTAAGAATGCATCTTTAATTTCCTGAATTGGGTAAACTACAAACATTGAAAATATGCAAATAGTATTTTCTTTAATGCTATTATCATTAAGCGTTTATAAGATGTGTTTTTTATTTTAAAAAACGAATGCCTCTTTTTTCTTTTTATATTTATTAAAACTTCTATAAACTTAAAATGTATATTTTATATTTCTTTAAAACTTTTCTATTCTTTTGTTTAGTAAAGAATTCGTCACCTTATGTGAAAATTATTTAAAATATAGAGAAAGGTCAGGTGTTGATATTAAATATATCATAAGAGTTGGGAGAGAAAAATCCCTTTTTCGTGTGTTTTTCGTTCTAAAACATATTGTTGTTGTTTCCCGTTGGCCGGCTAAAATTTTTCTGTAAATGTGTAAATATGAAAAAAGGCATCTCCTTATCGTGCAACTGAAAGTTGCTGATGGCTTGCGCCATCTATCGGAATAAATATCAACTATTCTCGTTGATTTTTAATTATTCCAGAATTGGCCAAATACCCATTCTTGATTAATAAAGAAAAGCTAACCACGGACGCGTTTCGGGCTGTTGGCCCTCATCAGCGTGGTGCTGGAATAATTAAAAATCAACGAGAATAGTTGATATTTATTTCGATAGATGGCGCAAGCCATCAGCATCTTTCAGTTAAACGATAAGGAGATGCCTTTTTCATAATTATGCACTTTATCCCAGAACAATAACACATTTGTACTATTTTTTCATATGTAAATATGTAATCTTTCTAATCATAATGTAATCAACTAAACGTTGATTTTAAATATTTTCCGTGATATTTGGTCAACTCATTTTCTTGAATATTTTTTTCTAGTTTTATAAATATTTTCTCATGTATATATATACAGTAGAACCTCAATGAGAGGACACCCGCGCTAGAGGACACCTCTCTATAAAGGACACTTTGGCTCTGCAATTAGGTGTTCTTTACAGGGAGGTTCTACTGTACATACCAATATATTAAAAAAACGACTTATATTCTCAAATTCAGATGATATTTATTAATAATTGAAAAAATAAAACGGGACGTAAAATAGGAATGATAATCATTTCTAGACTAAAAACAACAGAATGGTGTATTAATACAAAGCAATAACGCGCCATTTAAATATAGAAAATGAAAACATTTAGGCCTGAATGTTTATTTTATTCATATATCAAACTTCTACTGTCCTTACTACGATGAAAGAATATCTTGGGAGGGTTTGACTCATCAATGGTGAACCCTCCCAGCGGTTTCGTCAATTTTTTTTTAATCTACCAGACCGCTTCTTTAAAGCTGACCTAAGTTTAATGGCTTGGTGGTATATACTTTCGACTTTTACAACCACGAAACACGTTCGAATCTCGCTTCTTAAAGCTCTAATACTGTATTGGATCATTCTGCTTTTATATGCTACACTGAAAGGTATTCAAGAAAATTATGGACATAAACTTTTAGGACAGCAGAATTACATATAAATATTTGCATCGAGCAATGCTCTTCCGCAAACAATAAGAACAAGGCCAGTTAGACATAATAGAATGATGTATATATGGAATTTGACTGGTTGACACATTTTCTACTTTTTTTTTTTTAGAAATCTATGTTGGCAGATTCATCAACCATAAAAACATCAGAGATAATAAATCATAACTATGTCTAAAATATAAAAAAAAACATTAATGACATTCTTGTTGAGATAGATTGCGCTAAGGATAACAAAATTTCCTATATATAATTGCCTCTTCTTAGAGTATCTCTAATAAATTGAATATCCTTCACAATTAATCCAAATATCTTGTTTTTTTTAGGCTTTTATACATTCCTTTTTGGTCCTTAGAAATATTATCTTCTAAAATGTCAAAACCTAACACAGATATAGAGTATTTAACACAATATTATAATATTTAAAGAAAAAGGAATATCTGGTGTGTGTGTGATCGTGAAACTAAAGGATGATGATGGCTTGTGCCATCTATCGGAATATACCCATCAGCAACTTTTAGTTGCACAATCAGGATGCCATTTTATTAATTTAGCCACCTGATCAAAGTACAATTTCATTATTTTGTACTATTTTTCGCATAAAAATATTTGAATGTTTTTTTTGCTTATCCCTAGTACACGTGGTACAGGCTATGATGATCATGGTATGTAGAAGTAGGTGAATGCTTTTACTGTAAGTCCACCACATGTCTACACATGTGAAAAGCAGCTCGACTTTGCACTTACAAATATGCCAGAGCCCCGTTTTGGTTACTTGCGCTCGCTAGTGGGGTTGGACTTTTGTGATATTTGTATGTATTTCTACTGTGTGTATCATAAAAGCTTATGTCTATAGATTGTTTAAAAAAATCCACAAATAACTAATAATTCATTCTTTAATGTCGAATATATAAGCAGAATCGTCCAATACAGTATTAGATCTCTAAAAGCAGTCTGGTTGATTGAATTGACAAAACTGCTGGGAAGGTTCACCACTGATATACAAAGCCCTTCCAATATGTTTTCATTGCAGTAAGGGCAGTAGAAAGTCAGTGTAAAAGTAGCATTCGTGGTGGTTGTTTTACAATATGTGTATTTCTTGCGTAATATAGAATATTTTACATCTTTTAATAAAATTAATTTTAGTCAAAAGTCGGTCCTTTGAATATATTACCACGTGGAAAATTAGAAGACAAAAAAAACTTCAGGATAACACAGCAATTTATTTCAGGCAAGAACAAACTATGAATGATAAACAAAAGATAAGCAATGAGGGAAGTTTACAGAAGTAAGCAAAATATAAACATAAAAATGATACTCTGTTAATAAAATAATAAATATTTTGCTACAATATTTATATTAAAAATGCCTACCTGGATCTGTGTGAAAGAAAGAAAAAAAAATGTTTATTTTTGCTCTCACAGATTCAGGTACGTCTTTTTTTATATAAATAATGTTTTCCATTTTCTATGATTGAAACTACAGTAAAACTTTGTTCTCTCAAACAAACATGAGAAATAGTGAATCTTTCATTATAACGAACCTAGAATATTTCCTATTAAAGTGTCACGTAGCAAAATAGGTGAAGACATACTTGAAAATGACAAAACAATATTGATTATAACAATTACAAACTTCATTTACATGAAAGAACAGAGATGCAATGAAAGAAAGATGCTTGAGAGAATAATAAAATATATGAAAAAATTCTATTAATTAATTTGTAAAAAGTCTTTGATATCAAATTTAAATAAAAAGCATATCCTGACCATTCACATGAACATTCTAGATGTCATAGCGCCATCAAGTAGAACAAAAATAAACTAAACGTTGATTTAACTTGATTTCTGATTATACATTTCAACGTTTAGTTGATTTTTGTTCCACTAGATGGCGCTCTGCCATCTAAAAAGCTCATGTGATCGGTCAGGATATGTCTATTTTTTTTAAAGGGTATCTATTCCCCACATCTTGTAAACACACACACACATAAAGCTTTATTAAGACCACCGATCTTATACAGATTCATCACAGGAAGGAAGCATAGATGGAGTTCCTATACTCCAGGTAGCTCAGAGCTCAACAGCCTCCAGGTCCGATGAATGTCTAGTGGCCACAGAATCCACCGTGCATAAGTTAGCGTATTACTGAAAAGGCGAGTGTGGAATCAACCGCGTTTTAGTCTTCGCTTTCCTCATCTAAATGGACCACGACATTCAGCGATTCTATTAATCTCCTCCAAACGGTGACAGCGGTCTTGTAGAATTTATATAAACTAAAGAGAAGACCTTGATCAAACATAATTGTATTCATATAAAATTAAAATATTTCAAAGCACGAATGTTTCTTTTATACATAATACGAACTTCTACTGCCCTTACTGCGATTAAAAAATATATTGGGAGGGCTTGGCTCATCAGTGGTGAACCCTCCCAGCGGTTTCGCCAATTTAATCTACCAGACCGCTTCTCAGAGCTCTAATACTGTATTGGACAATTCTGCATATATACGCAGCACTGAAGGGTGGAATATCAGAAATGGTTTTCAAAAAAACTATGGACATTAGCTTATAGGACAGTGGAATTACATTCAAATATTTGCATCGAGCAATGCTCTTCCGCAAACAATAAAGACATGGTCAGTTAGGCATAAATTAACACAAAACAATAACGCGCCATCTATACATATAAAATGAAAGGATTTAAAAGCACGAATGTTTCTTTTATACATAATACAAACTTCTACTGCCCTTACTGCGATGAAAAAATATATTGGGAGGGCTTGGCTCATCAGTGGTGAACCCTCCCAGCGGTTTCGCCAATATTAGAGCTTTGAGAAGCGGTCTGGATGGATTAAATGGGCGAAACCGCTGGGAGGGTTCACCACTGATAAGCCAAGCCCCCCCAATATATTTTTTCATCGCAGTAAGGACAGTAGAAGTTCGATTTATGTATAAAAGAAACATTCGCGCTTTTAAATCCTTTTAATTTAGATGTATAGATGGCGCGTTATTGCTTTGTGTTAATTAATACATATTTATATTAAGAAATTAAAAACAAAAGTAAAATAAAACAAAAACAAATATAAAAAATAATAATAACATTTAAAAGATTTCACAATAGTATATATTAATCGATATCTATTATGTACAATGTATAAATTGTACATAATAGATATCGATTAATATATACTATTGTGAAATCTTTTAAATGTTATTATTATTTTTTATATTTATTTTTGTTTATAATTTCTTAATATAAATATGTATATCATAATTTTATTTCAAAGATCGTAGTCTTTGTGAGTTAAATATTTATTTTTGACTCGTGCTTTGGATGTTGTACAAAATTTCGAATATCGCGTGAGAACGCCCTTAGAGCATTAGAATAATTTTTAACGCCTTGCTATATGTTTAAATTTTTGTTTGCTCCTGACGAGGACAAAAGCTTTTTGTCGAAACGTCGAGGTAATAAAAAGATTTATACTGGCCGAAGTATATTTTTTCAAGAAATATGTATTCATTTAATTATATATCTTTTGACTATAAGATTGAGACAATTATAAGTCGACTAAGAGCCATATCTTGCAAACAACCCAACTCAGTCAGCAATGGCTGTCTTGTCGACGTGCCAAGTACTCTAAGATCGAGGACATAGAATCAACGAACTGGAAAACTTCTGGCTCTTCAAAAACAAAAGTATAAAAAGTGTTCCATTGTTTGTAAGCGACTGGGGTCAGAAGTGTTCCCTTTCATTCGGTATAGGATTAAGTGAGATATTTGTAAAATTATATTTATTAATCAAATAAGCGTGACATATTGAATTATTTGCACCTATTACAGAGGAACCAAACAAAAGAAATTAGAACCTAAATATATTTATAAATTTACATTGAAAGAGTTCATAAATTAAGAATCATTTCACTTGAGGTTTCCTATTTTCACCACACACTCTATTACAAGGACCTTTCAATAAGACACATACTTTGAATGAAAACGTGAGTTTTGATGTATCCTTTAGGAATAATCAAAAATGACACTCGGCTTCACCCGGCTTCTCCCTGAGTGAATATTTGTCAGATGAATTAGAATTACTCGTATATCAGTTGATGCACTAGCGCGCCATCTGTTATCAAAATTCGAAACTATTTTAAACACATAAGATTCTTTTTGAAATTAAACAATTTCTAGTGCCCTTACTGCAATGGAATCATTAAAGGGCCCATTAAATGAGCCAGGCCCTCCCTTTAATTTTTCCATTGCAGTAAGGGCAGTATAAATTGTTTAATTTCAAAAAGAATCTTACGCGTTTAAAATAGTTTCGAATTTTGATAATTATATCAGTATCAATCTTAGTACAGTAGAACCTCCCTGTAAAGGACAACACCTAATTGCAGAGCCAAAGTGTCCTTTGGAGAGAGGTGTCCTCTTACTAAAGAGTTGCTAAATAGTAAAAATGGTAATTTTGTATATGAAAACTGTCCTTTATAGAGAGGTGTCCTCTAGCGCGAGTGTCCTCTTATGGAGGTTATACTGCATTGGTGATGAAAACTGTCCTTTATAGAGAGGTGTCCTCTAGCTCGAGTGTCCTCTCATGGAGATTCTACTGTATTGGTGATAAAAGCTGTCCTTTATAGAGAGGTGTCCTTTAGCGTGAGTGTCCTCTCATGGAGGTTCTACTGTATTGGTGATGAAAACTGTCGTTTATAGAGAGGTGTCCTTTAGCGTGAGTGTCCTCTCATGGAGGTTCTACTGTATTGGTGATGAAAACTGTCCTTTATAGAGAGGTGTCCTCTAGCTCGAGTGTCCTCTCATGGAGATTCTACTGTATTGGTGATAAAAGCTGTCCTTTATAGAGAGGTGTCCTTTAGCGTGAGTGTCCTCTCATGGAGGTTCTACTGTATTGGTGATGAAAACTGTCGTTTATAGAGAGGTGTCCTCTAGCGCGAGTGTCCTCTCATTGAGGTTCTACTGTACATGTTTCTGTATAGGTATAACGGTATCAGTTTGAAATTGTCATCTCTCCACTGGCCAAAGAGTGTCTATACCATTGCACAATGACTGCTGGCAATATCGTACTAACCCAAACAGCACTTGTCGACAGAACCCCCTGAGGCCGGACGCCCACGCTGGGATGTTGTTCTAGGAACGCAGAGAACAAACTCATTACCCTCTCTCTCGCTAAATATTTATGTCCTCCTACATCATGTAGAGCGTGGTTCATAAATATATTCTACCTTCCATTTGGTGCTGTTTTCTTTCTGCCTTATGTTAATAATGTACCATATCTACAGTTATTGACATCTTCATCTACGAACTAAACTAATAAAGAAACGTATTACAATTATTCTGACATTGATATATTGAGAAATAAGGGAAATCGCCGGATATAAGACGAGCTAAAAACTAATGGCGACATGTTTCTATATTAAAAAGATAGAAGCTTGGCGATCTTTCGAACAATAACGTCCTTTAACAGGCTGTAATACAAATATAAGGCTTTTATTCGTAAAAGAGAAATCTCCCCAGATATAATTTCTAAGAAAAGATAAAAAGCTAATGGCGATGCTTTTCTTTATTAAAAAGGTAGAACCTTTGAGAGCTTTCGTACAAGTACTTTCGTACTTGTATAATAACGTCCTTTAACAGGCTGTAATACGAAATGTCTGTTATTCGTATTACAGCCTGTTGAAGAACTTATTGTCCGAAAACTCGCCAAGCTTCTACCTTTTTAATAAAGAAACTTGTGACCTTTAGCTTTCATAGTTCAGAAATAATATCCGGTGATTATAATTATATACGAATATAAACCTCGTGCATTCGTTTTATAGCTTGTTGAAGGATTTTATTGTACGAAAGCTCGCCAAGCTTCTACCTTTTTAATAAATAAACTTGTCACCTTTAGATTTCATAGCTTATAAATGATATTCGGCGAGATTCATCCAATAGGAATACCTTGTGTATCCTTGTAGCTTGTAACCAATCCTTGTATTCGTTTTACAGCTTATTGAAGGATTTTATTATATGAAAGATCGCCAAAAGCTTCTACCTTTTTAATAAATAAAGTTGTCGCCTTCAGATTTCATAGCTTATAAACGATATCCGGCGAAATTCATCCAATAGGAATACCTTGTATATCCTTGTAACTTCTAGCCAAGCCTTGTATTCGTTTTACAGCTTGTTGAAGGATTTTATTGTATGAAAGATTACCAAGCTTCTACCTTTTCAATAAATAAACTTGTCACCTTTAGATTTTATAGATTAGAAATGATATCCGACGAAACTCATCCACTAGGAATACCTTGTATATCCTTGTAGCATGTAGCCTTGTATTCGTTTTAAAGCTAATTGAAAGATTTTATTAAACGCGAAAGCTCGCCAAAAACTATTACCTCTTCTTAGAAATGCAGATATTGTGTTTATACTTCTGTAATTATTTCAATAATCTTCTATCAAGAACTATAAACTCTCGCTCACTCCAAGAATAACCTATTCCACCACAGAGGGTGGGGGGCGAAACATCTTTATTTATAGCATGTTCATATTGGGGACATCACCTATTACTATCTCCTTTCGATGCCTGTGGTCTCTAATAATTTAGGACATTTTGTGTGTTGTGTATATGGGTTCGGTTCCAAAATCACTTTATTAGGTACCGCTCAACAAGAGCAACCTAGTTTATGATAATTGAAACAATGAATAATATGTGAAGGGTATTCACATATTAAACAAAATGTTAACGCGGGATTCAATCCCGGTTCATGATTGTCGGGAATCGAGGGTGTAACCCACTCGTCCACCGGCGTATTTTTTATGTATAGGGGTCTTTCTTTCAAAATCATCATTTATTCTATAGAAAACAAGATTTTAAATATCATCAATTAATTTTTAAAACGCTTGGAGGGTTTACTATTGATGAACCATTAATTTTCGACCTCTACGACACGGGATCGAATCCCACATTGGGCACTTTTTTTCTATAAAAAAAAATGTTCCAATGGCCCCCGATTCTTGTTAAATTCCAACCCCACCAACGAGTGCAAGTAATTAAACGGGGCTCTGGTACATTTGTAAGTGCAAAGTCGAACTGCTTTTCACATGTTGTAGACATGTGGTGCACTTACAGTAAAAGCTATCGCTGACTACCCACCATGATTATCATGGCCTGTACCACGTTTACTAGCGATAAATAATAATAAATACTATTGATGAGCCAAGCCCTTCCTCTTTCAATTTTTATTCATCGTAGTATTTTTATTAAGAAAAAGGCATCTCCTTATCGTGCACCTGAAAGTTGCTGATGGCTTAACTATTTATCGGAATAAATATTAACTATTCATTGATTTTAATTATTCCATGAAAAATCAACGAGAGTAATTGATATTTATTCCGATAGATGGCGCAAGCCATCAGCAACTTTCAGTTTCACGATAAGGAGATGCCTTTTACTTCATTTATAAACCTTATCCCAGTATAATGTCACATTTGTACTATTGATTTTTTCACGTAGTATATAAGGTCTGTAGAAATATATTTGAATACAGGTTAGGTCAGTGTTTGGCCTGTTTATGTTAATATTAGATCATTGTTAGGTATGAGTTCTATTTATCTGCTAGAGTTTTAGGAATGGCAATTTTCTTTTGCGAAGATACGTAGTTTAGACCTTTTGATAAAAGTATTATAATTTCTAATGTAATTGGTTGATTTTTTAAATATATTTTTATTTTATTATTACAGAAGCACCAAGTCTATTGTGCTATATTAGAATTAAGGACATCCTGATGTGGTGAACTCCGAGACCTACCTTTCAGCAAGGGACCATATTAACAAACTGAAACTACAACTGATAAGGAACCATAGAGATAGTTTCCATCATTCCTGGTACCAGGTAGAAAACCCCAAAAAACAGACCCTCCAACTAAACAGAAGGGAATCGACACAGTTGGCCAGATAGAAATCTGGTCACCTGCGCCCTCTAGTCTATAAAGAGGGAGCCAAAAGCTTCCCCATGTGCACTAAGTGCAAAACCGAAGAGGCCACTCCCCAACATATACTAAATTGTATTGGAAAGGACAAGAGATCCCTGTACAGAGAACCAAGAAGAGTTCTTGAACTTCTTTATGAGCACGATCTCCAAGATCTTGTCTAATTTAGACTAAAAGGCTAAGTAAAAAAAACATATATATCTTTAATTATTTACACGATGAATTAGTAGTGATGCATAAATCTGTGTTCAAATAGCTCTAAACTTGCCAAAGGTTTCATAAGATTGAGTATATACAGAAAGATGATTTGGCATTATGTCAAAGTAAGTCAATTAAATCAATTGGTTGATTTAAATGTTAAAACTGTGATTTTCGGTGAGATTGGGGTTGTGATTTTTGTAGCCGATTGTTTCATTTTTTTCATTGGTTGATGCGTATAGCTGAGACTTTGTTATGACATTTTAAAACCATTTTAACAAGTTCTGTGTATGTATTAATTTGCCCCCACTCTGCTATATATATACATTAAAAATAAAGAAGGCATTTCCTGACCACGGGCACATGTGCTTTATATATATATATGTTATGATTATTTTGTTGTTTAAAAAGATAGAGAATTGAAGGTGCAGTCGTGAAAAAATAGGAAATAAATTATTCACTTATTAAGTAGTTTTTATTTTGAATTACTTGAAGCAAATTAAACATAAAATTATTTATCACAGTAATATAGATTTATAAAATGAATCCTATAATCGTGAATTAAAAATAAATAGGTAGAGGTTAACTATACATATTTACAACAATTATCAAAGTGGTATCTTCTAAATCTATGGTAAAAAAAATGTAGAACATTCAATGAATGAAAATAAAATATATGTTTTTAAAATAAAATAATTGCATTTTAGACTATATAATATATATATATTATTTAAAAATGCTTATTTTGGATCATAAAGTTTAATTTTCCAATATTTCGTGAAGCAACTCGCCAAACTTCTTCGGGGAACAAGATTGTTTTGAGATTTGCCTCACGAAATATTGGAAAATTAAACTTTATGATCGAAAATAAGCATTTTAAAATAATTTATTATATGGATTGCTCTATTTTCAAACATATATATATATATTTAAAAAAGAAAAGAGATTTCTGCTTGATTTTGATTATCTTGAGGATTATGCAATGGCAATGCAGTCGTGGTTAATCTTAAAAGTATAATAATATAAATAGTGAAGATTAGAAATAGCTTTAATTGAGCTTATGGAATTTATATAAAAACATAATTTGATAAAAGTATTGCCTGATATAAGGCGTAAGAATAAAAACAAATAAAAGGCTTATTTACATAATTTACAAAAGTTTGAGCCGGCCATCGGGAAACAACAACAATGGGTTATATAAACAGAAGGCGCGACCTCTGGCGGTCAACTTAACAGAATATTTGAATCTATGAAATATATTTAAAACAAAAAAACATTTTAAATAATACCTTTATATAACATATATATAACTGCGAATAATCTCTTTATACAAGATTTTCATTTGATTGAAGTTTCTACGTTTATTTTCTTCTCTCGAAATTTCCCAACAAATACGTGGAATGTTTTTCTGAGAGTGTTTTGATACAAAAGGATAAGTAAAAACAAAAAAGGCATATCCTGACCGCATTCACATGAAAATTTCTAGATGGCAGAGCGACATCTAGTAGAACAAAAATAAACTAAACGTTTATTTAACTTGTTCCGTGAAATTTGACCAACTTAATTTCTTGTTAAATCAAGAAAAATCAACCACGAACGCATTTCGAGCTGTTAGACCTTGTCAGCATGTTACAGATTGTACCTTTACGACTAAAATTTGGTCCCAGAGGCTTCCTGAGGAATCAATAAATGGGTATTTAAGGCCAATTTGGCGTGAATACGCTTTTAATTTGAAAAAAATAATGAAATATAAAAAAGGTCAGGTGTTGATATTGAAAACAAAAAAAGGGCTATCATGACCGCGTTTACAGGAACATTTCTAGATGGAATACAGTTTTATTATTAATAGATATCTGTTTGTACAAGGATTTAGCTTCTAAACTTAGAATTATTAAAAATAAAGAAAGCATATCCTGACCAGAAATACATGTGGTTTTTAGATATCATAGCGCCATATAGTGGAACAGAAATCAACTTTACGTTGATTTAGCCTGTTCCCTGATATTTGCCCAACCCAATTTCTTGATAAATCAAGAACACCCATCCACTTAAAATTCTGTGTTAGTACCAACCATCGTCTGCATGAAAATTTTCCAATTGTGTCTACAAGAGATACGTCGGCTGTTGTTGTTGTCGTGTCCAATGAAGAGCTTAGATGTCCCCAAGCATCTCTATCACAGCAGTCGCAATGTCCTCTATCTTGGGTGTTTAAAGCTGCTGTTCTGGGTCCATGTCAATTTTCTGTTGTTGTCGTTTCCAATAAAGAGCCTCAGATGTCTCCATACATCTCTATCACAGCAATCGCAATGCTCTCTATCTTGGGTGTGTAAAGCTGCTGTTCTGGGTCCATGTCAATTTTCTGTTGTTGTCGTTTCCAATAAAGAGCCTCAGATGTCTCCATACATCTCTATCACAGCAATCGCAATGCTCTCTATCTTGGGTGTGTAAAGCTGCTGTTCTGGGTCCATGTCAATTTTCTGCTGTTGTCGTGTCCAATGAAAAGCCTCAGATGTCCCTATGTATCTCTATCACAGCAGTCGCAATGTACACTATCGATCACTATCCACAGACGATAAGTCGGTGATAGCATTATATTCAAAAGATTGAGTTGTCAATTTCAAATTTTCTTTTAAATATTTTTCAACAATTTTCACCGATGAAACATTACAAAGCAATTTTTTTGTGGCAAAAGCTTCCCAATATGGAAAGAAGAAAAACTCTATGATCAATAAATTTTAAATTCCCTCCTGGTCAATTTTCTGAAATTCGATCTTATAAAAAAGGGGAATTTTTTAACTTTACTTTGAAATTAGAAGCGGTTTTACCATTTTATCTGTCTATTGGTTTATATTTCTCCTATTGATATAAGCAATTGTTTATTTGTTGATTGAAACCTGAAACTTTTTAAAAGTATTTTCTATAGTTAAAAAACAATTTCTACATATCTCTCTTATTATCATGCATTAGCGCGCCATCTGTTATCAAAATTCGAAACTATTATAGACGCGTATGATTCTTTTACAAAATAAACAATTTATACTGCCCTTACTGCAATGGAAAAATTAATGGAAGGCCTGGTTCATCAGTGGTGAAACCTTCAAGCTGTTTTGCCAGTTTAATCTACCATGAGCCAGGCCCTCCCAATAAATTTTCCATTGCAGTAAGGGCAGTAGAAATTGTTTATTTTAAAAATAATCATACGTGTCTATAATAGTTTCGGATTTTGATAATTAAAAAGATTTCTACATCCTTTATCCTGTAATGATACAAATTGAGAGTGGTAGAAAATGGCTCATCTGTGATGAAACCTCCCAGAAGTTTCACCTTTTTGGTTTTCATAGTTTCTTTAAAACAATCCTATAATGTAATTCTTGATAAATGAAGATCAAATATATAAATATATATTCAACAACAAAAAGCTTTATTGAGATCTTTTAGTCTTATACGGATTCTCCAAGCAGAAATGTAGGATACATGCAGGAATAACAGTAATAGTACCTTAATGGTAATATGATATTTATATACAGGAAAAATTATATAGCTGTCATTGTGGCAACGAATTCCAGGACTCGAGACACCTACTGCTGGAATGCCCACTCTTCTTCACCGCTAGACAACAGACAATGTTGTAGATCTATATCAATTTGTAAATAGCAGAGAGAATTATCATAGGTTTAACTATTTTTGTAGATATATTTATGATCATCTTTCAAACCTGAGAGGTTCAGGTTCCTAATAAATATTATTGTTTCTCTTTTTATTATTTTAATTACTTTCTTGTATAATATGTTTATAACTGTTTCTGTTTAAAAAAAAAAATGTAAATCGACACAATTATCCCTAGCCGGGATATCGCATTTTGTGTGTTGAAATATAAAATAAGACAATCAAATTAATAAATAGACTTGTCTGGTTAAATTGGATAAGTATAACAAAACGGGTTGACATATATTCATTGTTACACGTTAAAAGGTTTAGCGTTCAGCCAACTAAAATATTGCTATATAAATTAATTTTGAACCAATATATGCATATCTTTTTTCAATTAATCATAACCATTTGTTATATAAAATAAATAAAACACAATTTGGATTAATTATAAACACAAGGTAATGATTTTTTTTTTAAATAGATACTTCGGCCAGTTAAAGTTTTCTTTTTTCTCAACGTTTCAACAAAAGTATTTTGTCTCTCTTCGTCAGGATAAATTAAAATAAATCTTTTGGCAAGGCGTTAAAAATTGTTCTGAGGTTACCAGGTTGCGAAAAAAGAATAATATTGTAGGAAATTATTCATTATTTTATTAACAGATGATCAATTTCCCGATATTTACTCTGTAAACTTCCCTCATTCCTTATTTTTTGTTTATCATTCATCGTTTGTTCTTGCTTCAAATAAATTGCCCTGTCATCCTGAAGTTGGTCTTCCCTAATTTTCCACGTGGAAATATTAATAAAAATAAATAATATAAAACTTTCACTGGCCGAGGTATCATTTTTAAAAAAGAAATATGAATGACAGTCAGACAACCTCTATCTTCAGGACACGGTGACCAAATTTATTTATTTATTTGGATTTGGTCTTATTACCTTGTGGTTATATAAAATACTTATCCTCTAGAAACTAAAGTAAAGCAATTGAGGATTTATTTCGGGCTATTGGGTCTCATTAGCGAGGTTTGTCTTGGACAATCCACGATGACCCAATCAATGAAACCATCCCGGGTTTTTCCCGACTAGTTTGCAGAGTGTCTTTCACCATTACTTTCTGTTGTATTCTTATTTGAGTATGATTTTTACCTATTCATTAACTTGTAAATATACACTCATAGATAAAACTTAAGAAAATTGTACCTTTTAGCATGTATATCGAGATTCAGACAATAACTCTGAAAGATACACTCATTGACAAAACTTAAGGAAGTTGTGCCTTTTAGCATGTATATTGGGATTCAGACAATAACTCTGAAAGATACACTCATGTGCAAACTTAAGGAAGTTGTACCTTTTAGCATGTATATCGGGATTCAGACAATAACTCTGAAAGATACACTCATAGATAAAACTTAAGGAAGTTGTACCTTTTAGCATGTATATCGGGATTCAGACAATAACTATGAAAGATACACCCATGTGCAAACTTAAGGAAGTTGTACCTCTTAGCATGTATATCGGGACTCAGACAATAACTCTGAAAGATACACTCATGGACAAAACTTAAGGAAGTTGTACCTTTTAGCATGTACATCGGGATTCAGACAATAACTCTGAAAGACATTACAGTAACCTTTATTGAAGACACACGAAATCTCATTTCTTCCCTCCATCTAGAGAACTAGACTATAATTCAAATCCATAAAAGCTACATATGGACATCGGCGTAGAAGCGGTATAAACCGTAGATTTTCGACAGCTCGAATCCCGCACTGGGCACTTTTTTCCGAAAAGGAAATTGCTTCAATGACTCCCAATTCTTGTAAAAATCCAAACAATGAGTGTAAGTAACTAAACGTGTTTCTGTTAAACACTTGTGATTGCAAAAGTCGAAATGCTTTCTACATGCGTAGAAATATGGTTCACTTATATTAAAAGCTGTTGGTAACTACAAGTTATGACTATCATAGTTACGCATAAAACAATTTTAGAGATTATAAACATAAACTGTTACTATGATGCATTAGCCCGCCATCTGTTATGAAAAATCGAAACCATCATAGACGCGTATGATTAGTTTAAAAATTTAACAATTTCTACAGCCCTTACTTCAATGGAAAAATTAATGGGAGGGCCTGGCTAATCAGTGGTGAACCCTCCCAGCGGTTTATATATATATTTTTGCTTATCCCTAGTACACGTGGTACCGGCCATGGTAATCATGGTGGGTAGAGGTAGGCGACTGATTTTACTGTAAGTGCATCACGTTTCTACACATATGAAAATCAGTTCGACTTTGCACTTATAAATGTGCCAGAGCCCCGTTTGGTTACTTGCACTCACTGGTGGGGTTGGACTTTTGCAAGTATCGGGGGCCATTGGAGAATTTGTTTTTAAACATAAAAAAGTGCCCAATGCGGGAATCGAACTTCTTGGGTCGTAGCGGTCGAAAACCAACGGTTTCCACCGACCCCCATTGTATATATACCATATGGTAGATTAAACTGGCCAAACCGCTGAGAGTGTTCACCACTGATGAACCAGGCTCTCCCATTAATTATTCCATTGCAGTAAGGGCAGTAGAAATTGTTTAATTTTTAAAAGAATCATAGGGGTCTATGATAGTTCCGAATTTTCATAAAATTTTATGATATTAATTTATTTAAATCTTCCAAAACGATCTCCCATCATCTCCTGCCAAATGTCTGGATTAACTTTGTCTCTTCTACATGAATGCAGGCGGGAGGCCGGTTGCTATGGCAACAAGGTCACATAGAAGGCCTTGCCATGGATTTTCTAGGGATTTATTTTTTCACCAATTTTGGGTGAGCCCAGGGACTTTGTTTCTTATGGATCGAGCATGTGCTCTCTCTGTAAGATAATTAAATTAGGAATTAAATAAATATAACCACAAATAATTTATTTATATTTCTAATAGAATTGCCGAATGTCGTGGTCCATTTAGATGAGGAAAGCGAAGACTAAAACGCGGCTGATTCCACACTCGCCTTTTCAGTGAAACGCTAACTTATGCAAAGTGGATTCTGTGGCCACTGGACATGTGTCGGACCTGGAGGCTGTTGGGTGCTGCGCTGCCTGGAGTATAGGAGCTACATCTATGCTTTCTTCCTGTGGTGTATCTGTAAAAGTCCGGTGGTCTTAATAAAGCTGTATATGTAATTTATATTTCTACTTGAATCGCTTAATGTCGTGGTCTATTTGGATGAGGAAAGCGAAGACTAGAACGCAGCTGATTCCACACTCGCCTTTTCAGTGATACGCTATCCTATGCACGGTGTGGCCACTGGACATGTGTCGGACCTGGAGGCTGTTGTTGGGTTCTGTGCTACCTGGAGTATAGGAGTTCTATCTGTGCTTCCTTCCTCTGGTGAATCTGTATAAGACCGGTGGTCTTGATAAAGCTGTGTAAGGAAAGTCGCAGGCATTTTATTGACATTAGTATGGTAAAGTGGTTACTAGAAGGCGAGTCGCAAACATTTCATTACCAAAATATAGTACAGTAGTTACAAGACGGCGGATCGCACACATTCTATTAGCATTAATATGGTACATAGTCTCAAGAAGATGTGTGTGTAATTTATATTTCTACAGATGAAATTACACACTTAACAGCCTACTGCTCTCTCATGATAGAATTGCAGAGAAGAATTTCTGTGTGATTGTGTTCCAACACAACTCTCAACAAATGTACAACTGGCTAAATACTGCACTGACTGAACGAAACTTTACTTTTAAATATTTTAAATTTTATAAAGCTGCGAGTGATATTCGAATTAACTTTAGGAATCCGGTGTTTTCTACTGAACAACTGGGTGAATGGACTAATTATTTGAACTCTAAGACTTTATATTTAGACTTTAGACAACCCTCTACCTTTGATCCATCCATGTATAAAACTACTGTATAGATGTCTGATAATTATGTATATTTCTGTCAATTCTACTAATTATTGTTCTTTAAGAAAAAGAACTGCTTGTTCTCAACTGCTTATATATAAGTTTAAGCTAAGCCCTTTCTTTCCCTCCTTATTTGATACACTGTAAATAACATTGCTGATTACTGGTATTATTTTTATTATTCCTTTATGTACCCAACATTTCTGTTTGGAGAATCGGTATAAGACTGAAAGATCTTAATAAAGCTTTTTGTTGTATTTATATTTCTTTCAGATATAAGAAATTTGCTATTTACTTTTATAAAATATATTCAAGAAACCTTTCGCAATATCTTTCTTTATTTGGGTTCATACTTTGGTTTATAAGTGTTTTGCTCATATATTGAGGGGGTGCTGAATCATATTTGATTGTTATTAATTCTGCATGGTATCTGAGATAAGAGTCTTTGTGGAGTGTCGAGGCTATAGTAGTGATTTCACATATATATCAGTGACCTTTAGAGATATAACAAAGGCCTTTGGGGGGTATAGTATAGTGACCTTTAGAGATATAGTAGTGACATTTAGAGATATATTGAAGAAAAAAAAACTTTAAAGATATATCAGTGACTTTTAGAGATAGAGCAAAGGCCGTTGGGGTATAGTATAGTGACCTTTAGAGATATAGCATTAACCTTTAGAGGTATGGTAGTGACCTTCAAAAATATAGTTGTGAACATTTCAGACTTCATCTCCATCTTTATGATGGAGAGGATTATGACCTGTTTTTATGAGGGAGACAGATGTCAAAATCTATAAGAGGTTTTCTCTCATGTATAAGATTTTACGATCCAACTCCAGAATGTTATTCTAAAATAAATTGAGAGTCATTCAATCTCTCCGTGAGTGTCGTCATATGTTATTCAATGTCAAAGTGGGGGATTAGGAGCCTGCCATAAACTGACCCACGCTGCCTTTACTGCCGAATTCAATTAGGGCCTTTCTTGATTGATCGGTCATAATCCTGAGTCGAATGATCGTCCCGAGCAGCTGATACCTATACTTATTATTAATTATTATTATTTACTTCATCAGTCGGCCGCTGGACCTGCAGTTCTGGATCTTTCCAGTTGGTCTCGAAGACCACACCATCCCCATCTCCTCAGCGAAGCATTCAATCTACGTTTCGATTCCCGACAGTCATGAACCGGGATTGAATCCCGCGTTAAAAATAGTTTAATATGTGAATAACCTTAACATATTATTCACTGTTTCAATTATCATGAACTAGGTTGCTCTTGTTGAGCGGTACCTATTAATGTGATTTGAACCAGATCTACGTATTCTTCGTAGATCACGAAATACGTGGTGTCGCTGGAGACCTGCTGGTGATTCTCCACCAAACTCTGCAGTGTTGGCGCCATTTACATATTCATTGTACATCTATATATATATATAAATGAATGATTGTATGTTTGTTTGTATGTCCGGTATACAAATTCGCAGTAGTTCACCAATTCAAACCAAAATTTCCATACATAGGTAAAAAAAAAAATACGAGGAAGACGATAGGCTATTTAAAAATATATATAAATCAATTATTAAAACTATATATTTTTAGTCAGAAAATGATGATGACGATATTGCTGTATCATGTTTGATTATCAGATACAAAATTACATCGGGAAAAATTCCAAAAAGCAGAGACCACGGGTGAAACCAGTTCATTATTTTGTACGCAGGAACAAAATTCTAACAGAAAAACATTCATTCGAGCAGAAAACAAAAGCCAGATCATCTTTCTATAAAAATATCGCTTCTCAGACACAAAGTTTGGAGCGGGAGGTTTCACAAGAGTGACATCCACGGCGCCAATTTATAATTGTAACGAATATTCTTTGAATAAAAACATTTAATCGGGTAAAACCCGGGCGTTGCCCGGGTCATTCGGCTAGTAGTTATATAGATATGATTTCTGTGTATTTATAGGTGTTTTTATGTAATAGAATCATCATCATTTTCATCATTGTAAAATACTCATTTTCTATTACCTAAATGTTGTGGACTGTGCGCATTACCCTCGTATCAACAAGATGTCAATACAATTGTATTTATAAATTCAATTGCCATCTATCGATAAAATTTGTAACAAATAAATTCACTGGCAATGTGTTTCTTTTTAATAATATCATCATCAAATATTATCTCTAAGGACCTTACTGCAACGGTTAAAGTTATTGAATGAGAGTTCACCACTGATGAGTCAAGCACTCTCATTCAATAACTTGTATCACTCCAGTAAGGTGTTTAGAGATAATATTTGATGATATTCGTGAAGATAGAGGCTGCCTGGCCGGCATTCATATTTCTTGAAAAAAGACACCTCGGCCAGTATAAATCTTTTTATTACCTCGACGTTTCGACAAAAAGCTTTTGTCCTCGTCAGGAGCAAACAAAAATTAAAACATATAGCAAGGCGTTAAAAATATTCTTTTTTAACGCCTTGCTATATGTTTTAATTTTTGTTTGCTCCTGACGAGGACAAAAGCTTTTTGTCGAAACGTCGAGGTAATAAAAAGATTTATACTGGCCGAGGTGTCTTTTTTCAAGAAATTTGATGATATTGTTGACAATAAAATTGTGTTATAGTTGTCAATTGTCTCTCCCTCCCGAATAAATGTGGCATAAGCCGTGATAACCATGATGAGTAGTTAGCAACTACTTTTACTGTAAGTGCATCAGTGCCCCGTTTGTGTGAATTTACTGGTAGGTTGAGACTTCTGCAAGAATCAGGAATCATTGAAGAATTTTTTCTTTAAAAAAAGTTTCCAATACAGGATTCGATTCTAGGTCGTGGCTATCGGAAATATAAGGTGCGGACTGTGCACTTTAACCTTGTATTGACAAGATGTCAATAAAATTTCGTTAATTGGGAATTGTCTCTTCCTCCCAAATACATGTGGAATAAGCCATGACAAAGCACAATTTGGATTATAGATTATAATACAAGAAAATAAGACCTAATCCAAATAATTTATTAGTGTGTGACGTTTCGGCAACAGCATTGTCACCATCATCAGACAAAAGAATAAAATACATTGGTGATAATGTTGTTGCCGAAACGTCACACACTAATAAATTATTTGGATTAGCTCTTATATTCTTGTGGAATAAGCCATGATAGGTAGTTAGCAATTGCTTTTACTGTAAGTGCACCAGAGTCCATTTTGTGTGAACTCACTGGTAGGTTGAAAGTTTTGCAAGAATCGGGGACCATTGAAGTAATTTTTTCTTTAAAAAAAGTGTTAAATGCGGGATTCGAACCTAAGTCAAGGCTTTCGGAAATTGAAGGTTTATACCATCCGACCACCAACTTGATCATTTAACCGGATTAAAACAAGGTTTAGTATCTAACAACATTCGTTGCCCTATAAAACCCAGCGTGAAAGGCAACGGCCTCCTTTGTCCATTGTGGAATATTTACATCCGCACAATGAACTAAAATAGAAGTCACGTGACCGGTTTTCCCTTCTTTAGGAAGAGTTTCCTCCCCCGAGGTCGAGTTTAATAAATGCGCAGAATAAACCGGCACACCATCATTCAACATAGGATTGTTCATAAAATGGTAAAAATAACCACCGTATCTCTTTGTTCCTATAATATGACCATTAACAAAATTAGTTTATAATAATATAGGAGTTCAATTCAATATATCAAAACAAGATACCCAAAGAGGATTCAAACCAATCCGAGTGATATTGTAAAGAGATTATATTTTCAACTGCAATAGCGACCCTTTAAATTGCAATTTCTGCAATGCCGCCATCCAAGACAATTTGGTCCACTATCTATTCTATTGCCCATATCTACAGGAAAAGAAACTGGAAATTCACGAAATTTTGGGGCAACTCACTACAATGAACAACATGTATATAAAATTTTGTACTACTCTCCTAATGGATTAAACATTTGTTCATAAATATTAAAAAATTTTCAAGGCGATTGATAAAATGAGGGAAGAAGTGCTCAACTCCACAGACAACGGCTGATTGCTCCCCCTCCCCTCTAAATTGATTTTCCTCCTCACTCATGTACATATATAACCTTTTAGGGGAATCCCCTTGTAAGAAAATAGTGTCTTAATAAAGGTTTTTGTTGTTGTTGTATTTTCAACTGAAAAGTGTATCTGTATCTTCCAAGAAATTCTTAGGAATAAAGGCGATACCAATCCCCGATTCCGACGCCCTGGTTCTGATGCTTAGTTAGAACCTTATCATCCAACAGCTGTCCCCTCCTGCTAGGTTCACGGAGCCAACACTACCCACCAATTCGCCTTGTGTAAATAGCCAGGACAAAGTGAGCTATGCTTCAATGTAACACATGTAAACTGAGACGAAGTACACTCATGAACAAAACTTAAGAAAGTTGTACCTTTTAGCATTTGAATCGGAATTCATACACAGTGACCTTTATTGAAGACACACAAGTAAAAAGTGTGGACAAAGTTTTTGCCTCTATGTTCTTGAAAAAAACAGACAACCGGAGACATTTAATACATTTTACTTAAGTTTTGTCCATGAGGGTAAATAGATAAATATTTTATTAAAACATTTATTCTGTAGGCCTGTTACGGAGTCCGAGAAAGAAGAAACAACGCAAACAATGATAAAAACTTTGTGAAATTCTATAAATATATAGATATGTGATAAAAAAATAATATTTTTATTTTGTCCTAGAAGCATTTAATTTTTATATATTCAAATCAATACAAGATGTTGACACTCGAGGTCTGATAATCACCCAGGGATATTTGAACTGAGATCAATGATAGATCAATATATTACTTAAAAGTTAAATACTTATTTTTTAATCACGAAAAAGGCATCTCCTTATCGTGCAACTGAAATTTGCTGATGACTTGCGCCATCTATCGGAATAAATATCAACTATTCAATAGCGATTGCATATTGATCTCTGGTCAGAATAATATTTTTTGTTTGGTTGATTCATACTTTGTGACGAAACTAAATATCTACATTAGAGCCTCTAAAAAGTGTCAATAACCTAAATGTGATGATGATTTCTTATAAAATATTATGAAAAGCCAGGTCAAGTTATGAAGCGTCTTTCAACAGAAACAAATGATAAGAGACTACCTCCATAAGAGTCCATAATATATCCACCACATTTCCAAAATTTCAAATATATATAATAAATGTCGATTCTCCCATAAAAATAGACGTCAAAACAAGACGCCAGCCATTGACCGTCTCCGCAAACTAGCGGCCTCGGGTTGGTGACAAAGCCACAACACCAGCTTTGACAAACTGAGAAACATCCACCTAGAGACCATGGTTTCGGGTTAATGGCCCTATGAAGGATACTCCACGATGGATAAATGTAAATCTGCGGTTAAATCCAAGAATCTGAACTACATTTACTGTGGCAGTTCGACTTAGCTTCAGATGAGGTCGTTCCTAACATGAAAAATGTTGAATGCAGACGCTAGAATTGATTCCGAAGTAGACAATTTTTTTTGACAATTCAATATATATTAATGACACTCTTAGTCAACTGTTACAAAAATCAAAGTAAATGTGATTATTTACAATTTGGTGATAAAATATAAAAATCTGTTCTCAGGAAGGAAGGCTGCTCCATTTTGAAAGAGTCCTCCTCCAGACAAGGACAGAATCAATTTGAACTAAATTTGATTACGAAGTAACGTTGGTAGTTCTTAGTTTTGCCAATGAATTCTTCCATTCACCTAAGTGTCGTCATTGAGTTTGTGGCTTCTATATCCCACACCACAGCCCATCACATTCAGTTAATGACTTATGGTCCAGAATTGCTTATTAGATTTTCTCAGCTCTCCGCCATAGCTGATTGCTGTTTCTCTATTTGCCACCTGGGAACCTACTTGGTTAGATTCATCTCTTTCCTAGGATATAGAGACCCTATGTGGTACCTTCTGTCTTCTTACCACCTTCATAATATTGTAACAAAGTATTATTAATTTTATTATATCTATTAAAAGAGAGTGGTCATTTTTATGTTTATATTTTGCTACTCTGTAAATTTACCTCGTGGCTTATATTTTGTTTACCATTCATAGTTTGTCCTTGCTTGAAATAAATTGTTGCTTCCTCCTGAAGTTTTTGTCTTCCCTAATTTTCCACGTGGTAATATGAAATTTATTTTAAAAAATATATTAACGGTTATATAAAAAAGAGAGATTGATATTGAATTACATTTATTAATTGTAGATATAAGATTATATAGGGTTAATTAGAGATAAAAGTAGAACTAAATATTATTTTCATCAGAGGAATCCAACTGAGGGTTGTCTGGTATGATGTCACGTCCTGAAGTCGGACAGATCTCCCTGACTATTGCCATGTCGAGGAATAGCTTCAGACCTCTGCTCAGGCGTCAGGTACTCGAGGACGTCCTTCCTGTTAGAAGAGGAGACAACAGATATCTCCTCCCTATAATATTTTCTCTATATTGAGGTTCTAAGATGGTGTTGGCATTGAAGCTTTCGCGTTCTCTCGAGAGAAGGCAGCTCTTCTTTTAAATAGGCATTGTTGTGGCTCAATCTTTATCACCACCTTTAAGTTTTTTTTTTTACTGAGGGGAAGGGGGGGGGGATATAAATATTTTTATCACGCCAGTGAAAAATTTAAAGAGGGGGTAATAAAATAAATCACAATTCCAGTTTTGGAAAATTCAGACAAAAAGCTAACCTGTATAGCATGATTTCGAGATTTGGTTCTAATCAGTACATAGGCGGCTTTGATTTCTTAATATCCTATTAAATTGACTCAGGAAAGTCTGAAAACGGAACCTTTTACAAAATAATTTATAATTTTAAGCATATCTTATATTTGAAAATCGTTAGTTTATTAAATATAAATCAATGTCTGTTCTTTTGAATAAATAAAATACCACTCAAATTTTATGCTTACTCGCAAACTAAAGCGTTGCAAAATCGTTCTTTAAAAAAATGGAACACCATCTGTATATCAATTTTTTCAGCCAAACATCTCAATATTAGAAAATATTTGACAAATCTCCAATAAAATTTTATTTCAAAATTCTTATATTCCCCTCACACAAAGGATTTTATGAAATCTTTTACAAGAATATATTCTGAAATAAAGATGCAGAATGTTTTTGAGATGGAGAATATGAATGCGTTCTATTGGAAAATGTCTTTTTGTACTTCAAGATAAAGTCCTAAGACATATCTATATGTAGATTTTAAAAGCCAATAAGTTAAAATTTTATTAAGTTTTTATGTTATACTAGCGGACGTACCCTGCTTCGCCCGAGGTTTTACCCGAGTAAAGGTTTGTCTAACGAACATTTGCCCGTGTTTTACCCGAGTAAAGGTTTGTCTAACGAATCTCTCGATAAAGTGAACATTTTTTCCCGGTCCCTTGAAAAATACTCGATAAGTTGAATAAATTCAATATTAATCGGTACCCGAGTAAAGGTCTGTCTAACGAACATTTGTTAAAACAATTCTCTATAGACTTATAAAAAGAAATAGATATATTTTGATAATTTGAAACTGATAAAGTGATCATTTTTTCCCGGTCCCTGTGTGCCGTGTCATTCTGAATTTTGTCTTTCCTAATTTTCTACATTACAAAATCATCGTTTTATCTAGTGAACATTTTTTCCCGGTCCCTTGAAAAATACTCGATAAGGTCGAATAAATTCATGGTCGTTTATGGAAGATGGACGAAGTTCCCGGAGGTCATCTTGGGCAAGCTCCCGCGAGGCTTTTTTTCTTGTCTACTTGGCATAGCTGTGTCACCAACTCTGCCCTGATTGGTCGGTGGGTACTTTGACTGTCGGCCGGCGGCCGGGCGAATCCATTCTCGCACGGGGTCTGCCCCACTCCAAACTTTTGGCAAAGCACTTTCTAATTAAAGATTATTGTCTTAAATAATCTTTAAGAACAAAAAGTATAATAATTGAACGATAGGAAATTATAGTAAATAATTATACTAAACTAAATGATGTAAAAATAATTATACATGAAATTTGAAATAAGTTTTAGAAAAGTTATCGTTAAGTCCACGGGAAAAGATGTAGCCAAAACAAATAGGTTTTTAACAGTGACACGTGAGCACCCGCCTCGAGCCGCGCTCCTCTCTCCTAACATTACTCCCCCTCTTGAAAAAGCCTATCTCCGTCTCAATGGTGGCGCTGCTTGCGAGTTAAAGCTACAAATCTGCAGATAACTCTAAGGATATTAAAGATATTCAAGATAATATTTTTCGTAAACCTTTCCGGGGATATGCCTAATAATATCCCGAAATTTCACGGCGATTGGATGTATGGTTTTTGAATCCATAGAGGACACACACACAGACAGACAGACACACAGACATTCATTTATATATATATATAGATTGCACAATAAATTGGGTTCTTTTCTTTCCAAAATCACTTTATTAGGTACCACTCAACAGAAGAAACCTAGTTTATGATAATTGAAACAATGAATAATATGTAAAGGTTATTCACATATTAAACAAAATGTTAACGCGGGATTCAATCCCGGTTCATGACTGTCGGGAATCGAGGGTTTACTTACTTGTCCACCGACTTCTTTTTCTAAATTGGGTTCGGTTCAAAATCACTTTATTAGGTACCACTCAACAGGAGAAACCTAGTTTATGATAATTGAAACAATGAATAATAAGTGAAGGTTATTCACATATTAAACAAAATGTTAACGCGGGATTCAATCCCGGTTCATGACTGTCGGGAATTGAGGGTGTTACCCACTCGTCCACCGACTTTTTTATTATTCTAAATTGGGTTCACTTTATTCATTATATATTAACATTTTATAAACTAAAATGATATTTATATAAAACTTTCATTGAAGTAATGGCAGAGAGAGAGAGAGAGAGTGATGGCTCTCCAATCCTGGAATTGAGAATTACCTAATTAAAGAAAAAATATTAAAGAAAAATATAGCAAAGAGAAAAAATCATAATATTATTTTATAATATTATATAAATGAAATGGGGAAAGGGATTTTTTCATATTTATATAGAGAAGGAATATAATAAAATATATTATAATATGCGGAAAAATAAGAAAATAGAAAAAAGTCGGGTGTTGATATTAAAATTTTTTGGTCGTTAAGAGGTACAGCCTGCATCACGCTGACTGGTAAAATAAACTTTACTAGTGATAATAAACAATAAGCCACAACACCAGTTCTGGTAAATTCAGACAAAAGCCAACAACCAGTATACCATGGTTTCAGGCTATGTCCCTCATCAGTACAGGGGCGGCTTCGATTTCATAACAACCTACGAGAGGGGTTGTGAAATCGGTCGAATTTACTAAACAGGTGTATAAGCTGGTAAAGTGGCTAGGACCGATTTTCAGACTAGAATATACATATTTATATATTAAAATAAAGGCATATTTTAGATCAAAAATATATTTATTAAAATTCAATATTTCGACGAGGCTGTTCGCTTATCTTCTTCTAGGAAATATTCAAACTCTTTGTAAGCTTATTATCCACGTGATTAATATATTTATAATATACAAAAGTATTGTACTAATAGAATTATATATTCAGATATCGTATTGCTTGCTAAAATATCAATAAAATATCAAGCGTAAAGTTTCAATATAAGTCTTTTGTATTGAAGATATAAGTCCAAGGGAATTGCAATATCTTCAAAAAGACATATCTGTTAAATAAAAAATTTCCATGTATAAATATTGAAATGAAATCTTCAGGTTTCTGGGTATACGTTTCATTTTTGAAAATTTTCAATTCGAATCTAGTACTACATCGTATTTTTTCTTCTGTAGAAGGGATTTCATGCCCGAAAACTAGAGATCTGAATTATGAATTATCAAAAAAGAAACTTATCTCTAGAATTATGAAAAATGGCATCTCCTTATTGTGCAACTGGAAGTTGCTGATGGCTTGCGCTATCTATCGGAATAAATATCAAATATTCTTAATACAATATAATATAATGCGGCTTGTGATTGTAAAACGACATTTGAAAAACTATCCCGCATGTGTTTCTTTTTAACGAAAAATCAAAATTTATTTCAAGGAGAAATAACGATTATTTCTAACCTTTTGGATGAGGTATGTTCAACGCAAATTCAAAATTTATTTCATACCTCATCCAAAAGGTTAGAAATAATCGTTATTTCTCCTTGAAATAAATTTTGAATTTTCGTTGAAAAGAAACACATGCGGGTTAGTATTTCAAATGTCGTTTTACAATCAAATATTCTTGTTGATTTTTAATTATTCCAGAATTTGCCAAATACCCATGCAACCCCAGCAACTTTCAGTTGCACGATAAGGAGATGCCTTTTTTTCATAATTTATGCACCTTATCCCAGTACAATGTCACATTTGTACTATTTTTTCACATTATTTCTAGAAGCCTGATTATTTAACTTCAATAAATATCCGTAAATGGTATTTACGGATGTCATTTGTGCGAATGAGAAGTGTATTTGTTATATCCGGGAAAAGAATGTTGTCAAATTAACCGGTTGATTTCTAAATCACCTTCTTCAAGCCACTGAAGGTCAACGGTAATAGAGTCTCGTCTGGTAAAAAAATAACATTACGCCTGATGTAATACGTGTTGTTCAGCTTAGAATTCTCTATTCCTTATTGTGAAAGATTACTACGAAAGAAGTCTGTTCGTTCCATAGACATATAGTCGTCTGCTTTGCTTCCCCCAACATGCGAGAATTGATTTAGAATGCCAACGGTACATTGGAATCTTGCCAGATTCTGTTTTTTACAGCTCAATTTATTATAATAAGGTTAACATATCAATACTACGTCCTGGGTGGTTGGTGGAAGGGTGGTCTCAACCGTTGGTTTTCGACTACTACAATCCGGGATCGTATCCCGCATTGTCAACTTTTTTCTAATTAAAAAAAAATGCTCCATTGGCCCCCGATTCTTGCAAAAGTTCAACCCCACCACCGAGTGCAAGTAATCAAACAGGGCTCTGGCATATTTGTAAGTGTAAAAGTCGAACTGATTTTTACATGTATAGACATGTGGTGCGCTTACAGTAAAAGCAGTCGCTAACTACTCATCATGATTATCATGGACTGTACCACGTATACTAGGGATAAAAATTCAAAAATATATTACGTCCTCGGATATGGAGAATTACTATTTTACCCGATAATCAATAATAGAAAATATATTGTAGTTAATTAGAGATTTATGTCATGAAGAGATAAAATTGAAACAACCTTTAATGACATCACGAATCAATGATATATTGTAAGAAAAAATACTATAGAATATAAACATATATATATGTTATATTAAAATATTATTTTATTTAAAATTATATTTCATAGATTCAAATACTCTGTCAAATCGACCGCCAGAGGTCACGCTTCCCCTATAAAAACTCATTGTTGTTGTTTCCCGATGGCCTTTCCTCTACATCCTGGCTCTCCTGGCCTCACCTGGCGATGATCCCCTGGCCACCCATCCCCAGGCCCCTCCAACTGTGCTTTGTATATATTCCGCTTTATGCGTCCATCGGGGCTCAAAAATCATTCATTTTGGTTAGCAGCCCCGTAAATAAAGATATTTTCTCTTTCCCGATGGCCGGCTCAAACCTTTGGTACATTATGTAAATAGGTTTTTCTTTTTTTTATTCTTACGCCTTAAGCCAGGCAGTACTTCTATCAAATTATGTTTTTATATATTCCTTCAGCTCAATTAGAGCAATTACTGATCAAAACTATTTTATCTTATTATACTTTCAATATTTTTTGCCACGACTGCATACCAATGTCATTGACCTAACACTAATATATTTCAAAATATATCAAATCTCAAGATCATAATCTCAATCTTAAAAATAATTCCAAAATATATCAAATCTCAAGATCATAATCTCAATCTTAAAAATAATTCCAAAATATATCAAATCTCAAGATCATAATCTCAATCTTAAAAATAATTCCAAAATATATCAAATCTCAAAATTCATTTTTTTATAACATCTATAGGGGGTCGGTGGAAGGCTGGTTAAACCGTTTGGTTTTCAACCACTACGACCCGGGTTCGAATCCCGCATTGGACATTTTTCTCTGTTTAAAAAAAAAAATGCTCAAATGGCCCCCGATTCTTGCAAAAGTCCAACCCCACCAGCGAGTGCAAGTAACCAAACGAGGCTCTGGCACATTTGTAAGTGCAAAGTCGAACTGCTTTTCACATGTGTAGACATGTGGTGCACTTACAGTAAAAGCAGTCGCTAACTACCCACCATGATTATCATGGCCTGTACCACGTGTACTAGGGATAAGCAAAAAAAAAATCTATATACAGGATCGTAAAGGCTTCCCCAACAATCCTACCACGACTCGACTAAAACTAGAATTCTAAAGCTTTCATGACTTTGGAAATACGACAAAAATGTAATACTTATTACATGGAGGATTCCTGATTTATTTGTCGCATTTTCAAGGTCATGAAAAAATTCAAGCTTTCGTCGAGAAAGCCGTCAAGAGATAAAGGGAGAGACATATACACAAACAATTAGTTTGTTAAGTTTCATTTTGTATCAATTTTTTCTGTAGAGGGGGGAATCCCGAAAGCTCGAAAAACGTTTAATTAAAAAGGATACTCATTCTTAGACGTTTACTTTGTTATCTGATATAGTAATGATAAAAAGAGAAAGAGGCAGAAAATAATAAATATAAGAAATCCCATTACAATATCACATCTGTGCTCTATATTTTTTCAAATATAAATTTATATAACAAAAGTTAGAAGGAGTAACGCAAATCTATTATTAAAAGGAATTTATGTATTTCCTTTTATTAAAAAGTTGTGTGCTTTTTTATTGTCAAAACTCTTAAGGTTATTAATTGTAAATAATTGGTCTATAAGTTCTATGTATTGCCACGTGGAAAATTAGGGAAGACAAAACTTCAGGATGACACAGCAATTTATTCAAGGCAAGAACAAACTATGAAGGATAAACCAAAGATAAGGAATGAAGTATGTTTACAGAGTAGTATAAGATAAACATAAAAAAATTGATACTCTGTTAACAAGTGTAAAATAATAAATACTTTGCTACAATATTATATAAAACATTTGAATCTTTTCTGGAAATAACGTCATATATATATACCTATAGTTTCATAATGTCATCTCTTTACGCAATAGAAACGGCTTAGTCTTTTTTCAACGTTTGAAAGAAAATATACAAAGTCTATTCTATAGTCTATTCCCGGCCTCCTTGACCACTCAAATCTTGAAGTATATTTGAAATTGATCACAGGATTTATTGATAGACAGACAGACATGTAAGTACAAGTTTAATAAATACTTTTTTTAAAGCTTGTCATCTCTTTACGCAATAGAAACGGCTTAGCCTTTTTTCAACGTTTGAAAGAAAATATACAAAGTCTATTCTATAGTCTATTCCCGGCCTCCTTGACCATTCAAATCTTGAAGTATATTTGAAATTGATCACAGGATTTATTGATAGACAGACAGACATGTAAGTACAAGTTTAATAAATACTTTTTTTAAAGCTTGTCATCTCTTTACGCAATAGAAACGGCTTAGCCTTTTTTCAACGTTTGAAAGAAAATATACAAAGTCTATTCTATAGTCTATTCCCGGCCTCCTTGACCATTCAAATCTGGAAGTATATTTGAAATTGATCACTGGATTTGTGGATAGACAGACAGACATGTAAGTACAAATTGAATAAATACTTATTTTAAAGCTTGTAGTAGCAGTATAAATTGAAATGAATAGAGTTTACCTGGTTATCACCACAATTCGCTCAGGAGCTGTAAGATCTCTTGAACAGACAATCAACTTCCATGATTGCTTAACATACTGTAAATAAATACCTTGCGATTTCTTCTATCTGCTTATGTTGTTGCTTATTTGTTTAATGTATATGTTTATTCAATGCTCTTTTTCTTAATTGTTTATTTTCTTTTTGATAATTCTGTTACCTACTCTACTACAATTATTGTAAATAGTTTCACGAGCAATTATCCAGATCGGATATAGCGTGTCTTGTTTGTAACTGGTAAATAAATAAAAAGACAAGAAGTGGAAGAAAGTTGAAAAAAAAATACATTTTAATAAGAATGAATTTATCCATATATCTGTGTTGTTAATAAAGAGTTTTGTTGACAGTAGTATAAATCACGTAGTGAATTAAGTTTACCTGATTATCAATCCATTTCGTTCAGGTGCTGAAAGATCACTTGAACCGACAAGAAGTGTAAGAAAGTTAAACAAATACATTTTTAAATATACCTAAATATCCATCTTAAAGATAGAGGCTGCCTGGCCGGCATTCATAATTCCTAAAATTAAAGATACTTCTGCTAGCATAAATCGAGATAATAAAAGGATTTATACTGGCCGAAGTATATTTAATATTAAGAACTAAATATCAATGTTGATACAGTTAAACCTGTCTATAGCGGCTCCCTCTTGGGACTCACCAAAATTGGGTGCTAAATACGAGGTGTGTTCAAAAGGTATCGCGACTTTTGAATTTTCGCAGGTTACGTATATTCGAATTTCGATCTTTTTGTGGCTTTATGTTGGTACTCATGTCTCTCACTTATGGCGACAAGCTCGGCCATTTTGAATGTTCACTTAATTGTTGACAGCTGCTTTGCTTGCAGGTGTTTTGGATCGTCTTCGATTTTTACCTATTAAAAAAATGGATCAAAGAACCTGTATCAAATGTTGTGTGACAAACGAAATTAAGTGCGCGGATGCATTCCGAATGTTGACTGTGGCCTACGGAGAAGCTATCTTGGCCCGAAGCAACGTTTATCGGTGGTACAAAATGTTCTCAGAAGGCCGAGAAGATGTGAACGACGAAGAGCGTGCCGGACGCCCGAGCACTTCAACAACAGACGAAAAAATTAATGAAGTGGAGAAAATGATATTGGCCAATCGTCGAATCACCGTTAGAGAAGTTGCTGAGGACCTAAACATATCGATTCGCTCGTGGCATTCGATTTTTATCAACGATTTGGGCATGAGACGGGTCGCCGCGAAATTCGTACCAAAATTGCTCAATTGCGACCAAAAACAGCATCGCATGAACATTGCTAATGAGATTTTGGACTCTGTCCGCGACGACCCAAATTTGCTCCAGAGGGTCATAACTGGTGACGAAGCGTGGGTTTATGGTTATGACGTGGAAACCAAAGCTCAATCATCTCAATGGAAGCTGCCGCACGAACCAAGACTGAAAAAAGCGCGCCAAGTTCGGTCGAATGTGAAAGTTTTGCTGACAGTTTTCTTCGATTGCAGGGGCGTGGTGCATCATGAGTTCTTGCCACAGGGTAGAACGGTCAATAAGGAATATTACCTGCAAGTTATGCGCAATTTGCGCGAAGCAATCCGCCAGAAACGCCCGGATTTGTGGAAGAACAAAAATTGGCTTTTGCACCACGATAACGCCCCTGCTCACACATCGTTGCTTGTGCGCAACTTTTTGGCCAAAAACAACACACTAATGATGCTGCAGCCACCGTATTCCCCAGATTTGGCCCCCTGTGACTTTTTCTTGTTCCCTAAACTGAAGAGGCCCATGAAAGGACGACGTTACGCTACGCTTGACGAGATAAAGATGGCATCAAAGGAGCAGCTGAAAAGATTTTTTAAAAAATGATTTTTTGAAGTGCTTCGAAGATTGGAAAAACCGTTGGCACAAGTGTATAATATCTCATGGGGATTACTTTGAAGGGGACAAAATAGGTATTCATGAATAAATAAATAATTTTTGAAAAAACACAAAAGTCGCGATACCTTTTGAACACACTTCGTAGAGGGGGTACTATAGACAGGTCACTTTTAATGTAAATCGCATCCTATTACATATTTAGAATCGGGCGCTATAGAGAGGGAGTGGCTATTTAGAGGGGGCTCTATAGACAGGTTTAACTGTAATAAAGCGTTTTGTTGATAGCAGTATAAATTGGAGTAAATAGTGTTTAACCTGGTTATTAATCCATTTGGCTAATGTGCTGAAAGATCACTTGAAGTTGCTTATCGTTCTCAGCCCTCTTAGCGGATTAATCAGTTGTGTTGACGGTACCAAGTGGCGGTCGTTATCTTTCTACTGCAGCCACTTAGTCTTACTTGATACTGACTCCAGGATATACAGCCAACTTGGATCCTGTTTTGATAGCTCAATATTATCATAAATAGTTTGAACGAAGAATCTAAAACAACGTGTACAACGGATGGAAAATTTGCCGGGAGGAAATTGATCCATAGAAGCATAGGGCGCTTCTCCCGTCAAAATAAACGTCAAAACGTTTGCGGCGACGGTCAATAGATGGTGTCAGGTTTTTACGTTTATTTTGACGGAAGAAGCGCCCTATGCTTCTATGGGTGTACAACGGAATTGTTTGAGATTCTTCGGTTACATCGCGAGACGCAAGGAATTGGAGTACACCATATTGACTGATAAGACGTCTGGGTGACGCATACTTGAACGCCCACCGACATGCTTCGTAGACCAATTAAAGAAACTCACTGGCTTAACGGTCGCCGAGCTCAAGACAGAGATGACTGGCGTCGCATCGTGTTTGGGATATACTACGTACAGTGGGCTACAATGTTCGAAGAGAATAAAATGATTTTAGTAGTTTGAAGTCTCTGATGATAGAAGGATACCTCAAATTATCTTTCTCTCTAATCTATTAAATTGAATCGCTTGGAGCAGTATATTATCAAAAGTAAAAAATGGTAAGGCGAAGAAGGAGTTTCTTGTACGGTTTTTGTTTTTTTAGCCGAGCTTTCGGGCATTTCTGCCCTTCTACAGAAGTGAAAAATGCTCGAAAACTCGAATGAATAAAAAAAACGTATAAGAAACTTTCTTTGCCTCACTCTTTTTTTTTTTTTACTTCTGAGCAGTATAATATCAAAAGTACAAAATCGTGAGACAAATAGTTTCTTGTAAGGTTTTTTATTTCTTTATAGCCGAGATTTCGGCCTTTTCTGCCTTTCTACAGAAGTAAAAAATGCTCGAAATCTCAGCTAAATAATAATAAAAAACTTACAAGAAACTCTCTCTCTTTGCCTCACAATTTCTACTTTTGAGAAGGACAAAGTACAAAATCGTTAGGCAAATAGTTTCTTGTAAGGTTTATTTATTTAGTTGAGCTTTTGCGCTTTTCTTCCCATCTACTGGAGTGAAAAATGCTCGAAAGCGCGGCTAAATAAAAAAACCTTACAAGAATCTCTTCGCCTCACAATTTTGTACTTTTGATAATACGTTAATATCGTTAGACAAGAGGCATTAACTGGAAAATATATATTCAATATTATACTCCTGGCTTTAACTCGTGTTCTATGGCGTTTTATTTTATCGTATTTTCTTCTGTAGAGGAGCTTTCTTACCCGAAAGATAGAGATTAAAGATTTTGGAAAGAAACTTCCCTGGAGGCCTGATATTTTCACGCCTTTTAATGGAAATGATCTATTAGGGCGTTTTTGACCATCAATAGTACACACGCTATATTCATGATTTTTATTTTATTATTATAGAAGCACGAAGTCTATCAGACTATTGTGCTATATTATAATTATTTACATATATATATTTAATTATTTCCACGATGAATTAGTAGTGATTTATAAATCTGTGTACAAATTGCTCTAAACTTGCTAAAGTTTTCATAAGATTGAGTATATACAGAAAGATGGCATTATGTCAAAGTACAATTTAGTTAATCAGAGGGCAAGCCAACAAAATATGCTCTGATGGCGCTATATTCATGATGTACCGCCTGACAGATATTAATGATATGCCCTGGTATGAAGATACCGCTAGACAGAAGGATGTTGTAATACTGGCAAAATAATTAACGGCATTTCTTTGTCCACTCTCTCTTATATTTTGAATAATTCATTTCATATGAATCATCCCTCAGTCTGGTATATCCACTCAATCTGGTTCTTCCAAGGTGATCGATTGATATCCATAGTCTGGTAGACGTTGTGCCTTGGTCTGTTTGATTCATTCATTAAGGAGTTTCTTGGAATATATAACGAAGGTTTTTCTCTTGTTTCCATATCTACATGTATTCATTATCATCAAACCAGACACGATATCTCCACAAGAGATACTTGTGTCAAGAAACAACACTAAATTCAGAGACTATTTTATATAAACAATTGGTGAATTACAAGGTTTGAGTAGATGTTTAAAGAAGAAAAGAAGGAAAAAGGATTTTAAAATCATGATTGATTTTACATCTTACTTAAGAACAACTGATGAATAAATACAAATACATAGTTTTTTTACGGTTTTTTAACCACCTACATGCTGTTAACTTATTGATAGGTTCATCCTTCTTTAGTATCTGATTCCATCTTCAAGGTGAAGTGGATGCTCTCTTTTACGTGAGGATTGAGTTGAAGACTTGTCTATGCTTGGTCCGTTCCTGGCTTTGCTGTTATAGGATGTTGTCAATTTTCTGCTACGTGGAAATTTCCGAGTAGGGATTTCCCCTTCCTAGGAGACCTTGTTAAGAATTTGCCATACTCCACCAGTCTGGTGGCCATAGACGTTGTGCCTTGGTCTATTTGATTCATTCATTAATAAATATTTTGATAAATGTAACGCGTTTTTCCCCTTGCTTTCCCTATTTACATGCCGTTAACCTATTAGTAGGTTGATTCTTATTTAGTATCTGTTTCCATCTTCAAGGTCAAATGAATGCTCTAGGTGAAGATGGAGTTGAAGACTTCTCTATGCTTGGTCCGTTCCTGGCTTTGCCGTTCTAGGGTGTTGTCAACTTTCTGCTACGTGGAGTTTCCAAGGGATTTCCCCTTTCCTAAAAGAACCTTGAAAAGGATTTGCCATACTCCATCATTCTGGTGGCCATAGACATTGCGCCTTGGTCTATTTTATTCATTCATTGAGGAATTTCTTGATAAATATAACGCGGTTTTCTCTTGCTTTCCCTACTCAAATGCCGTTAACTTATTGATAGGTTGATTATTCTTTAGCAGCTGATTCTTATATAACTTAAAGGTCAAGTGAATACTCTCTTCCATGTGAAGATGTAGTTGAAGACTTTTGAAGATTTTTCTTTCCTCGCTCCTGGCTTTGCCGTTCTAGAGTGACGTTCACTTTCCGCCACGTAGGTTCCAAGAAAGGATTTTCCCTTCCTAGGAGACCTTGATAAAGAATTCCCATACTCCACCAGTTTGGTGACCATAGACATTGCGCCTTGGTCTATTTGATTCATTCATTGAGGGATTTATTGATAAATATAATGATTTTTTTATTGATTCCCCTATTTACCTGCTGTTAACTTATTAATAGGTTGATTATTCTTTAGTAGCTGTTTACATCTTCAAGGTCAAATGAATGCTCTCCTCTACGCGAAGATAGAGTTGAAGACTTGTCTATGCTTGGTCCATTCCTGGCTTTGCTGTTCTAGAGTGTCGTCAACTTTCCGCCACGTTGGTTCTAAGTAGGGATTTCCTCATTCTTAGGAGACCTTAATAAGGATTTTCTATGCTTCACCAGTCTTGTGGCCATAGTCGTTGTGACTTGGTCTATTTGATTCATTCATTGAGGAGTTTCTTGATAAATACTATGCGGTTTTTTTTCTTGCTCTTCCTATTTACATGCTGTTAACTTATTAATAGATTCATTCTTTTTTGGCAACTGATTCCATCTTCAAGGTCAAGCGAATTCTCTCTTCCACGTGAGGATGGAGTTGAAGACTTGTCTATGCTTGGTCCGTTCCTGGCTTTGTAATTCTAGGGTGTTGTCAACTTTCTGCCACGTGGAAGTTTCTACGTAGGGATTTCCCCCTTCCTTGGAGACCTTGGAAAGAATTCCCCATACTCCACCGGTAATTGAGGGCTGGGTGAAAAGGAACATTTGAATATATCAATTTTATTAAATTTAATTTCTCTTCACATCTACGACTGTCCGAACCTTGTGGATGTGATACATCGTTTGTTCCCTGATTTAAATAATAAAACTCTTTCATTTCAGCCACTTTGTCTATATAAATTTTATGAACTCGGTATAATAATGCATATAAGTTGTTAAAAAATACTTGATTCTAAGTTCTAATTTGTTTGCTGTTTTCTTTCCTCTGTATTAGACGCAAATATTTCAATATAACGCTTGGTTGATTAATAAATAAAATTTAAAAATGAGAATGTCTCAATTAGAAAATACCTGAAATGATATCAAAACTTTACATCGATGTTACATAGTAATATGTTAAATGTGAGGTATTTTTGAATGTATATCTTTTCAACAAACATTATGTTATGAAGGTGAAAATATTAGGCTCTTCCAGGGATAGGTTTCTTTCTTAAATTTTTATAATTCAAATCAATAGCTTCCATGCCCGAAAGATGTAATTTGAATCAAAGATTTTGAAAAGAAACTTTTACCTGGATGCCTAATGTTTTCACCTTAACATTGATACAATAAATTATTTTATTGATTTATAAACATTATTTCTGTAAATATTGACACTTCGGCCAGTTAATATTTTATTTTCTTAGCATTTAGCAATATGCCTACACATGTAGTACCGAGTCATGATGTGTTGTGACTACTTGTTACTATGATTACAATAAATATATGACTACATATGCCATTGTGGCTAGAGGTTTGTGACTGCCTATACTGTAAGTTTAACTTTAATTCATTAAAATTTACGTTAACTGGCCGAAGTGTATATTTTTTACAGAAATATGAATGCTCACCAGACAACCTCTATCTTCAATATTAACATAATGTTGAACCATTCTCTTGCAAAACTTGCCGATATAAACGAATTATCTATTATTGATAACTTCAAAGAGCTCTTTATAGATTGAAAATTGAGTGAAATATAACGACGGGTGAAGAGGAGTGTCTTATAATTGTCGTTATATTTTGCTATTTTTATTCGAAGATTTCAATTTAGTAGATAGAAAATTTGATTTTGGGTTTAGAATAGGTAAGGAAAATCTGTTTTGCTTCAATCTCGATGATCGCGCGCTTCATTGATCATCCAAAAAGGTCAATCTGTCAATGTGTCGAATTTCCCACAGATGGACAGATGGTCTGAGATGGCCAAGTGATACTCTACCCCTGGAAAATTCTTCTAATGGACGCCAGCTGGCAGGTTTCCAACACCGTTGGTTGCCATGGTATCAAATCGCTTGTTATATTAATTGCTTGCCTTAATTCCATTCCTATGTCTAGATAATGGCGACCTTTCCTTGAATAATCCTTGGTTCGCATGCTGCGCATATTTGCTCTATGATTCTATTCTGAGATCACCAAGGAATTTGGGCAATAAATCTGATTACTCTGTTTCCAATGCATTATCAATTTCGTTTAGTAGATTATCACTTTGCTAACCTATAAGAATTTTGCCTGTGAGTGGTATTTGATACATTTCTATGGATGTATTTTGCTGAAGAACGGTGATCTTCTGTATTTTTGAGGCCAATTATGTTCAGCTTGGGTCTCAAAATTTCTTTCGACATATCTTTGGCTTTGATAGGTTGATAAAAAGTTTTAAAAAAGTATCAGTTTAAAATGTCAACGAATTTTTGAATATAGCACGCGATGCAATCTGTAGTAGTTAAAACAGAATTAAAACCCGATTTTGGAAAAACATTCAACTGCCTAGTATGAAAGGGATGTTTATGAAGATAATTTTTCTTAAAACTATGAGAATGTGCCAAATCCTTTTGAATGCATTTGTATTTGATTGTGTCAATGTATCCACACACATTATAAACAAGATTGCAAAATTAATCTCAATGCATTTAAACTGATTTGAGACATAAATGAAATTTGATTAAAGCATTAAGATTTACTAGGAGTTTAGACCTTTATAATATATTATTTTTGAATAATCATGGAAAGCTAACCACGTACACGTTTCAGGCTGTTAACTCTCATCAGCGTGGTGCAAGCTGTACCTCAACGACAAAAAAAAACCGGGTCTTTGGGGCATCCTGAAAAATCATGAAACAGATATTTAGACTGGAAGGTACAGCTTGCACCAAATTGATGAGAGAAAACAGCCCAAAACGCATACGTGAATAACTTTTCTTTATTAATCAAGAATGGGTATTTGGGCAATTCCGGAATTATTAAAAATCGATAATTAGTTATCGTAAATATTGAGGCTGCCTGGCCGGCATTCATATTTCTTGAAAATGAAGATACTTCGGCCAGTAAATCTTTTTATTACCTCGACGTTTCGACAAAAATCTTTTGTCCTCGTCAGGAGCAAACAAAAATTAAACATTCAGCAAGGCAGAGAAAGATTTTTAACGCCTTGCTGAATGTTTAATTTTTGTTTGCTCCTGACGAAGACAAAATATTTTTGTCGAAACGTCGAGGTAATAAAAAGATTTACTGGCCGAAGTGTCTTCATTTTCAAGAAACAATAATTAGTTAATATTTATTCCGACAGATGACGCAAGCCATCAGAAACTTTCAGTTGCATAATCAGGATATACCTTTTTCTTAATTTATCGACCTGATCCCAGTACAATTTCACTTTTATACTATTTTCACTCTTATCATTGTTTATCTTTTCTTGTTGGACTTAAAGACAAGTCTATATAGAACGGGATGTCGTAATAAAAGAGCGATTATTGTTGATGGTGATTAGAAACAGCTATACGTCCTTGACAGGATTAACCATGAGAATTGGCAGAATTGATTCTTCAATCTGCTTATGCGACCAAGAAGATCCCAACCTTGAGCATATTTTAATCTGTTGTCCACTTGTTGCTGATTTGAGAGTACAATGTCAAATGAACAGTTCTAGTTTAAGCCAAATGCTTTCCATTAAAGAAGAATATAAAAAATTTAACAAGTTCTGTAGACTCTATCTCAAATTCTGTGAACTTGAATTACATTAAGAATTGAAATTTCTAGTTTTAATTAGTATATTTGTACCACTGGTTTAGTGTTTGTAATTCTAAAGATATATTGGACTTTTGATGAAATGTATGTAAATAATCTTTGTTTCTTGTATAATTTATTGCTCTAAAATGTAAATTTGAATAACTTTCACTCTCTCTCTCTAAAACTATAAATAATTTGTATATATATTTAAAAACTGTGTATATAAAATAGTTTAAACATTTACATGCAAATATCCACATAGGATATAGCGTGTGTTTTGTAATAAATAAATAAATAAAATGAGATGGGGAATCAGGTAACTCGCTGCTGCAGAATCCCCTGGCTGTGGTCCAGATATCAGGAAGAATTGCATCAAACCAGGAGATCCAACAGATGTGACTGATATTTTAAGAAGTTTTATTTTTATCAAGGCTATTTGGTTTGTTTAGGTACATTCATTTTTTGACCTTAATTCTTCCTATGTTTCGAATATTTTTCAATTGTTAAAAATAAATATTTAAATAAAGACGTAATTATATAGGTTATTTTTACTGAAAGCTATTTACTTGGCGACCTTCAATTTACAGTAAAATGTCATATTGCACAACAGAGAATACTGCATTCGTTTTTTCAAGAAAAGTATCTTCAGTAAAGTTCTTTTTTATCAGTTTATTGCACAATGAACTATAAAGTTGAAACCCGCGAAATATTTTTTGAGAAAAATTGTTTTTCCTTCTCAGATAATATACGCCTGTTTTAATATAAATTAAATTTAACTATTTTATAACTTTCTGTATCAAACATTTAATCTTTTTTACACGCTACAAGAATTTAATCTGATTCAAATTCTTTTTATTTGGTGTCAACTCCTTCTGAATGTAAAACTTTATATAATTCCCCTATAGTCTACATTTTCAGTGTTGATGATTGGCCAAAAATAAAGTACTTAACTTCCAAGAAAGAATACCTAAAAAATCGAAATTGTAAAAATCCTCACCGTTTTTCTTACTTTAGTTCAAATTTGTCAAGCAAGATGCTAACTATAAAGAGCGTAACAAATAAATTTACTGGCAATTTGTTTTTTTCAATAATATCAAAAAAATATTATCTCTACAGACCTTACTGCAATGATATTTATGGCTATTATAGAAAAGAAACACATTGCCAGTAAATTTATTTGTTACAAATTTTATCAATAGATGGCAATTGAATTTTTAAATAAAAAATAGTGTGTCAACATGTTTTATTAAACACCTAAATTACATGGGAATGACCTATTCAAAGCAAAAGTTTAAATCCAAATTGAAACAAAAAATCATTCTGAAATTGAAAATGTTACTAATGGCTTGTATCATTTATCATGTCATTATGATTCTGAATATTTTGCTCGACAACGAAGTAGAAGAGAAGGGGTCAGAAAGTTCTACCACGAGGAAATTGTCGTCACGGATTTTCCTTGAAACCGGTGAACCCATGTCATCCCTGAAGACCTACTTCACAGCCTGCGGTCGAACAATGACCACTCAATTAGGATTACGGAGCTTTTATTCCCTTGTCTTAACTTTACTACGTCGTAGACGCGAACACTTAACATAAAATAATTACTGGAAGGTCAGTCAGCTAGACTTAGACTGTATTCCATAGAAATTCTACTACGGTAACTTGCTGAATAAAAAGATATTGTAACAAAGTATTTATTATTTTATTAGCAGAGTATTATTTTATGTTTATATTTTGTTACTCTGTACACTTCCCTCTTTTGCTTATCTTTTGTTTAACACTTATAGTTTGTCCTTGCCTGAAATAAATTTTCTCATCCCGAAGTTGGAATTCCCTAATTTTCCACGTGGCAATATCTTCAATTTAATCACAGTAAAATTTGCTGAAAAAATTACGAGTTTGTTGAAAAATCTATAAATATATATTGAAGAAGTATTTCTGTAAAAAATAGTACTTCGGCAAGTTTATTTACTCAACGTTTTAACAAAATCTTTTGTCTTTGTCAGGAGAAAATAAATTTAAAAATTTAACGTATTGCCAAATGCTTTATTTTTATATCTCCCGACGAAAACAAAAGATTTTTGTTGAAATATTGAGAAAATAAAACTTTAACTTGCCTAAGTGTCTTTTAATTAAAGACCTACAAATGCCGGCCAGGCAACCCCTATCTTAACGAGAACAAGTATTTGTTGACAAAAATAAATATCCTCAAGTTTTGATAGCTCTATTACGGATATATAAGTGTATGAGTGTATATACGAGGTGTGTTCAAAAAGTATCGCGACTTTTGTGTTTTTTCAAAAATTATTTATTTATTGATGAATACCTATTTTGTCCCCTTCAAAGTAATCCCCATGGGATATTATACACTTGTGCCAACGGTTTTTCCAATCTTCGAAGCACTTCAAAAAATCATTTTTTAAAATCTTTTTCAGCTCCTCCTTCGATGCCGTCTTTATCTCGTCAAGCGTAGCGTAACGTCGTCCTTTCATGGGCCTCTTCAGTTTAGGGAACAAGAAAAAGTCACAGGGGGCCAGATCTGGGGAATACGGTGGCTGCGGCATCATTAGTGTGTTGTTTTTGGCCAAAAAGTCGCGCACAAGCAACGATGTGTGAGCAGGGGCGTTATCGTGGTGCAAAAGCCAATTTTTGTTCTTCCACAAATCCGGGCGTTTCTGGCGGATTGCTTCGCGCAAATTGCGCATAACTTGCGGGTAATATTCCTTATTGACCGTTCTACCCTGTGGCAAGAACTCATGATGCACCACGCCCCTGCAATCGAAGAAAACTGTCAGCAAAACTTTCACATTCGACCGAACTTGGCGCGCTTTTTTCGGTCTTGGTTCGTGCGGCAGCTTCCATTGAGATGATTGAGCTTTGGTTTCCACGTCATAACCATAAACCCACGCTTCGTCACCAGTTATCACCTTCTGGAGCAAATTTGGATCGTCGCGGACAGAGTCCAACATCTCATTAGCAATGTTCATGCGATGCTGTTTTTGGTCGCAATTGAGCAATTTTGGTACGAATTTCGCGGCGACCCGTCTCATGCCCAAATCATTAATAAAAATCGAATGCCACGAGCCAATCGATATGTTTAGGTCCTCAGCAACCTTTCTAACGGTGATTCGACGATTGGCCAATATCATTTTCTCCACTTCATTAATTTTTTCGTCTGTTGTTGAAGTGCTCGGGCGTCCGGCACGCTCTTCGTCGTTCACATCTTCTCGGCCTTCTGAGAACATTTTGTACCACCGATAAACGTTGCTTCGGTCCAAGGTAGCTTCTCCGTATGCCACAGTCAGCATTCGGAATGCATCCGCGCACTTAATTTCGTTTTTCAAACAAAATTTGATACAGGTTCTTTGATCCACTTTTTTTAATAGGTAAAAATCGAAGACGATCCAAAACACCTGCAAGCAAAGCAGCTGTCAACAATTAAGTGAATATTTAAAATGGCCGAGCTTGTCGGCATAAGTGAGACACATGAGTACCAACATAAAGCCACAAAAAGATCGAAATTCGAATATACGTAACCCGCGAAAATTCAAAAGTCGCGATACTTTTTGAACACACCTCGTATATGAATGATTTAAAGTTAACATATTCGTGGTTAAAATAGGTAAAAACACAACTCAAATCAATGAACTGTTTCCATGCGTTGGTAATCAACTAGAGAAAATCAGACCTGTAGGTGAAATATATCCTGCAAATGTTATTGATTGTTTTTTTTTTTTTTTGCTTATCTCTAGTACACATGGTACAAGCCATGATAATGGTGGGTAGAAGTAGGCGACTGCTTTTACTGTAAGTGCACCACATGTCTACACATTTGAAAAGCAGTTCGACTTTGCACTTACAAATGTGCCAGAGCCCTGTTTGGTTACTTGCACTCGCTGGTGAGTTGGACTTTTACAATAATCGGGAGTCATTGGAGCATTTTTTTTATCAGAAAAAGTGCCCAATGCGAGAATCGAACCCGGGTCTAGCGGTCGAAAACCAACGGTTTAGACCATCCTTACACAGAGCCCCAATATTGATTGTGCATATTGATTGTATGTGCATTGAACTGCATGCAATTTCTGAATTATTATTTTAGAAATAGAGGCTCTATACGCTATGAAACAAACAAAAGAGGATAATTGAGAAAGTTTTCCAGAATTATCCAGGAGGAAGCAGAGAATGTTGCAAGAATTATAATGCAACAACATGGTAACATTGCCGTCTTAGCAGGATGTTTTGGTGCTAGCTGACAATAACCAACTGAGCTCCTTGTTTTTCTGACTTTCGGTAAAAAGTGCTGTAGTCGACGCCCTTTGATTCAGACAGCCTTGCAACTTCGAATAAACTCTGGCTGACGGCCAATCTGATGTTGGACATATTTTATATTTAATCCCCCGCCTCCCCTCACGGTGTCTGTAAACATTTCTTTCTAATTTCATTTTCAAACTGATAGACAAAACTTAAGGAAGTTGTACATTTTAGCACGTATATTGGGATTCAGACAATAACTCTGAAAGATACACTCATAGACATAACTTAAGGAAGTTGTACCTTTTAGCATGTATATCGGGATTCATACAATAACTCTGAAAATACTCTCATGGACAAAAATTAAGGAAGTTGTACCTTTTAGCATGTATATCGGAATTCAGACAATAACTCTAAAAGATATTACAGTGACCTTTATTGAATACACACGATATAACTATATATTAATAAGTGTGAACAAAATTGCCTCTGTCTCCTCAAAAAATAAAAATAAAAAAAAAAACAGACGACCAGCGACATCAAAATCTTTCCACTTCCTTAAGATCTGTCCAAGAGAGTGTATGTAACATCTAACTAACCATTTATAATTACCTGCACCCGATGTATGTGTGTGATAGAAATCCACATAAAACGTTCTTATCAGTATAAATATGGCGTGAATTTGATCTCGTTAAAATGTTACTCTCCAGAATAGAGAATTAGCTGCGAAGCCAGGAATAAATGAATCTCATACATCCCGAGAAGTGAGATCACAGCCAAGCTAACAATTTCAGCGCATGATACAGGCATGATATGGTAAATATAATTCAACCTAATTTCATATATATGACAAGCATATTAAATATACTCATAGACATAAGGAAGTGGGAGGTTTTCTATGTCGCCGGTCGTCTATTTTCTTCTACTTCTTCTTCTTTTTTTTTATGACACATAGGCAATATTACTCACACTTGGTTATCTCGAGTGTCTTCAATAAAGTTCACTGTAATATCTTTCAGAGTTATTGTCTGAATCTCGATATACATGCTAAAAGATACAACCTCCTTAAATTCTGTCCATCAGTGTATCTTTCAGAGTTATCGTCTGAATCCCGATATACATACTAAAAGGTACAACTTCCTTAAGTTTTGTCTATGAGTGTATTTGGCATGCTTTCGAGTGTTAGATCTTCCTCAGGCCTACTGAATCAATAAATAACGATACTCTAAAAGAATTCCTCAATAGATCCGCCTCTTTCTCTCTTTACGACTATAGAAAAATACAAAAGAATATTCCCCTTTCTTAAATCTCTTCAGTTGTATTGTATTTTACTTTAATTTCTTTTAAAACATCATATTTGCCAATCTAGTAGGCCTGAGGAAGAGACAACCCTCGAAAGCTTGCCGAGTTTTTAATAAATAAACATATTATGATGCATTAGCGCGCCATCTGTTATGAAAATTCGAAACTATTATAGACACGTATCATTCTTTTTTTAATTAAACAATTTATAATGCCCTTACTGCAATGGAAAAATTAATAGAAGGACCTTGCTCATCAGTGGTGAATCCTCCCAGCGGTTTCGCCAGTTTAAAAAAATGGTAGATTAAATTGGCGAAACCGCTGGGAGAGTTCACTACTGATAATCCAGGCCTTCCCATTAATTTTTCCATTGCAGTAAGGGCAGTAGAAATTGTTTAATTTTTTTCAAAAGAATCATATGCGTCTATAATAGTTTCGTAAAAAATATATTGCGTCTTTTTGCTTTTATCACAACTTTGCATATATCTTTATATTATGCATATTGTGTATTATGCAAACAGAGATCCGTGTCGATCCTGTGTGATTATTTGACCTTTCTTGATACATCAGCGGCGACATACCAATATGAATTATAACATTTTAAAGACAATAATACAGTTTTCGGGGGTTTCTTTTCGTGGTATTAACGTAGTCTCAAGCTTTCGGACATCTCTTCTCTTCTACAGAAGAACATAAATAAACGAATAAAACGTCACCTGATGCTGAACCATTACAAAGATCTATGTAGATTGCATGTACACAAGCTTGAGACTACGTTAATATAATGAAAAGATACTCATCTCCAGAAACCAGTCGAGTATTTTAATAATAGAATCGCCGAATGTGTCGTGGTCCATTTGGATGAAGAAAGCGAAGACTAAAACACGGATTTTCTAGGGATTTATTTTTTTCACCAATTTTGGGTGAGCCCAGGGACTTTGGTTCTTATGGATCGAGCATGTGCTCTCTCTGTAAGATAATTAAATTGGGAATTAAATAAATATAACTACAAAAAAAAATATTTATATTTCTAATAGAATCGCTGAATGTCGTGGTCCATTTGGATGAGGAAAGCTAAGACTAGAACGCAGCTGATTCCACACTCGCCTTTTCAGTGATTCGCTAACCTATGCACGGTGGATTCTGTGGCCACTAGACATGTGTCGGACCTGGAGGCTGTTGGGTTCTGTGCTGCCTGGAGTATAGGAGCTCTATCTGTGCTTCTTTCCTATGGTGAATCTGTATAAGACCGGTGGTCTTAATAAAGCTGTATGTGTGTATTTTTTAATTTATTATGATGCATTAGGGCGCCATCTGTTATGAATATTCGAAACTATTATAGACGCGTATGATTCTTTTAAAAAATTAAACAATTTCTACTGTCCTTACTGCAATGGAAATTGTTTCATTTTTAAAAGAATCATACGTGTCTATAATATCGTGAAGATAGAGGCTGCCTGGCCGGCATTCATAGTTCTATGAAAAATAGACACTTCGGCCAGTTAGAGTTTTTTTATTTTTTCAACGTTTCGACGAAATTCTTTTGTCTTCGTCAGGACAAGTAAATAAAAATAAAGCATTTGGCAAGGCGTTAAAAATTGTCTTCTGACGAAGACTAAAGATTGTTGTCGAAACGTTGAGAAAATAAAAAACTCTAACTGGCCGAAGTGTCTATTTTTCATATAAACATGTCTATATTAGTTTCGAATATTGTTTAATTTATTTTCAGAAGATTTAAATTAATTGATTTTAAAGACATGTTCATCATTCTGCTGTTGCTATTCCACTGTATTCCAACATTACTCTGTGTGTTCAGCCTTCCACGAGATCCCCGCCAGAGTCCAGAAACACATCCCGGAGAGCTTCATGCTGCTGGTGTCGGGGATCCTGCTTGGATTCTCTCTTATCTACACTGAGTTCATCGAGGTTGGGCCGCTCTCTCCACACGCCTTCTTCGTCTTCCTCCTGCCTCCTATTGTCCTGGACGCTGGGTGAGTCGGCCTACATGTTAGCTGAGTTGATGTACTTCTGTGGCATTCCGTGGTCTAGTTTAGTCAACGCCGTTATACTGAAACACTACGCCGTACCTCATACGACAGGACATGCCAAGAAGTACTAAACCTTGACATCTAGCTATGTAATAAACTCGAATTACTCTTAAATAGCTATAACCTTCCTATATAGAATAAGAATTTCTATTTTCATATCACTATATAACACACAAATGAATACACTCATTAACAAAACTCAAGGAAGTTGTACCTTTTAGCACGTATATCAGGATTCGAAGTTAGGCCGCTCTCTCCACACGACTTCTTCGTCTTCCTCCTACCTCTCATTGTCCTGAACGCTGGGTGAGTGGGTCGGCCTCCATGTTAGCTGAGTTGATGTACTTCTGTGGCATTCTGGCCTAGTTTAATCAACGCCGTTATACTGGAGTATTAGCGGGTAGAACATTCAACATGACAAGAAGAATTAACCTTAAAGTGTAGCTATGTGTGAAACAATCGAACTACTCCTGAATCGCTAAAATGTTCTTATAAAGAATGAGGAGTTCAATTTTTAGATCCACATAGAATACACAAATGAATACACCCATAGACAAAACTTAAGGAAGTTGTACCTTTTAGCATGTATATCAGGATAGGAGGTTAGGCCGCTCTCTCCACACGCCTTCTTCGTCTTCCTCCTGCTTCCTATTGTACTGGATGCTAGGTGAGTGGGTCGGCCTCCATGTTAGCTGAGTAGATGTACTTCTGTGGCATTCTGTTGCTTAGTTAGTCAATGCCGTTATCTTAGAACACTACGCCGTACCTCATACAACGGGACATGGCAAGAAGAACTAAACCTTGACATGTAGCGATGTGATAAACTCGAATTACTCTTAAATAGCCAAACCTTTCCTATATAGAATAAGAAATTCAATTTTTTAGATCCACATAGAATACACAAATAAATACACTCATAGACAAAACTTAAGGAAGTTGCACCTTTTAGCATTTTTATCGTGATTCAGACAATAACTCTGAAAGATATTACAGTGACCTTTATTGAAGACGCAAAAGATAACTAAGTGTGTATAAAATTGCCTCTGTCTCCTTAAAAAAAAATAGACGACTGGCGATATTAAATACTTTCCACTTCCTTAAGTTTTGTCCATTAGTGTATATATATATATGTAAAAAATAAATAATAAAAAGGTTAGGTGTGGATATTAAAAACAAAGAAGGTATATCCTGACCAAGAGCACATGTGCTTTTAAGATCGCAGAGCGCCATCTAGTGGAACAGAAATCAACTAAACGTTGATTTAACCTGTTCCCTGATATTTGGCCAAATCATTTTCTTGATGAATCAAGAAAAGCCATTAACGAACGCGTTTCGGGCTGTTGCCCCTCGTCAGCGTGGAGTAGGCTGTACCACTGCGACCAAATATATTTTGGTCTCAGAGGCTTCTTGAGAAACCAAGAAATGTGTATTTAGGGTATATATATAAACTTTGGCCTATAATATATTATTAATATGGCGTCTTTTTTATCACCTTCTTATTCTGTAGTATCCGGTTTGTGAACACTAAACTCTTAGGTTGATCTTACTATATTTCTATACGTTTTTTTTTTCGGAATTAAAGATAGTGCAGATTGCCTGACAAATGTTAGTTTGCCATTCGTGAAGTCTAAGGCAAAATGAGTTCAAATGTGCTCAAGTTTTTCGAAGTATTTTGTCCGATTCTGTCTTTTTATAGAGTCAAGCAATGGTCAAATTAGGACAATAGGTATTCCTAAATTTTGAATTAATAAAAGTATATTAATATACGAGGTGTGTTCAAAAGGTAATCGCGACTTTTGTGTTTTTCAAAAAATATTTATTTATTCATGAATACCTATTTTGTCCCCTTCAAAGTAATCCCCATGAGATATTATACACTTGTGCCAACGGTTTTTCCAATCTTCGAAGCACTTCAGAAAATCATTTTTAAAAATCTTTTTCAGCTCCTCCTTCGATGCCGTCTTTATCTCGTCAAGCGTAGCGTAACGTCATCCTTTCATGGGCCTCTTCAGTTTAGGGAACAAGAAAAAGTCACAGGGGGCCAGATCTGGGGAATACGGTGGCTGCGGCATCATTAGTGTGTTGTTTTTGGCCAAAAATTCGCGCACAAGCAACGATGTGTGAGCAGGGGCGTTATCGTGGTGCAAAAGCCAATTTTTGTTCTTCCACAAATCCGGGCGTTTCTGGCGGATTGCTTCGCGCAAATTGCGCATAACTTGCAGGTAATATTCCTTATTGACCGTTCTACCCTGTGGCAAGAACTCATGATGCACCACGCCCCTGCAATCGAAGAAAACTGTCAGCAAAACTTTCACATTCGACCGAACTTGGCGCGCTTTTTTCGGTCTTGGTTCGTGCGGCAGCTTCCATTGAGATGATTGAGCTTTGGTTTCCACGTCATAACCATAAACCCACGCTTCGTCACCAGTTATGACCCTCTGGAGCAAATTTGGGTCGTCGCGGACAGAGTCCAACATTTCATTAGCAAAGTTCATGCGATGCTGTTTTTGGTAGCAATTGAGCAATTTTGGTACGAATTTCGCGGCGACCCGTCTCATGCCCAAATCATTGATAAAAATCGAATGGCACGAGCCAATCGATATGTTTAGGTCCTCAGCAACTTCTCTAACGGTGATTCGACGATTGGCCAATATCATTTTCTCCACTTCATTAATTTTTTCGTCTGTTGTTGAAGTGATCGGGCGTCCGGCACGCTCTTCGTCGTTCACATCTTCTCGGCCATCTGAGAACATTTTGTACCACCGATAAACGTTGCTTCGGTCCAAGGTAACTTCTCCGTATGCCACAGTCAACATTTGGAATGCATCCGCGCACTTAATTTCGTTTTTAACACAATATTTGATACAGGTTCTTTGATCCATTTTTTTAATAGGTAAAAATCGAAGACGATCCAAAACACCTGCAAGCAAAGCAGCTGTCAACAATTAAGTGAACATTCAAAATGGCCGAGCTTGTCGGCATAAGTGAGAGACATGAGTACCAACATAAAGCCACAAAAAGATCTAAATTCGAATATACGTAACCCGCGAAAATTCAAAAGTCGCGATACTTTCTGAACACACCTCGTATCTTGACTCTTTGGTTATTCTACTTCTGGTTCATTCTGAATTTGTCTCAATCCGATAGTCAACAACTATATAACTGGATGAATACAATGATGTTTGATCAAAATCTCCTCTTTGGTTTATATAAATTCTACAAGGCCGTAGTCACCTTTCGGAGGAGATTAATAGAATTGCCGAATGTCGTGGTCCATTTGGATGAGGAAAGTGAAGACTAGAACGCGGCTGATTCCATACTAGCCTTTTCAGTGATACGCTAACCTTGACGTATACACGGTGTGGCCACTGGACATGTGTCGGACCTGGAAGCTGTTGTTGGGTTCTGTGCTGTCTGGAGTATAGGAGCTCCATCTATGCTTCCTTTCTGCAGTGAATCTGTATAAGACCTGTGGTCTAAATAAAGTTGTATGTGCGTGTTTGTCTGAATTGAATTAAGTCTAGCATACTGATCGATTCTCTAATCAAAATATACGATAAAACTAAACGCGATCTATAAACTGTCTAGACAATTTAATCGGCCGGTATTCATAGTTCTTGAAAATAAAGATACTTCGGTCAGTAAATCTTTTTATTACTTCGACGTTTCGACAAAAATATTTGGTCCTGGTCAGGAGAAAACAAAAATTAAAACATTTGGCAAGGCGAAAAAATAGTACAAAAGTGATATTGTACTGAGATAAGGTGCATTAATTATGAAAAAGGCATCTCCTTATCGTGCAATATCACTTTTGTACAATTTTTTCGCCTTGCCAAATGTTTTAATTTTTGTTTTCTCCTGACCAGAACCAAAGATTTTTGTCGAAACGTCGAGATAATAAATAAATTTACTGACCGAAGTATCTTCATTTTTTCAAGAAATAGACAATTTAAAGCATTCTCCGCATTAACCCTTGTGTATTGTCGCAATGTAATTTAATTATCTTTATTGCTCGTTTGTTTTCCAAGGAATTCATGCGCGCTATTTAAAAATAACGTTAACAATATGTAAAAAAGGATGGTGTGTGGTGTAATTAGTAGATTAAATTTGCATATGTCGTAACATCTGTTGTCGCCGCTGACATTGTTCACTCCCAGCTTTGCTCTAACCATTTCCCCGTATATAAACTCATGGACAAAACTTTAGAAAGTTTCATATTTTAAGCATACACCATTCTTTTTTTGCTCATATATAACGGTGGATATTCCTTACATCTAAATTCGAAGCATATGAAGCTTTTTTTTTATCAGAAAAAAGTGCCCAACGCGGGAATTGAACCCGGGTCGTAGTGGTTTAAAACCAACGGTATAGACCATCCTTCCACCGACCCCCTCAATATCCCAACTTGATTTATCAATAAAGTGTATATTTTGATAATTATTATTATATTATTTTTTACTTATCCTTTTAGTCTAAATTAGACAAGATCTTGGAGGTCGTGCTCATAAAGAAGTTCAAGGACTCTTTTTGGTTCTCTGTACAGGGATCTCTTGTCCTTTCCAATGCAATTTAGTAAATGTTGGGGAGTTGATAATTATAATTCCGATAGATGACGCAAACCATCAGTTGCTTAATCAAAGAAATGCCTTTTTATTATTTTTATCCTCTCATCTCATTTATCCTTTGTTCTGTTGTTTCATAATGTTTACTTTGGTTTTTGTGTGTTTGGAAATAGTCGGGAATTTTCACGAAGCTCTGTTATATTTAGCCTTCGCTACTTTTTTACAATGTGTTGAAGCGTTGAAAACAGAAAAGTACATGTAACAATTATTTGCATACGCATATTCCATTTTCTCAATTTGAGATCACAACTTCTGATTCTCATTGCTTATTAACAAATTGCAATTATAATTTTAACTGCCATCTATCGATAAAATTTGTAATAATTATCATTTGGCAAATTATTTTTTTTATATAATACACCCATACCTCGCTTTGCGTCGGGGTTACTTTCCAAAAAAAAACCGACGCAAATTGAAACGACGCAAAGTGAAAATATGTGAAGGCGCAATCAAAAACAAATGTGTTCCATATTTTAGGTAAAAAAATTCAAAAAAAAAAAAAATTAAAGACTCGAATCCAAAACAACGCAACTTCGAAAATCTAACGACGCACTGTGAAAATCAGTAAAAATTAAGCAGACGCAAAAACGACGCAAAGCGAGTAATTGGTGTATATATTATCTATACAGATCTTACTGCAATGTTAAAAATTATTTGGTGAACGGGCTTCGCTCATCAGTCGCGAAACCGCCGAGAGGGTTCACAACTGATAAGACAAGCCCTCTCTTCTAATAATGTTTTTTTTTTTCGCATTTTAGTAAAGTCACTGTTTGTATTGTGGGTAGAAATAATGTGTTTGATAATATATATTAGTAAATCAAATTTAATTGCCATCTATCGTTAAAATTTCACACAAATAAATTTACTGGCAATGCCTTTCTTTTAAATATCATCAAATAATATCTCTACAGACCTTACTGTAATGATATGAGTTATTGAATGAGAGGGCTTGGCTCATCAGTAGTGAACCCTCTCAGCGGTTTCGCCAAATTAATCTCTAGACCGCTCTACTATTGTATTGGATTGGTTTGGGATATGCCTTGTGTTTTCTATGGAAGGCAGCTTAGGGGTGTTTAGTGAACTATGGACATAATACATATTATAAGAAATAAATTGTTAAAAATTATCATTACTCAAACTTACAATATAAAATTTTGAATAAAACTTAAGGAGGTTGTACTTTTAAACATGTATATCGGGATTCAGACAATAACTCTGAAAGTTATTTGATACACAGTCACCTTTATTGAAGACACACAGATAACCAAGTGCAGGAATTATCGGTCCTACTCACGCCTGAAGATAAGATTCTTCTCGACAAATTCTTCGACATTATCATCAAACATGTTCCGAACATGAACTCCCCAAATGGCAGGGATCTGTCTAGATTCAAGGCGGCTTTAAGCTCCTGATCCGGACGTGCCCTACGTCAATTGTATATATCTCTATTCATTCCTACCATTATTATTACCTTATAACTCCCTTTGAGTGTAAAGATTGACGAGATATCAATTAAGTTGTTTAATTGTCAAATTGTCAGATAACCAAGTGTGAACAAAACTGCCTCTGTCTTCTTAAAGAAAAATAAAAACAGACAACTGGCGATAACAAAGATTTTCCATTTTCTTAAGTTTTGTCCATGAAGGTATATTCTGGTTTGCTATATAGAATGATGGAACCATATTTCCCAATAGAGAATATTCACGAGCAGACAAATGCATCCACTACTCGATGGTCATTCAGTACCTTGGATATTATATAAAATATTAAAACTAAAAATGAGAAATATGCTGTGAAAATTCAATTTCAAAAATATTCGGCTGTAAATTTTTGGAAATAAATTGAAGCCATTACTATGGAGACCATTATAAAAGAAGAAGAAAGATTACTTATTTCTATGATGGGTTGGAATTGAGAAGGTAATTCAATACTTCCATTAATACTGTCATACTGTGAGGAGGTTGGTGGAAGGATGGTCTAAACCGTTGGTTTTCGACCGCTACGACCCGGGTTCGATTCCCGTATTGGGCAAATTTTTCTGATAAAAAAAATGTTCCAGTGGTCTCCGATTCTTGCAAAAGTCCAACCCTCATCAGCGAGTGCAAGTAACCAAACAGGGCTCAGACACATTTGTAAGTGCAATATTGAATTGCTTTTCAGATGTGTAGACATGTGGTGCACTTACAATAATAGCAGTCGCCTATTTCTACCCACCATGATTATCATGGCCTGTACCACGTGTACTAGGAATAAGCAAAAATAAGTGCAAGTGTGACCAAACAGGGCTCAGACACATTTGTAAGTGCAAAGTCGAACTGTTTTTCACATATGTGAACATGTGGTGCACTTCCAGTAATAGCACTCGCCTTTTTCTACTCGCCATGATTATCACGTGAACTAGGGATAAGCCGAAATAATTAATGCGATTTAACAAGAGAATCAAGAAATTATCTATGACATTAGATTTGATGTTACAATAATAACATGTGAGGTCTCTAAGGGCTTGAAAAATTAGCCGTTTTGGTGAATATCCTGGAGAATCGTCAATATGGGTTGATCTTGCTTCCTTATTTTTTCAAATAAAGAAAATCAGTGTGTTTACTAACCTCATACCTAAGACATGAAAGCATTAAATCATGAATGTTTCTTTTACACATAAAACAAACTTCTACTGTCCTTACTGTGATGAGAAAATATTGGGAGAGCTTGGCTCATTAGTGGTGAACCCTTTTAGCGATTTCCCCAATTTAATCTACCAGACCGCTTCTTAGAGCTCTAATAATTCTGCTTATATATGCTACACTGAAGGGTGGAATCTTAGAAATTGTATTCAAGCAAACTATTGACATAAGCTTTTAGGACAGTGGAATTACATATAAATATTTGCATCGAGCAATGCTCTTCCGTAAACAATAAAGACAAAGCCAGTTAGGCACAAATTTAAAATAAGGCAATATATAAGAAATGGAAGCATTAGATCACGAAGGTTTATTTTGTTTATAAAACAAACTTCTACTATCCTTACTGCGATGAAAGAATTAACGAAACCGCTGTAAGGGTTCACCACTGATGAGCCAAGCCCTCCCAATATTGTGTCATCGCAGTAAGGACGGCAAGCTACAAGGAAGCGCAGTCTGACACGGAAACAAGCGTTTGAAAAAGAGAGACGTTTGACCGCTTGAACTATTGCCTTTATTTTGTTCTGAATAAATTATTTTATTCATTCTCTTCTTCTTCTTCTTTCTTATCTCCACTCAATCATATTAGGGTATCAAATTGTGACTCTTTATGGTGTCTGTTTGACAACCATCATGACTGGGTGAATTAGAATGCATCTGCCTTTGTCATTAAGAATGGGAGCACTACTCAGTAGCAGGCCGACTTAGCTCCAAAAGAAATGGCCGCCTCTGACATGAGGAACAGACGCCATGTGCAGCTGCTCCTAACATGGAGTACAATCGCTGCTCATCCTGTATCCCTGGAGCCCTTACAGGATACTATCAGCCGGGCCAGCTGAACCCAGGTTTTTAGTGAGCTTGTTATTGCTCCTTCTTCTCCTTTTTCTTCCGGGCTTTGGACCGACAAAGGCGAAGTTTATTCATTCTAATATCTTTATACCAATATATGTTCACATGGGTCTTTGAATATAACATTTTGTGTAGAGATTCTATATAACATACAAAAATGATAAGTTTTTTTATCAATTCACATGGTCATCTTTCTAGTTGAAATCTCTTTCACATGTCTTAAACTCTACCTACCTACATACAGTCCTCACGTACTTCTGGCCTTAACTACCCGTTTCATGATTTTTCAGGATGCCTGAATGACCAGTTTTTTGGTCGTTGAGGTACAGCTTACACCACGCAAATGAGAGCCAACAGCCCGAAAGGCGTACGTGGTTAGCTTTTCTTAATTAATCAAGGATGGGAATTTGGCCAAATTCTAAAAATAAAATCGAAAATCAACGAATAGTTGATGTTTACTCCGAAAGATGACGCAAGCCATCAGTAACCTACAGTTGCACGATAAGGAGATGCCTTTTTTTTTTAAATACATATATATATATTGCCACGTTTAAAAGATTAATATATTGAAGGAATATCTTGGTGTGAACGAAATGACACTGAACGAGTCCAAATCGAAGGTTATGGTATTTCGCAATGGTGGTAAACCCTCAAGAGAAGATAGATGGTACTGGAATGGTAAACCTCTGATGGTAACAAGAAGATATATCTACTTGGGATACCCTCTGGTCAGTACAACTAAAACCACTCAAGCCGCAAACTTTTTCAAAGGAAAAGCACTTGCGGCAATAAATGCTACAACCCCAATATTGGCGAAATCAAAAATTAATTCACTAAACTCTGCAATGAAACTGTTTGACTCAATTGTGATGGCTGTTTTGATGTATGCTGCTCCAATTTGGGCAACAGAGTATAAAGATTTATTAGACCATATACAAGATACATTTATTCGTAGGTTTTTGAATTTGCCTAGATATACACCAGGATACATAATAAGACCAGAAACAGGCCGCGTCTCATTAATAATAACAGCTCTGAAATTGACCTTGAAATATTGGCTGAGGGTGCTGAGTATGGATACAAATAGACTGCCTCGAATTTGTTTAACTAGAATGAGGCAATTATCCTGTGCTACAGGTGCGCCCATCGGTTTTATAAAACAATTAAGCAATTTACTTAATAATAACGGATCCTCGTGGCTTACTTATTGTAATGATCCTGACTCACTAAGGAATGCTATCCCTGGAATATTAAGAACTGCGATAGAGCAAACAATACAAAACGACCTAACAAGAATAACCCAATCAAAGTTATATTCCCACTATAGAGACATATATACAACCTTTACCACCGAAGAATACTTCTTAACTGAACTCCCTTTTCCTATCATCAGATTAATTGCACAATTTAGAACCCTTTCAATTTTTTTCAGAGAACACCATTTGATTTTATTGAGGCGTGAAGACCTGAAATGCACTTTCTGTGGATCAGGAATAACAACGGAGATGTTGCATTACTTATTTGACTGTGCTGCTCTGTCTGAGGAAAGACGAAAATTAAATGATAAAACGGGGCAACTTTGTCCTTCATTTCCGGCACTGATTAATGAAATATCAAGGAATAGGTATATAGCGATGGCGATATTTGGATTCCACAAGACTATATCCCGGAAAAAGGCCTCACAGTGTTCTCCCTATCCCTTGTGAACTGGCGAATCCTGTATAGGGCGAGTGGCCCCAATAAAGGCTTTTTGTTGTTGTTGTTGTATATTGCCACGTGGAAAATTTGGGAATACAAACTTCTAGATGACACAGCAATTTATTTAAGGCAATAACAAACTATAAATGATAAACAAAAGATAAGCAATGAGGGAAATTTACAGAGTAACAGAATATAAACATAAAAACTGACACTCTGTTAATAAAATAATGAATATTTTTCTATATAGGTCCTTCCCTATGGGAGCTGTGACCTACAGATAGCAATTATTGTAGTTACTGACATGGATCTGACGTGCTTCTGCCAAGGATTCCATCGAAGTCTTGGAACTTTGTCCCTAGTACCTTTGCGTCCTTTTTCTTGCGGCGTGAAAAGCGGCTTTGTCGTCGTATCGTCTATAGAGACATCGTCATCTTGGAGGGAAGTCTTGGCTTTGACACGGCGATGGAATCCTGGAGCCAATCTCTGAAAATGTAGATCACAGCACCCATGGCCTCTACGTCTTCTCGGCGATCTTCAATTTGTCTTCCCTAACTTACCCAGCATCTCCACCAAAATGCCACGTGTAAAATTAGGAAATACAAACTTCAGGATGACACAGAAATTCATTTAAGTCAAGAACAAACTATGAATGATAAACAAAAGATAAGCCACGAGGGAAATTTACAGAGTAACAAAATATAAACATAAAAAATGATACTCTGTTAATAAAATAATAAATACTCTGCAACAATAAAGATAACCCAGGTTCCTAGAATCCTGATGTTGGAATAATTCATTTATCTTACATCCATCTAAACCTTTGATAAATATAATTTAGGAATTTCCTGGTATGTTTTATTTCTCCAGTATATAAATATATATATGTGATTTGTTTTTATCAAATAAACATAAGCTGGAAGACTGGAATAAATTCTCCACTTTGATCTTTTACCCATATTGGAATAAATAACGAAGAGACAAGAAAATACTAATAACATTCTGTTTGATTTATTCACCATTTATTTAGCTATATTTTTTTAGGATGAATATTTCTTTTGGTAGTTATTAAAGTTAAATATTACGAAATATAATTAGAATATTCTATTATATTTATAAATTTGATTGCCATTTATCGATAAAATATGTAACAAATGAAAAATAATGCAAAGCAATAACGCACCATCCATATATTATTGCAGTTAAATATTTATTATTTTACACTAGTATTAACAGAGTATCATTTTCATGTTTATATTTTACTATTCTGTAAACTTCCCATATTCCTTATCTTGTATTTTATCATTCATAGTTTGTTCTTGCCTTAAATAAATTGCTGTGTCATCCTGAAGTTTGTCTTTCCTAATTTTCCACGTGGCAATACAAATGAAAAGACCAAAACGCAAATGTTCCTTTTCACAAATAAATCAAACTTCTACTGTCCTTACTCCAATGAAAAAATATATTGGGAGGGCTTAGCTCATCAGTGGTGAACCCTCATATAAAAGCAGAATGATCCAATACAGTATTAGAGCTCTAAAAGAAGCGGTCTGGTGGATTAAAATGGCGAAACCGGTGGGAGGTTTCACCATTGATGAGCCAAGCCTTCCCAATATTTTTTTCTTCTTAGTAAGGACAGTAGAAGTTTGATTCATTTGTGAAAAGAAACATTCGCGCTTTAGTGTTTTCATTTGTATTATATAGACGGTGCGTTATTTATATTTATTAATATATACCTAACTGGCCTTGTCCTTATTGTTTGCGGAAGAGCATTGCTCGATGCCAATATTTAAATGTAATTCTACTGTCCTAAAAGCTTATGTCCATAGTTTGCTTAAATACCATTTCTAAGATACCACCCTTCAGTGTAGCATATATAATCAGAAGGATCCAATACAGTATTAGAGCTCTAGGAAGAGATCTGATAGATTAAATTGACGAAGCCGCTGGGAGGGTTCACCACTGATAAGCCAAGCATCTCAATATTTTTTCATCGCAGTAAGGACGGTAGAAGTTTGATTTATTTGTGAAAAGAAACATTCGTTATATATAGGTGGGGTGTTATTGCTCTGTATTAATTAGAATATACTATTTAATTTATAAATTTAATTGCCATCTATCGATAAAATTTGAAACAAATGAAAAAATAAATAAAATGCCAGGGTTATATCCCAAACCCATCCAATACAATAGTAGAATGGTTTAGATATTAATTTGGCGAAACCGCTGAGAGGGTTCACTACTGATGAACCAAACCTTCTCATTCAATAACTTTTATCATTTTAGTAAGGTCTGTAGAGATAATAGTTGATAATATTGTTGAAAATAGCTCGAATCCTTGACGAATATTTAATAAAGAATCACATTGCGTCTTTGTTTTTGTTTTTTCAATTCATAGTTTCAAATATATTAGGAAATTAGATTTTGAAAATGCCAAAAGGTAACTTGTTAACTTGGCTAAATACAGGTTGGCTGTACAGATACCAATTATCAGCTACGCAGAAATCTGCTATTTTCTTCATCACAATCATGACAATTTGTGTTAACTTGTTGAGCTTGTCTGAATGCAGGTTAGCTGTATAGGTACCACATGCCCAACCTTACCAAAAGCCTCTATTTTATTGATTTTTTCATGACAATTCGTGTTAACTTGTTGATATTGGATAAATGCAGATTGGCTGCATAGGTACCACAAGCCAAACCTTGTTGACAAGGTTTTCTTGATTATCCATGGCGATTTTTGCGTTAACTTGTTGAGCTTGGATAAATTCAGTTGGGCTGTATAGGTACCACATGCCCAACCTTGCCAAAACCGCTATTTTCTTGATCATTCATGACAAATTGTGCTAACTTCTTGGGCTTGTCTGAATGCAGTTTGTCTTTATAGGTCACACATGCCTAAGTTGTCAAAATCCGCTATTTTCTTAATCATTTATGACAACTTTTGTGTTTATTTGATGGGCTTTTCTAAATGTAGATTGGCTGTATAGATACCATATGACCAACCTTACCAAAAGCCGTTATTTTCTTAATCATTAATGACATTGTGTATTAACATTTTGAGCTTGGTTAAAGGCAGATTGGCTTTGTAGGTACCTATACTCAACCTTGTCAAAAGCTGCTATCTTCTTGATCACACATTCATGACAAATTGTGTTAACTTATTGAGCTTGTCTAAATACAGTTTGGCTGTATAGGTATCACATACCTAGGTTGCCAAAATCCGCTATTTTCTTGAACATTTATGACAACCTCTGTGTTAACTTGTTGAGCTTGTCTAAGTTGTCAAAATACGCTATTTTCTTTAACATTTAAGACAACCCCTGTGTTAACTTGTTGAACTTGGCTAAATACAGTTTGGCTGTATAGGTACCACATGCCCAACCGTCTATTCTTCGACAACCTCCTGACCATCCTGGCGTTCGCCGTGGTGGGGACTGTCTTCAACGCCTTCCTGGTGGGCGGCTCGCTCCACCTTGTGGCCGAGCTGACGGGCTGGTTCTCCCTGCCGCTGCTGCACGGGCTGCTCTTCGGCAGCATCGCTGCGGCCGTCGACCCCGTGGCAGTGTTGGCCGTCTTCGAGGACATCCACGTCAACGAGATGCTCTACATCCTGGTGTTTGGAGAATCTCTACTCAACGACGCTGTCACAGTGGTGAGTGTCTGAATATATAACTATAGTCTCTTTTCTAAACTATTGGGAATGTCTGTTACACTTAGAAAGAACTATAGAACATCGTTAAACTTGTCATTAATGTACAGGCTTTATATAGACTAAATTATTTTGAATATCAAAATATGCCCGCATTGTTTTTTACAGAATTCATTTTTCCATCCAAAGGTAATATTTCATTATAGGTCTCAAAAGTTTATTTAAGCCAAATTCTGTGTTTTTTTTTTTTTCAAATCCTTCTGGATGTAGCACTTTTTGATGTTATTAGTGTACGTCTTGGTGTTTGGGAAGTCTGTTGTGAACGATCTTGTCACTGTGAGAGTGTCTGGGTGTAACTAACACCATATACATCCTGGTGAGTAGGATGTCGCTTCTGAACAACATATCATTGTGGTGTAACTAACACCATCTGAATCCTGGTGAGTGGGAAGTATTTTCTAGACAACGTATCATTGTGGTGATTGTCTGGGTGTAACTAAGGCCATCTACATTCTGGTGTTTGGGAAGACTTGTGAACGATGCTGCCACCGTGGTGAGTATGAAGGCTATCTCTATCAACACCACGATAATATAACTTGGTATAGGTGCACGGGTATAGATAACACAATCCCGGACATCCCAGATACCAACCCGGAGATTGCGACTTGTACTACGAATTTATACATTAGATCCACTCATATTTATATCATTTTATTTTTAGCTATATCCGCTTTGAAGGATGATAAACCTGCATTTCTATAATTGCAAATTCCATCTCTCTACTCCTAGTAGGACTAGAAAGTATTACACCAGAAGCAACTGGTAAAATAACATAAAACGACATGAATATACAAGCTATAATAAAGACCTTTTTTTTAAATTATCCGTCGTACACGTGGTACAGGCCTAGATAATCATGGTGGGTAGTTAGCCACTGCTTATATTGTAAGTGCACCACATGTCTACACATGTGAAAAGAGATCGACCTTTGCGCTTACAAATGTGACAGAGCCCTGTTACTTACACTCGCTGGTGGGATTAGAGCTTTGCAAGAATCGGGGGCTATTGGAGCATTTTTTTAATCAGATAAAAGTGCCCAATGCGGGATTCGATCCCGGGTCGTAGGGGTCATACTCCAACGGTTTAGACCATATTTCCACCGACCCCCATGATAAAGACTGAATTAATATAATGAAAATAATTTAAATTTAACAATTTTAGACGTTTTGTATCCAAACTCTAACCATTCACTACGCGCCACAAGAAGTTAATTTGAACCAAATATTCCATATGTGTATTTCTTCTTTATCTCTTCTCTCTGAGCGTATAGCCATTTCGAGTTTAAATAATATACATTAAAGACAGAAAAAACAAGAGTACATATTTGAAACTTGGGGAAAATGTGGGATATACTACACTTGTATTCATGATGAAATTGTGGAAAAGTATTATAATTACAATTATATTCTCACAATGAGTATCTTTTTTATTTAAAAACGCTAGATTTCAAGCGTTATTTGCTCTTCAACGGGCTTACAAAAATATCGACTTGAAAGTCGGCTATCAAGTCGATATTTTTGTATGCCCGTTGAAGAGCCAATAACGCTTGAAAGCTAGCGTTTTTAAATAAAAAATATACTCATTGTGAGAATATAATTGTAATTATAATACTACACTTGTATGTTGACATTAAATTAATAACTAATTTTTAAAATCTCCTGGATCAATATATTATAAAAAAGCATAAATATTTTGGCGAAGAATTTCTTATGTAATATATATATGCCCTTATACCTGGATCTGTAAAGAAAAAAAAAAGTTTCTTGTAATGTTTTTTCATTTAACCGAGCATTCGAGCTCTTTTCTCATTTTTACTTCTGTGGAAAATTAGAAATACTCGAAAGCTCGGTTAAATAAAAAACCTTACAAGAGAATCTTCGCCTCATGCTTTATAACTATCTTTAATAATATATAAGGTTGTCTCAAAAGTTCGGGTTTTTCTTAAAACGTTGTTTTTTTTTATTACTTGGCGAATAATATTATTACGGCGAATACATAATAATACAGTTAAACCTGTCTATAGCACCCCCTCTTGGGACTCACCAAAATAGGGTGCTATAGAGAGAGGGTGCTATAGACTGGTCACTTTTAATGTAAATCACATCGTACTACGTATTTAAAATCAGGCGCTCTTGAGAGGGAGGCGCTATTTAGCGGGGGCTCTATAGACAGGTTCAACTGTATATACGGAGGGTGTTTCCTTTCAAATGAAACGATTTCAAACGTCCGTTAGAACTTTATTTTTCGAACGTGAATTTTTTTCATGTGTTCTATGTGCTTCCCCTTCTTCTTGGCTATCTCCCTGCATCGGACTTTCCAAGCTGCGAACACTTCCTTGACTTTGGAGAGCGAAACATTCGACCACTCCTCTTGTGCGGCTTTCCAAAGAAGGAAACAGTTATAGCGTCATAGTGAAAAAGCTAAAAGCAGAAGGACTAGATGTTGGCAAAGCTACAATATGTAGGGTAGTAAATGGCATCGGAAAGAAAAGGGAAGCTGAATCCAATGGGCAAAAATTTCAAGTCGATCGACCACGTCCGGTGCGGACCCCCGCCACGGTTTCCAAGGTAAAGCGGCTAGCAACTACTGAAAATCCACCATCTCAGCGCCAACTTTCCAGAATGTGTGGAACATCGCTAAAAACGATAAATAACATCATTCACAAAGATTTGGAACTGGATACCCGACGAAAAGGCAAGGTTCACAAGCTCACCCCTTTCCACATGAAAAACCGTGCAACGAATGCCCGGAAGCTCTACGAGGAACACCTGGCCGGTTCCAGATCGGAATATACTGCGACATTGGACGAAGCATGGATGTATGTGACGTATTGCAATGGAATCCGGAAGATCTGTTACATCAAAAGAGGCAATCAGGTCCCGGATAATTGGGTTCACCAATGCTCCGAAACTTTCCTTAAAGGTTTCATGGTTGTCGGGGTAATGACTGGCCGTGGAGTCCTTCCGCTCATAAAGGTTCCATCGAAGGTGAAGGTGAACTCAGAATTCTATATAGAATGCGTTCTGAAACCTGTCATCGAACAACTGAAGGACCTTTACCCAGGGGAAATGGACAAAGTGTTCCTTCATCACGACAAAGCCTCTTCCCATACCTCCAACAAAACCCAACAGTTCCTACAAGAAATGAAGGACACCCTAGGCCTAAATTTTATCAGGAACTCGGACATTCCAGTGAAGTCTTCCGACGCCAGCCCACTGGATTTTTACGGGTTCGGTATGTTGAAACAACGGCTCTTCAACCGACGTCCCAAAACTGAGGCCGGACTTTGGAAAGCCGCACAAGAGGAGTGGTCGAATGTTTCGCTCTCCAAAGTCAAGGAAGTGTTCGCAGCTTGGAAAGTCCGATGCAGGGAGATAGCCAAGAAGAAGGGGAAGCACATAGAACACATGAAAAAAATTCACGTTCGAAAAATAAAGTTCTAACGGACGTTTGAAATCGTTTCATTTGAAAGGAAACACCCTCTGTAATACAATTACTTTATACATAATACAAAGACATTATACATAACGGCGGATAATATTGGTTTCAATTTTCTGCAAGTGTTTACGAACTTTTGTTAGAACCTTATATTAATAAACGACTTACTGAAAGTTAAAAAAAAAAACTTGAGATAAGTGATTTTTTTTGTGTCAACACAGTATATATCCCACAATTGCCAAATTTTCAACTATGAAAGCCTAAAACGACACTTTGATTGTTCATATTATTTTTTAAAAAACTTGCGGTAAGTCATTTATATTAATTTTGTGTCAATTTTGCATATTAAACAATTCTCTTCTTCTTCTTTCTTATCTTTGCGGAGTTCCATAGGAGTGAGAGATGTGACCATGGGACACAATTATGAGGTTGTTGTCATCAATGAAGATGTTAAACAATTAATATATGCAAATAATCTGTTTCTGCTAGGAAGAACTAAGTTTATGTTTTGGTGTAGGTGAAATAGTAAAAAATATATTTTTAAATATTAAACCGTTTTAACGAGATAGAAATGTTGATGCCGAAATGAAACTGATGGAAAATTTAAATACAATACACACAAGTGAAAGTTGAGTAAATTATCAGGCCTCCAGGAAAAGTATATTTTCAAAAAACTTTTTATTCTCTAGCTTTCGGGAACGGACGCCCTTCTACAGAAGAAAACACAATTTGATTTGGCGATAAATTTATGGCTAACTTGAGTTGACAATTCAATAAAACAATGCTTTGTATCAATATTGAGTATGAATATCTCCAAAGAAAAAGTATCTTATCAGAGAATTAAAGAAAATTATGGAAATTCAGAAAAGAAAAATCCTCTTCATTATATAGAATAATATTCGAAACTATTATAGACACGCAAGATTCTTTTTGAAGTTAAACAATTTCTACTGCCCTTACTGCAATGGAAAAATTAATGGGAGGACCTGGCTCATCAGTGGTGAACCCTCCCAGCGCAAGTGAAACTATGCTGAGCGTGTAGGAGCCGGTGCACCAGTGTACCTGGCTGCAGTTCTCGAATACCTTGCTGCTGAGGTTCTTGAGCTCGCTGGCAATGCTGCTCGCGACAACAAGAAGACCAGGATCATCCCTCGCCACTCCAACTGGCCATCCGCAATGACGAGGAGCAGAACAAGCTCCTCTCCTTGAAGTGACCATTGCCCAGGGAGGTGTACTGCCCAACATCCAGGCCGTTCTCCTGCCCTCCCAGCGGTTTCATAACAGATGGCGCGCTAGTGCATCATAATATGGAATAATATGTAAAATGGCTTCCAAGGATGAGTTTCTTTATTATATATTGTCTTCTCAAGCTTTCGGTTTTTACAATCCCTTCTACAGAAGTATGTTGAGTATGCTCTGTAGACGGGTTTGTAAAAATCACGAAAGTTTGAGATCTTCCTTCTTCTTCTTTCTTATTTCCACTCAATCATATTTGGGCATTAAGTTGTGACCCTTGATGGTGTCTGTTTGACAACCATCATGACTGGGTGAAGTAGAATGCCTTTGTCATTAAGACTGGGAGCACTACTCAGTAGCAGGCCGACTCAACTCTAAAATAAATGACCGCCTCTGACATGAGAAACAGACACCATGTACAGCCACTCCTAATATGGAGTACAAACGATGCTCATCCTGTATCCCTGGATTAGGAGCCCTTACAGGGTACTATCAGCCAAGCCAGCTGAGCCCAGATTTTTAGTGAGATTGTTACTGCTTCCCCTCCTCCTTTCATCCGGGCTTGGGACCGTCAAAGGCGGAGTTAAAATTTGAGATGAAAATATATACAAGTTATATAAATGTAAAAATATATAAATGGTAGCTATGCATTTATTTATTCGTGAAATATTTTTGCAAGCTTTCAGATCTTTCGGATAAAGAAACGCATTGCTACCGTTTATATTTTTTACATTCATACTTTAAAGCAATTTTTTCTTTTTAATACAAGTAATATAGTAATAAGTAAAACATATACTTGTAATAAAGCAAGAAATTCATCCCCCCGGTAGCCGTTTTATTTATTAGACGCTATGGAAATAGGGGTAACATAGTTTAATGAGATGTATGCAAATGTAATGCAAGTTTTCAAGGTTTTAGTTAATGGTGGGTGAACGCTGCATCAATTATATATGTACAAGTTAAGTCATGTTTAAAACATCATTGATAAGCCCTTTATAATTACCAAGAGTGTTGCTACTTAACACCTTCACTGATATTTAGGAAATTGTCTTGAAGACTTGAACGCAATGCTTTATAGACAATCAAAACAATTTGTTTGATAAATACAATAGACCTTTTATAGAAAGTCAATTCTTCTTTCGAAAGTTTTGACGAAGAAATAAATAAAACCTTAAAACCTTCACTGATAATTCGAAATTGTCTTAAAGACCCGAACGCAATGTTTTATAGAGAAAACAATTTGTTTGATAAATACAATAGACCTTTTATAGAAAGTCAATTCTTCTTTCGAAAGTTTTGACGAAGAAATAAATAAAACCTTAAAACAGTGATTCTCAACCAATGTGCCGCAGTAATTTTGTGTGCCGCGAAATTCTAAAAATGTGCCGCCGAATTTTAGTCATATGATTATGTTCACGTTTGTATTGGTTTTTCTTTTTTTCTTTTTCATTTTTTTACTTTTTAAAATAACGAAATTAGCAAATTGAATGTTAGAGATGTATATTACTTATATTTTGCATAGAAATATTGATACATAATTTGAATTTTCTTGCATTCAGGTTAGCAAAAGTGTGCCGCGAAATTCTAAAATTGTGCCGCCAAATTTTCAAATCTTTAAAATAATGCCGCAACAAAAAAAAGGTTGAGAATCACTGCCTTAAAACCTTCACTGATATTTCGAAATTGTCTTAAAGACCTGAACGCAATGTTTTATAGACAAAACAATTTGATTGATAAATACAATAGACCTTTTATAGAAAGTCAATTCTCCTTTTGTCCGTTCTGACAAAGAAAATATAAGAGAGAGGCATATAATTGTGCAATTAAAAGTTGCTGATAGCTTGCACCATCTATCTGAAAAATTATCAATTAATTGCTGATTTTTAATTATCAAAGAATTATCCAAATACACTCTTTCTTTAATATTGTTTAATATCACAAGTGAAGAAGCATGTTTATACTACCATCAACTATGTATATCTATGTTTTGTACATATGTTATATTCAAATGACATATGTAGGGATAATTTTATTTTTAATTTTCATTTTGATGTATTATATACATTTTATCATTAATAAATTATGTTTGAGGTATCAAAACTTCCTTTTTCTTCAAACACAGCAACGTGTGGTACAGCTAGGTGGAGCAGAATATCAAACATAAAGTTATCTTGACAAGTATAGATTCAGTAGGGATTGGATGTTTGCTAGAATCGTTTTAACAAATGTTAAGCTCAATACATTCCTAATTCAAAACTCTTTCTATATTAATCAAGAAAAGAGATGAAGACGTACGAGTGTTTCAGGCTGATGGCCCCTCATCAGCGTGATGCAAGCTGTACTTCAACGAACAAAAGAGATGGTCGATTTTACTTTTGTATTGTTCTTTTCATAGAGAAAAGTTAAATCGAAAATCCGAGCCAAGCTTAGTTAAGAACAGTAATGGTTCGAAGAAGAAAATGAGGGCATGGGTATATTCGACCAGAAGATAGAGAATGTCAAACCATTCGGCTGACAGCTATGATGGATCGCTGTATAATCAGCGAGTTGAACCATTATGAAGCATCTACTGGAAAATGGCCTCGACATAAGGCGTCCGGTAGCATGCTTGCTACTTTTCACGTCGTTTCAAAGTCCTCTTATATATGGTGACTTTCTAGAATTCAGTATAATGAATGGAACTCTATTGTATTTACTGAAGAATACAAAAATACACTGGTGAAAGAGAATGAGACCAAAAGTTAAGTAACACTCGGTACATTAGAACATGTACAATTCGAAAGTCTTTAATTCGCATATTTATCTTGGTCGCTAGATTTTCCTATAAATAGAATTTCTGTTTTGAATTCGAATTTTTGGATAATTCTTTTTTTTTATCCCTTGGGCTTAGAATTAATCCAATTTCGACTGTTATTTTATTCCTAATTTAAAATTATAAAAAGTGGGTTTTCATAAAACATATTTATATTTTTCCGAAATATTTTTGTGTTTCTTTTTTATATTGTAAATACTTTATAAATTATTTATTAATAATTAGGAATGAGATTAATGGTCAGAGATAAAAAATTTAGATTTACGACCAAGGGGGCAAACTGCGGCTTGCTAGCCACTTTCGGCTCTTTGGATGTGAAGCTGTTTATATAGTTCCATTGGAAAATATTATTTATGTGAGTACTATTTATTGTTGGCAAGAAAAAAATATTGTGGCTTTTTAAAAACTTTGAAATTTTGAAAATTGTAATTTTTGACTCTCCCGACTCAAAAGTTTGCCGACCCCTGCCCTAGACGAAAAATAGATTTCTAACAAAACTAATATCGATAGAATAATCTATTTTTACAAAGAGCTCAAGTAGAAATATTGAATTCTTCGCATCTCATAGCTATTATAAACACCTAGTGCATTCATCTATGAATGAAGACTTCTTGTTCTATCATCTTCCATTTCGAATAAATAAGGATCCTCTTACACAACAAAGGATATTCTTACACAAGAGATAAAACCCTTTCGAAACATGTTTGTTTATTAGGTAAAAGTTCAAACTTCTCTAAAACATTGCTTAATAAACTGACATATTGCGAAAAGATTTTGTAAAACTCTTGTATTGTATCACATAAGTTCCTTTGAAGAAGGAACAAAATTTCAACGTCAAAGTCCGAAAGCTTGCCAAATTTACAGCATTAATAAAAGAAACACGTCGCTGTGAACTTTTGTTCCTTCTTCAAGATGATGTCAGGCGATTTCATCTCTTGTAATAAGTTCCTTTCTATAAAATAATCCCTTGCCTCAATATTGAGTATATTTAATCAGGCCTCAATTTACTCAATACGTTTATTCAATAAGTTCCTTTATTCTAAGAAAACTCAGGCTATTTCTTCCAAAAGCCGTTCAGAATCTTGGAATAAAGGTTGTTGCTTAAAATGTAAGTTGTGTTGAGATAAATTCAACATAGGATATTACAAAATATCGTTGTTTGTTAAGGAATTCAGGAATAAAGAACAAAATTACAAGCCTCACATATGCATATCAATGTAACAATTCAAAATTTACAATTGTTTTTCTTCTTATTTTTTGGGCGATTGTGTGTGTGTGTTTTTTTTTTGTTTTTTGTTTTTTACTAATCCAAAGTAGGCGTGACTCATTGATAATCATGATGGGTAGTTATCGATTGATTTTACTGTAAGTGCACACAGATATCTACATGTATAGAAATCAGTTCTACTTTTAAACATACAAGTGTCGAAATATTTAAATAAAAAGGCATATATTGGATCAAAATATAATTTAGTTTACCAATTTCAGTTGGCTGAACGCCAACTTTTATCAATATATTATAACATATTAGTAAATTAAATTTTATTGCCATCTATCGTTAAAATTTTACACAAATTAAATTTTTGGCAATGCGTTTCTTTTAAATATCATCAAATATTATCTCTACAGACCTTACTGCAATGATATGAGTTATTGAATGAGAGGGCTTGGCTCATCAGTAGTGAACCCTCTCAGCGGTTTCGCCAAATTAATCTCTAGACCGCTCTACTATTGTATTGGACTGGTTTTGTTATATACCCTGCATTTTCTATGGAAGGCAGCTTAGGGGTGTTTAGTGAACTATGGACATAAGCTTATAGGTCTGTATTGCATGTAGGTATTGCATCGAGCAAAAGCTCTTCCGCAAAATATGTTTTCATAACCAATTTATATTAGTAAATTAAATTTTATTGCCATCTATCGATGCAATACCTTGAAATTATATGTATGTACCTCTACAGACCTATAAGCTTATGTCCATAGTTCACTAAATACCCCTAAGCTGCCTTCCATAGAAAATACAGGGTATACTCTAAACCAATCCAATACAATAGTAGAGCGGTCTAGAGATTAATTTAGCGAAACCGCTGAGAGGGTTCACTACTGATGAGCCAAGCCCTCTCATTCAATAACTCATATCATTGCAGTAAGGTCTGTAGAGATAATATTTGATGATATTTAAAAGAAACGCATTGCCAGAAATTTAATTTGTGTAAAATTATAACATATTAACTAACATATTTATATATTATTTTATTTATTTATTTTTATTATTATATTTATTATATTTTCAAAAAGGTATTTGTCATCTGTATCGTAGAAAGTTCTGTTTGAAGTGTTAATTTACCCAATTTTTTATTTCTTTAATATTATTTCTATATATTATAATTATATAATTGTTATCATGTTTATATATTATTATTGATAAGAATAGAAAAAAATAGTTAGATAGATTATAAAATATAGTTTTTCATATATATAAACATATTTGTGATTTGTATCGTAGAAATTTCTGTTTGAACTATTAACTCACCTAATATTTTGGTCTCATTGATATCCCTTCTTTTATATAAATATAATTATTATATTGTTTAAATGTAATTATTTATGAAAATTTGAAACTATTATAGAAACGTATGATTCTTTTTGAAATTTAGCAATTTTCAACTGTCCTTAATGCAATTTGAAATTTAATTTATAGATATATTTATAAGAATATTGAAAATAGAGTTAGATATTTAATTAAAAAGGCATATATTGGATCAAAATATCATTTATTTACCAATATTTCAATTGGCCGAACGCCGACTTTTATCAAGGTGTTATAACTTTATTATAAGCTTTATTATAATGTATTATAGGCTTTAAAATGTTGTAATACCTTGAAAAAGGTTGGCGTTCAGCCAACTAAAATATTGGTAAATGAATTATTTTTGATCCAATATATGCCTTTTTAATTGAATTTACAAATGTATCAGGGTCCAATTTGGTTACTTGTACTCACGGGTGGGGTTGTAATTAGCAAGAATCGGAGGCCGTTGAAGAAATTTGTTCTTCAGGAAAAAAGTGCCCAATGCGGGATTCGATCCTTAAATCATGACTATCGAGAATCAACGTTTTCCACCACTCTTCCACCAAATCTCTATTGACCGATTGTATTTGAGATAAGTAAAACGATATTTAATGGAGATTTTAAAAGTAAAAGGTGTTAAGGAAGCAAATTTTCATCTCAATTAACATCCTATTTTTTTTTAATTTGTTTATTTGACATATCGGACGCGATATTTCAATTTAGGATACTTGCGCCTAAATACATTATAACAACTTATATACAATTCAATAAAGAAGACTAAAAACAAAATCAAATCTGAAAAGTTGGTTTTTCTCTCTCAAACAGAAAATAAAATCTAAAATGAATTTACAAAAATTATTGAATTTTACATAGATGTCTTTAAGAAAAAAGGCATTTCCTGATCGTGCAACCGAAAGTTGCTGATGGCTTGCGCCTTATATCGGAATAAATATCAACTAATCTTTGATTTTTAATTATTCCAAAATTAGCCAAATAACGTTTCTTGATTAATCAAGAAAAGCTAACCACGTACGCGTTTGGGGTGTTGGCCCTCGTTTGCGTGGTGTAAGCTGTACCTCAACGACCAAAAAGGCTGATCTTCGGGGCATCCTGAAAAATCATGAAACAGGTATTTAGGCCGGAAGGGCGTGAGAACGCCAATCAATGTGAAAAATAGTACAAAAGTAAATTTGTACTTGGATCAAGTAGATAAATCAAGAAAAAAAAGGCATTTCCTGATCGTGTCTTTATAGCTGTCTTTGTTATATAAAAATTCGCACATTTCTTCGATTGGATAAACATGATTACTTCTGCAGCTGTGAAAGATTGGACATTCTATTAATAAATGTATTGAGTCTTTGATCATCCGTTGCCCCGATTTCCGCCAGAAATCCTCCAAAATTACTATGAATTGTAACGAACTGTGAGATAGAGAGAACTGAGAGAGAGTTGACATCGGTGTTTGACCAATACGTCCCGTCCTGCTCCAATTCCAATTCCGCTTCCGCCTCCGCTTAAATTACTAATTAGAACCTAAATGATGTTCCTGAACATCGAGAATTGCCATCAAAGTCTTACCAATAATAGCTGCTGTGTTGGTCAAATGGGAGCAACGAGAAATCAAAATTAAATATTTTAAAAACAACATTGTATTTAATGGAAAAACAAATAGTTACAGGGGGGTCGGTGGAAGAATGGTCTAAACCGTTGGTTTTCGACCGCTACGACCCGGGATCAAATTCCGCATTGAACACTTTTTTCTGATAAAAAAAAATGCTCCAATGGCCCCCGATTCTTGAAAAAGCCCAACCCCACCAGCGAGTGCAAGTAACCAAAGTAAGTGCAAAGTCGGACTGCTTTACACATGTGTAGACATATGGTGCACTTACAGTAAAAGAAGTCGCCTACTTCTACCCACCATGATTATTATGGCCCATACCACGTGTACTTAGGGATAAGCAAAAAAATAAAAACAAGTAACATTCTGGACAAATTATTTTATTGTTTCCAAAAAGAAAAAAAAACTTTCGAAAATAATCTATCAATTCTTGCATTTAATAGCTGCTGAGTTGACCAAATGGAAGTTTCGAGAAAAAGAATCAAAAAACATTTTAAAAACAACATTGTATTTGAAGAAAAACAAATATTTCATTTTGGACAAATTCTTTTATTGTTTCCAAAAGAAAAAAGATAAACTTACGAATAATCTATCTTTATCTATTATAAAAAATATCTAAAAGACTAAATGTATTTAAGAAAAAAAAATTCATCTCCTGATCGTTTGACAAAAAGTTGCGATTGACTTGCGCTCCATCTGTTGGAATAAATATTAACTAATTGTTGATTTTTTAATTATTCCATAACAAATCAAGATGATATATTTACAAAAACCTTTTTAAGAAAATATTAATCTTATACACAGATTTGTATAATATGTCCATGGAAAACAAAGATCCAAAATAAAGTAAACAAAAACAAAGGCATTTACATAGGATATATGCAATACATAATATTTTTATTGGTAAAATAGATGATATTTTGATCCAATATATGCCTTTTATTTAAACATAATATTTTATTAAAAACCTTTCGTCTTTGGCAAAAATTAGTCGAACAAAAAACAAGGGCTTCAAAATTTTGAAATTGGACTTGTTCACAAATTTGTATTTCTAGATTGAAGAAGAAAAAATAAAATATTTGAGGTATAAATATGGAAATAATAAAATGATATATTTATACATTTGCCAAATTTTCAACATTCACTCATAGACAAAACTTAACATCGCTTGTCGTCTGTATTTTTTAAGGAGACAGAGGCAATTTTGTTCACACTTGGTTATCTTCTCTGTATTCAATAAAGGTCACTGTAATATCTTTCAGAATTATTTTCTGAATCCCGATATACATGCTAAAAGGTACAACTTCCTTAAGTTTTGTCCTTGAGTGTATTTTTTCGATCAACAAATTTTGATAATCAACTTTATAAAATAATTCTCTGATACATCAGTCCAAAATAGGTTGAAATTGGTTGATGTATAGTCAATATATGTTGATGTCTTGTCCATGCTCCATGGAAAGAGGGGATGCCATTGTCCCGTTAGTCAGCCACATTTCAGAGTTCCCTGTTCACGATTACCGTAGCGACTCGGGACTTACGACACCGTACTTCACCCTACAGGGCAGTCTCTTACTTGTGCTGCTTCTCCCGCCCGCCACGTAGAGGAGGACTTCTGGACGGGATATCATTCTCATTGAAAGAATATCAATATATATTTTTTCTATACGAAATTTCCTAAACATCAAATGAATTTTTTTTTTAATATAAAAAACAAATGAAAAGAATATTTTGAAGGAATAAATAAATTAAACGAATATCTTTTGATTATTTCGACAAAATTAAATCTATTTTAACAAACTGTAAACCGAATCTTTTCTCAATTTTGGAAAGAGAGAAATATATTTCAAACTGACAACCAAACAATTTATAACTCATGCCAAGTCACCACAATCCTACTTTCAACAAGTGAAAGTCGAAATTTTTACATTTTTGTATTTTATTGTAGATAATGGATGTTCTTATCGTGATACGACAAATATATTCTTGAAGAAACTCTAACCCTTCAACACCAGATAGGAAAGAAACCATTCAACACCAGATAGGAAAGAAACCATTCAACACCAGATAGGAAAAAGAAAGAAACCCTTCAACGCCAGATAGGAAAAAGAAAGAAACCTTTCAACACCAGATAGGAAAGAAACCATTCAACACCAGATAGGAAAGAAACCATTCAACACCAGAAAGGAAAGAAACCATTCAACACCAGATAGGAAAAAAACCATTCAACACCAGATAGGAAAGAAACCATTCAACACCAGATAGGAAAAAGAAAGAAACCTTTCAACACCAGATAGGAAAGAAACCATTCAAAACCAGATAGGAAAAATAAAGAAACCTTTCAACACCAGATAGGAAAGAAACCATTCAACATCAGATAGGAAAAAGAAAGAAACCATTCAACACCAGATAGGAAAGAAACCATTCAACACTAGATAGGAAAGAAACCCTTCAACACCAGATAGGAAAGAAACCATTCAACACCAGATAGGAAAGAAACCATTTAACACCAGATAGGAAAGAATCCCTTCAACACCAGATAGGAAAGAAACCCTTCAACACCAGATAGGAAAGAAACCCTTCAACGCCAGATAGGAAAAAGAAAGAAACCTTTAAACACCAGTTAGGAAAGAAACCCTTCAACACCAGATAAAAAAGAAACCCTTCAGCACCAGATAGGAAAGAAACCCTAACCATTCAACACCAGATAGGAAAGAAACCCTAACCCTTCAGCACCAGATAGAAAAGAAACCCTTCAACACCATATAGGAAAGAAACCCTTCAACACCAGATAGGAAAAAAACCCTTCAACACCAGATAAGAAAGAAACCCTTCAACACCAGATAGGAAAGAAACCCTAACCATTCAACACCAGATAGGAAAGAAGCAATGAATCAATCAGTGTTTGCGCGCGCCTTAATTCAATTGAGCGCAGAAGACAAACGACCCTGCAGATCAATCGTCTGTATGCCAATTTGAAGACCATTAAGCTCGGCCCCCCGGCGTCGAAATTGACTGATGCTCTGCGCTGCTATATTGGCTTGTGTGGGTTTGTTTGTGTGTTAGACAAAGTCTTAACTACGCAATGATTATTCTAGATACCATATGTTTCCATTTTTTAACTGTCAAAACCTCCCACGCAATCGTATATGTACACTCGTAGATAAAACTTAAGAAGGTTTCAAATTCTAATGTTGTCGAAAGTCTGATGTTTTTAAGGAAACAAAGGCAATTTTGTTCACACTTGGTTATCTCGTGTGTCTTCATTAAAGGTCACTGTGTAAAAAATATCTTTCAGAGTTATTGTCTGAATCCCGATATATATGCTAAAAGGTACAACTTCCTTAAGTTTTGTCCATGAGTGTATACACACTTGGTTATCTCGTGGGTCTTCAATTAAGGTCACTGTAATATCTTTCAGAGTTATTGTCAGAATACCAATATACATGCTAAAAGGTACAACTTCCTTAAGTTTTGTCCATGAGTGTAAATATAAGTAAACTAATGTCCATTGTTCGAAAACTCTTCAATTCACGTAACCTATTATTTATTATTTTTTTTTTGGAATTGCGTGACATCGGTTATATGTGTATATATAAGTATTAAATAATACTTACATTTATTATTATATATTATATTAATTTTTACCAGGAATTGTGAGAACTAAGAAAATACCATTTTAGCAAATTTGATGAGAATAGATATGGTCTACTGGAGACGTTTAAATGGTGGATTACCAGCATGTTTGAACATCTTGTCTGACAACCGGAATGGCTGTTGCTAGAAAGATTCATAGACAATTGACAATTTAAACAATTTTAATGATTATTTTGATCAATATTTACAAAGGTGAAAAAATATATAATAAAATAGTCATCTTCTTCTTCCTTATCTCCACACTGGGTGAGGTAGAATGTGTCTGCCTTTGTCATTAAGACTGGGAGCACTACTCAGAGGCAGGCCGGCTTAGCTCCAAAATAAATGGCCGCCTCTGATATGAGGAACAGACACCATGTGCAGCCGCTCCTAACATGGAGTACAAACACTGCTCATCCTGTATCCCTGGATTAGGAGCCCTAACAGGGTACTATCAGCCGGGCCAGCTGAGCCCAGGTTTTTTAGTGAGCTTGTTACTGCTCCCTCTCCTCCTTTTTCATCCGGGCTTGGGACCGGCAAAGGCGGAGTTATAATAAAATAGTAAATAAAGAGAATATAAAATGTAGGAAAATATATATAGTTGATGAAGGATTGAATGAATTGAAAGATTCATAGAAGGATGATCAGGATCATAAAGGCCGAGAATGGGATTCATGGACAATTTAAGAAGAAGACCATACGATACCATGAAGAAATAGCCATATAAAATAAACTCTGGGAAGACAGGTTACTGTTAAACACCCAATCTGTGGGTTGAGAACAAATAGATAGAATTAAAAAGTTAGTTATTACTCACAAACAACTATATTCCATCATCTTACGTGAATAAAAAATATGCCACACAGATCGTTAATTTGGTTAATTTTCTTATATGATACATATCTATCTATAATTAAAAAGGCATATATTGGATCAAAATATTATTTATTTTACCAATATATCAGTTGGCTGAATGCCAACCTTTATCAAGGTATTATAACATTTTAATCATAATACCTTGATAAAAGTTGACGTTCAGCCAACTGAAATATTGGTAAAATAAATGATATTTAGATTAAATGTATGCCTTTTAATTTTAGATTTATTGATGGATTGCTCTATTTTCAAACGATATCTATGTGTGTGTGTCTTCTGAAATATCCATAGTTTTATGGCTATTTCTGTCCTCTCAGAGCTTCCTTTTTATGACTTGTCAATTGATGACATCGTAGTGTCTTATTTCGATATTGTACAAGAATTTTACATTCTCGGGATTCTTCCTAGTGGTCCATAGATCCTTCCAGTTTATCTACTCCGAGATGTCCAAATACGCTGCTTTTTCTTCCTCTCAATCGTCTCCAGTAGGTCATATCTCATATATTATGATACATTAGCGCGCACAACATCTGTTGTGAGATTTCAACATTTTTATAGACGCGTATGATTCTTAGAAAAAAAATAAAAACAATTTTCTACTGCCCTTACTTCAATGAAAAGGGTAGGGCCTGGCTCATCAGTGGTGAACTGATTAAACTGGCGACATCGCTGTGAGGGTTCACCATTGATGAGTCAGGCTCTCTCATTAATTTTTCATTGCATTAATGGCATTAGAAAAATGTTTATTTTTTGAAAAATAATCATACGCGTCTATAATAGTTTCGAATTCTAATATCTGATAATGATAATTTGAAGGATATTATTGCTGAGGCTATAGTTAAATGGATACAGAATGTGTTGTGTGTTCCAGGTACTGTACCAACTGTTTGAGAACTTCTCCGCACTCGGCATTGACAATATTCACTGGATCGACTTGCTGAAAGGGATCGGTGTGTTCCTGTACGTGGCCGCGGGCGGAGTGTTGGTGGGGGTGGCCTGGGGCTTCCTGTCGGCCTTCCTGACCTCGCTGTCTCGACGGGTGCGGGTGATGGAGCCGCTGATGGTCTACTGTCTGGCTTACCTAGCCTATCTCATCGCCGACATGCTTAACCTCTCGGGCATCTTAGCGTGAGTAACTGTTCTTTATGTCCTAGCCAACTACATACCATCGCCGACATACTCAACCTCTCGGGAATCAGAGCGTGAGTGTCTTTATGTCCTACCCAACTTACATATCATCGCCGACATACTCAACCTCTTGGGCCTCTTAGCGTGAGTGTCTTTATGTCCTACCCAACTTACATATCATCGCCGACAAACTCAACCTCTTGGGCCTCTTAGCCTGAGTGTCTTTATGTCCTACGCAACTTACATATCATCGCCGACAAACTCAACCTCTTGGGCCTCTTAGCGTGAGTGTCTTTATGTCCTACCCAACTTACATATCATCGCCGACATGTTCAACCTCTCGGGTATCTTAGCGTGAGTAACTGTATGTCCTACCCAACTACATATCATCGCCGACATACTCAACCTCTCGGGCATCTTAGCCTGAGTGTCTTTATGTCCTACCCAACTTCACTATCACCACCGACATGCTCAACTTCTTTGTTTCGCGCTAATTCCCCTCTTCAGCCAAGGGCGGACTTTGTTCGATTAGATCCACAAGGAATTAAATGGAATCTTCACAATCTGCCAAAAGGATGTTCAGATAGCAATGTGTCTAGGCCAAATCTATGACGAAAATATTAATGGAATTTTTTTCTAGAGTAAATTTATCTATCAAAGTTCGCCTCTCCTGGAAAAATAAACGTCATAACTAAATATCATCTATTGGCCATTGCCGCAAACTAGCGGTCTCGGGTCGATGACGAAGTTAGGTGCGACGATCAATAGATGGCGTCTAATTTTGATTTTTATTTTGACGGGAGAGTACACCTTTGCTTTTACAGATAAAATTTCTATCGGAAAACGTACATCTATATTTTGCCCACAGATTTGGACCAGCCACTTTGGCGGATTGTAAAAATTCCATTGGATACCGTGTAGATCTCATGGAATGAAGTCCTGTAGCATTTGTTTAATTAATATAGAAGAAATTTAAATCAATTGAAATATGTACACCGTCAACAAAATATACGTATGATGTGGAGGTACAACAATCCGACCGGTACTGTGAGACCTTAAAACAACTTCGACGCGCGATTCAGAACAAGAGGAGAGGGATGTTAACCAAAGGGGTGCGTTTTCACCACGACAACGCTCGGCCGTACACCGCCCTCATCGAAGAATTTGGATGGGAATTGGTGTCACACCCATCTTACAGCCCGGACGTAGCTCCTAGTGACTTTCATCTCTTCCCCGAGTTGAAGAAAAACCTGGGTGGAACCCAATTCCAGGACGATGACGAGTTGGAAGAAGCTGTTTTAGGCTTTCTACGCGGCCAGGCTGCAGAGTTCTTTGACTCTGGGTTCCATAAGTGGGTGTTCCAAATGAAAAAAGGCGTCGAACGAAACGGGGAATATGTAGAAAAATGAAGAAAGTCTGATAATTTTCGAAAATGTATAGTTCATGGCAAATAAACCTGTTTTTCTGTATGAAAAACCTCTGTGGAACTTATTTAACGGACAACCCTTGTAGGATGGCCAATGTAATTTTCTCTACTTCTTTAAGATTATGTAATCCATACTTCGTTTTTAGCACATTCTAATATATTCTCTTTGGATATTTAAGAAATTATTAATTATCAAAATAATTTCTCAAACAGAGAGAATTCCTTAGGAAATGGATTATTCATAATCATCAAAAATCACAGTCAAGTAATACAATGTAACACCAGTGTAATATGCAAACATAGTGGCGAGGTGAAGCAGTGTCTGTATAGAGGTAGACATACGAGGTGTTAGATGGGACAAATCCACCAGTCCATGTCGTCTGAATATAAAGAAGAAACTTTCTTTTTTGTCGACACGTTTTTTTGGGCAGATAATCTAGGGCTTAGTTGGGGATCGAAGAAAGCAGCGGCACTTCCGTGTTTGGGTGTGGTCCATGACTTTTGGTTGGACGGACTTGTGTCGTCACTCCTGACAATTGGACTTATTTGATGCTAGACTGAGAGATAGTGAGAGATTTGAGATCATTTTATTGAACAAGTTAATTTCAAGAGTAAAAAACACCATTCTAAGTTACAATGACGGCTCGGCACTTGATAAAGAGTAAAATTAAAAAGAAAAAAAAATTGATGGTGGTGGTGTCTTTTCCATGGATCAGATCGGTCCGTGCACCCTGATCACAATACCGGTCAACTGAGGTACCTTGTCCGTATGGATGTCCTCTTCTGGATTGATTGTGGTGGTGGTGTCTTGTCCATGGATCAGATCAGATCGGTCCGTACAACCTGATCACAATACCGGCCAACCGAGTTGCCATATGGATGTCCTCTTCTGGATTGATATCTGCCATATAGAGGGCTGCAAGGATGGCTGGGTATATGTGGTCCGAAGTGAGCTGGGTGTTGTGACAGTTATTGCACTTTCTGTAGGATCTAGTCATGTTCTGAAAAAAATTGATGAAGAAATTAAAAATATACAATTATGTTACATTGAGGAAGGTCTTTAAACGATGGAGAGTCTTTTCTCAAGTAATCTGGGGATCCTCACGGATAACTTCCAGAGTCTTGAAGGCCAGTCCCGAGAGACAACATCTTTATTGGCTCATAGTCAACAGCAAAATAAATTTTGAATTAAATTAAATTACAGTTATGTAATAGAGAGAGTTACATCGGGTTCTTGTACAAGAGTGTATGTCAGTAACTATAGTAAATTTATCCTAAAGATAGAGGTTGCCTGGCCGGCATTCATATTTCTGTGAAAAATAGACACTTTGGCCAGTTAGAGTTTTTTATTTTCTCAACGTTTCAACAAAAATCCTTTGTCTTCATCAGGAGAAATAAACTTGCAACCTCAGAACAAATTTTAACGCCTTGCCAAACGATTTAATTTTATTTATTTCTCCTGACGATGACAAATTTTTGGTGAAATGTTGATAAAATATAAAACTCTAACTGGCCAAAGTGTCTCATTTTTTACATAAATAGTAAAGTTATGTTGTATTTAGTGAATTTGTTCATTTGTATTATACTTGTTTAAACCTATCCCAAGTACATATGGTACAAGCCATTATAATCTTTGTGGATATTTAGCGATGGCAATTTACTATAATAAGTGCACCACATATGTACACATGTAGAAATCAGTTTGACTTTTACATTTGAAAGATTCCAAAATCCCATTTTGGTTACTAACCTCATTGGTCGGATTGACTTGTACAAGAATCGGAGAATTTGAAGCATTTAAAAAAAGTTCTCAATTCGGGATTCGACCTTGCGTCTTGGCTATTGAAATTCGACGGTTTGTGTCATTTCTTCACCAGGCCTCTTTGTGTGTTAACTATGCCTGAATCTATATATAAAAGATTTATAGAATTGAATAACTCCGCCTTTGTCGGTCTCAAGCCCGGATGAAAAAGGAGGAGGGGGAGTAGTAACAAGCTCGCTAAAAAAGTGGGCTCAGCTGGCCCGGCTGATAGTACCCTGTAAGGGCTCCTAATCCAGGGATACAAGATAAGCAGCGTTTGTACTCTATGTTAGGAGCAGCTGCACATGGCGTCTGTTCCTCATGTCAGAGGCGGCCATTTCTTTTGGAGCTAAGTCGGCCTGCCACTGAGTAGTGCTCCCAGTCTTAATGACAAAGGCAGACGCATTCTACTTCACCCAGTCATGATGGTTGTCAAACAGACACCATCAAGGGTCAAAATTTGATATCCTAATATAATTGAGTGGAGATAGGAAAGAAGAAGAAGATAAAATAGAATAATAATAGACAAAAAGAATAAGATCTTACTTGATTCCAGAAAAAAAGAGAAGAAATTAAAAGAGAGATTGCATAAAAATAGTTTAGACAAACTTGGAAATCTTTAAGCTGCGTATTCAGCAATGGAATTTAAATTGTTCTGCAGGCCGTCTTTGACGAGCCCACCTTTCCAGCTGAAATCCTCAAATACCTTTACCATTGTTAACCCAGCACCTAGAGATGCCCACCTTCTATTCATTATAATCCTTTGGTCTCTTTTTTAAAAGGAATATTCACCTTTATTCATCTTTTGCAATTTTAAAAATTGTAGAAAAGTTATTTTTTATTAACAGAGTATCATTTTTAATGTTTATATTTTGCTACTCTGTAAAATTCCCTCATTTCTTATCTTTTGTTTTTCATTCATAGTTTGTTCTTGCCTTAAATAAATTGCTGTGTCATCCTGAAGTTTGTCTTTTCAAATTTTCCACGTGGAAATATTGTAACGTGGAAAATCAGGAAAGACAAACTTCAGGATGACACTGTAAATCATTTATAAAAGGCACAAGCACAAATTAAAATTAATAAAATACAAGAGAAGCTAAATGAGGGAAGATCACGCAGAATAAAATATTGTTTTGTGCTTGTTATTAAAGTTTAAAACACATTTAAACTTTATATATTTTATTCAATGAAGATCAAAATTACATAACCATTACAATTAATTATATATCATAACTACATAACATTAAGCCATCTATTTTCAGTTTTTTGTCACCAGTCCAATATTTTTATTTTCACAGACTAAATTATGAGATAAATTTATAAATGAAATATTATGCAAAACAAATAAACAACTATATAAAACAAATTTATAAACATAAAAATTAAAATAATATGTTAATAAAATAATAAATACAGTACTTTGATAAAAATGTTGTTTATGAATTAAATAATACAATATATTTCTGGAAATGGGTTTATTTTCAAATTTATTAAGAATATTTTAAGCTTTTGGGCATCTCTGGCCTTCTATACAGAAGTACATAAAACGAATAATAATAAACATAAATATTTATGAACGTAAAAAAAGTGTTTATAACACTAGCATGCATTTTGATGCCTGATGTCCATTTATATACATAAATTTAGCTATTTATACAATTGGTTTTTGTACATTTTTTAGATGTTTTATAATTTATATAGGAAGATAATTTCTACGATTAGTGAACTGTATATGAAAATAATGAGCAATAGCACTGAATATATTTCCATCAAAATACACTCATTTACAAAATTTAAGTAAGTTGTACCTTTTAGCATGTATATCGGAATTCAGACAATAACTCTGAAAGATACACTCATGGACAAAACTTAAGGAAGTTGTACCTTTTAGCATGTATATCGGGATTCATACAATAACTCTGAAAGATACACTCATGGACAAAACTTAAGGAAGTTGTACCTTTTAGCATGTATATCGGGATTCATACAATAACTCTGAAAATACTCTCATGGACAAAACTTAAGGAAGTTGTACCTTTTAGCATGTATATCGATATTCAGGCGATAACTCTGAAAGATACACTCATGGACAAAACTTAAGGAGGTTGTAACTTTTCGCATGTATATCGGGATTCAGATAATAACTCTGAAAGATATTTTATATGTAGTGACCTTTATTGAAGACACGCGAGATATATAACCAAGTGTGAACAAAATTGCTTCTGTCCCCTTAAAAAAAAAAAAAACAGACGACCGGCATGTTTTGTCAATGAATGTAGATTGTGTGAATAAATTTTGTTCACTAAATTAGTTGATAGTTGAAAAAATAAATTTGTTACTATATTTACAATACAGAAAGAATAAATTGACTCTATACTTGCTATACATGGATTTATTTTGTTGAAGATAAAGACTTGACAGGCGTTCTTGTACCAAAAGAATAATAAAGCAGCAGACAATAGCCGCGATCTGTTGCTGACATCATTGTTACACAGAATTCTTGTTGGAAATGTTATTTTTCTTATTGTACTTATCTTTAAGCTGGTCTCTGTGTGTGTGTGCATTCGAATGTTACAGTAACGTCATTGTTAGTATATTTAAACATAATCAAATAATGTGAAAAAACAGTACGAATGTGAAATTGTACTGGGATAAGGTGAATAAATTAAGAAAAAGGCTTCTCCTTATTGTTTAACTGAAAACTTAATTATGGAAATCAAAGACTGTTGAACAAAACAGATTCTTTGGGACAATGAAACTTGTCAAGTTTTAGAGATATCGTTAATCTATTGAGGTAGTCTGGGGTGATCCGGATCTTCTGGAAAAAAATATTTACTTTCACATAACGGCATGTTGAATAGGACTCAAGTTATTCTGATGGAAAATTCGGCCATAGCGTGCTATTAAGAAATAACAGCAGACAACAACACTGATCCGTTGTAAGTGCAAAGTCGAACTGCTTTTAACGTGTGTGGGCATGTGGTCCACTTACAGTAAAAGCAGTCGCTAACAACTCACCATGATTATAATGGCCTGTACCACATGTACTAGGGATAAAAAAAAACACTGATCCGTTGTAAGTGCAAAGTCGAACTGATTTTCACATGTGTAGACATGTGTGTTTTGTACTTGTTATTAAATTTAAAACACATTTAAACGTTTTATTATTTATTCAATGGAGATCAAAATTACATAACCATCACAATTAATTATATATCATAACTATATAACATTAAGCCATCTATTTACATTTGTTTGGTCATCAGTCCAATATTTTTATTTTCACAGACTATATTATGAGATTAATTTATGAATGAAATATTATGCAAAGCAAATAAACAACTATATACATCAATGTGATGCACTTACAGTAAAAGCAGCCGCTAAACACCCATCATGATTATCATGGCTTGTACTGCGTGTACTAGAGATAATTATTTAAAAAATACTGATCCGTGCAGACTCACCTTCTGTGGCATCACCATGAAGAACTACGTCGAGGAGAACATATCCTACAAGTCCCATATAACCATCAAGGTCAGCATGAAGATGATCTCTTCAGTCTCAGAATCCGCCATCTTCATCTTCCTGGGGATGGCCATCTTCAACGATCAATCTACATGGGACTTTACCTTTATAGCCTTCACCATCATCTTCTGTTCTCTCTACCGTTGTATAGGTAAGTCAGCCATTCATTGACCATTCACATCACATGTACAGATGTTTAAAACAAACAGACATGTTACGATGCACTAACGCGCCATCTGTTATGAAAATTAGAAACTATTTTAGACGCGTAAGATTATTTTTGATATTAAAAAATTTCTACTGCCCTTACTGCAATGGAAAAATTAATGGGAGGGCCTGGCTCATCAGTGGGGAACCCCTCCCCCAGCGGTTTCGCCAGTTTAATCAATGGTAGATTTATCTAAAATAGTTTCTAATTTTCAAAAAGACATATCCTGACCAGGCTCACATAAAAATTTCTAGATGACAGAACGCTATCTAGTGGAACAAAAATAAACGTTTATTTAACTTGTTACGTGATATTTGGCCAACCCAATTTCTTGATAAATCAAGGAAAGTCAACCACGAACGCTTTTCGGGCTGTTGGCCCTCATCAGCATGGTGCAGACTGTACCTTTACGACCAAAATTTGGTCCCAGAGGATTCCTGAGAAATCAAGAAATGGGTAATTAAGGCCAAATTTGCGTAAATACGCTTTTCGTGTAAAACAAAAACAATTTAAAAATATGAAAATGCTCATGTGAGCCTGTTCAGGAAATGCCTTTTTTTGTTTTTAATATCAACACCTGACCTTTTTTGTTTTTAATATCAACACCTGACCTTTTTTGTTTTTAATATCAAGATCTGACCTTTTTAAAATGTTTTTTATTGTTTTTTTCATATGTACAGATGTGCTGATTATGTCCAGGCGTGGTGTTGTTGAGTTCGATGGTCAACCGCTTCCGTCTACGTCAGATCAACAAGATCGACCAGTTCATCCTATCCTACGGTGGCTTGCGGGGCGCTGTGTCCTTCGCTCTGGCCTTGATCATTGACGGCCGCGTGGTGCCAGGAAAGAGCATGATGGTGTCGGCCATCATTGCCCTGGTGTTCTTCACCGTCATGGTGCAGGTAAGCTGATGGCATCTCGTTGTTCACTCTCACCATCAATCTGCAAAGAGGAAAATATGTGACATTCCTAAAGACACATATTGCGCTCCCTCTTGGGACTCACCAAAATAGAGTGCTATAGACAGGTCACTTTTAATGTAAAATGTTTACATTTTAATGTTTAAAATCGGGCGCTATAGAGAGGAAGGCGCTATTTAGAGGGGGCGCTATTGACAGGTGTAACTGTATATAATGGCGCAAGCCATCAGCAACTTTAAGTTGCACGATCAGGAAATGCTCTTTTTCTCAATTTATCTACTTGATCCAAGTACAAATTCACTTTTGTACTATTTTTCACATTGATTGGCGTTCTCACGTACTTCAGGCATAAATACCTGTTTCATGGTTTTCAAGATGCCCCAAAACCATCTTTTTTGGTCTTTGAGGTACAGCTTGCACCACGCTGTCGAGGGCCAACAGCCCGAAATGCGTATATGGTTAGCTTTTCTTGATTAATCAAGAAAAGGCATTTGGCCAATTCTGGAATAATTAATAATCAACGATTAGTTGATATTTTTTCCGATAGATGGCTAGCCATCAGCAAATTTTAGTTGCACGATCAGAAAATGCCCTTTTTCTCAACATATATAAAAGCTTGTCCCAAAAGTTCGTAAACATATTATGAACATATATAGTCACGACCGTCTTTCCTCAATTCCTCATGTCACGGATGCGCGCGCATCATCATTATGATCATTATCATTATCTAATGATAATAATAATAATAATTATTATTATATTATTATTATTATTTTATTATCAACATATATAGTCACGACCGTCTTTCCTCAATTCCTCATGTCACGGATGCGCGCGCATCATCATTATGATCATTATCATTATCTAATGATAATAATAATAATAATTATTATTATATTATTATTATTATTTTATTATCAACATATATAGTCACGACCGTCTTTCCTCCTCAATTCCTCATCGCTGTCACGGATGCGCGCGCATCATCATTATGATCATTATCATTATCTAATGATAATAATAATAATAATTATTATTATATTATTATTATTATTTATTATCAACATATATAGTCACGACCGTCTTTCCTCAATTCCTCATCGCTGTCACGGATGCGTGCGCATCATTATTATGATCATTATCATTATCTAATGATAATAATAATAATAATTATTAGTATATTATTATTATAAATATATATAGTCACGACCGTCTTCCCTCAATTCCTCATCGGCCGCTGTCACGGATGCGCGCGCATCATCATTATGATCATTATCTTCTATAGAAGCTTCTATCTTTATAATTATGTATATTTACAAAAGTCAATTCGCTCGCGCCTCTAGCGGTGAAAATGAGGGGTAATACCAGCTGACCTAATGTACATGTAAAGTTTGGAGCGGGACGTTTCACAAGAGTGACATCCACGGCTCCAATTTATAATTGTAACAAATAGTATTTTAATAAAAACATTCAATCGGGTAAAATACGGGCGTTGCCCGGGTCATTCGGCTTTAATATATAGTCACGACCGTCTTTCCTCAATTCCTCATCGCTGTCACGGATGCGCGCATCATCATTATGATCATTATCTTCTATAGAAGCTTCTATCTATAAGCTTCTAGTATTTTAATAAAAACATTCAATCGGGTAAAACACGGGCGTTGCCCGGGTCATTCGGCTAGTAATTTATATTTTGCAGGTGTTTACGAACTTTTAGAGCAACCTTGGTAACATTGGTAAAATTATAACAGAATTCTTATAGAAAAATGATTGAATCTCTGATGTTTTCTATATCAAGGGTGGTCAATCAGCAGGTGGCCCAAATTTCAGAATTACAAAGTTGTTCCAAAAGTTCGTAAACACTCACAAAATATAAATCATAATATGTTTATGAACTTTTCCGACAACCTTATAGTTTCATTTGTATCAATATCTTCTCGAGATTCTAATATGAAAAATATAAACTTTGTAAGAATCTCTTCAATATATATTTTCACACACATACCGTTTTATTAAGACCACCGGTCTTATACAGATTCACCACAGGAAGAAAGGAAGCTTAGATGGAGCTCCTATACTCCAGGCAGCGCAGCACCCAACAACAGCCTACAGGTCCGACACATGTCCAGTGACCACACGTTCCTTCGTACATATGTCAAATCTATTCAATATAAAATTTTAAAAAGCACTCAAAAAACACTACACACATTGCCTCTAATTCTATTAAAAATAGTCAATATTATTATTTATCCGTTGTTCACCTGTTATAAAAGTTCTGATATTTAAACCTATAATTTTATTTCAGCAATTTTTCAGATTGACGAATTTGCTATTATGTTTCCTTTCGTTGATTAGAAATGTTACTGTACATATATACCATCGACCTAATGTTTTAATCGTTCAATAACTTTCCGCAATACACAATATATATTATGAAGATTCTCTAATAAATAATATTTTTCATTTGGTATTGAAGACACAAAAAAAAATTATGCAAAAGATAAAAGATATCTTTAAATATTTCTTGAAAATAATGATATTTCAGCCAGTAAATATTTTTTTTACCTCAAAAAGTATCTTTATTTTCAAGAACTATGAATGCCGGCCAGGCAGCCTCTATCTTCACGATAATCTTTAAATATAAATACTATAGAATAAAGCGTTAGGAGAAAATAATTTTTAATAATCGACTACACGAGCTTTCGGGCCTTTTTTTTTTTTAAGCCCGAAAGCTCGTGTAGTCGATTATTAGGGCCCGAAAGCTCGTGTAGTCGATTATTAAAAATTATTTTCTCCTAACGCTTTATTCTATAGTACAGGGTGATCCAAAAGTCCCGCACAACTTTAAAAATTAATAACTCCGCGAATATTTGCGCTAGAACAATGCGGTAAACACCATTGTATTCAGGATGCAATGGGATTATTTATGGCAAATAATGAAAAATTCGAAATTGATTTTAGTTACAATTTTATTCGCCAGATGGCGCTCTACCAGAATCAGAGATTCAGCGGCCAAATTGTTTGATAAATTGAAAAATATAACTGATCGACACGTATTTTTCCTTTTTGAATACCAGGAAAGAACCCTAATAATATCAAATAACAAATTAATAAAACACCACTTCGCCAAAAGTATGAAGAATTGGTTAACGATTTTCAAATACAATCAGAGATATGTAAAATAGGTAAATGCAAATCAAAACATGTAGCAAAAAGAAAATTGATATTTTAGATACGGTTTGTTTCCGAAGATAATAAATTTCTAATATTTTTAATTCAACTCTCACTCAGTATCGATTATATTTATTTCAATTCATTTGAAAAATATGTATCTATCTCTGATAATTTATTTTACTCTGGAATGCCGTTGTTGTTGTCGTGTCCAATAAAGAGCCTCAGATGTATCCATGCATCTCCATCACAGCAGCAGCAATGTCCACTATCTTGGGTGTGTAAAGCTGCTGCTCTGGGTCTATGTTAAATTTCTGCAAGGCTGCGGCCATTGCTGGCTATGAGAATATGTGGGTAGGTGTAAGTTCCACACCAGGACAGTTGTTGCATGCTCTATAGGTTCTTGTGCCATCTGGATGTATTGTCATTCCTTTATAGTGTTTTGTTCTAAGTCTTGTTATAGTTTTTGTCATTTTTCTCTCAGAGTTTATTTCGCATTTTGATCTTTTCATATTTTTTTTTTGTTTAATTATCTTGTATTTTGACAAAGAATCAGCGTCAAATAATGACATTTGTTCTTTCCTTTGGCTCAACTTTCTGGCTTCCTTTGCCAATTCAAATGCCATTTCATTACCTCCGATCCAAAAATGGGCAGGAATCCATTGTATAATTCAGTTCTTCTCCAATGTTTCCAGTTGGGTAAGTAATGAGTGTATTTTCTGTGTGATTTTAGTATTGCCCTTCTGAATTGCTTCTAGAGCGGATATGGAGTTGCTGTATATTAAAATACCTTCTGCTTGATGCAGGGATGGTTGGTTAAGGCATACATCAAGGGCTTTCCAGATAGCTGTCAGTTCACAAGTGAAGTTTGACGAAATCTGCCCCGCTCCTTCTTTGATTTTGATGTTTGTTCCATCTTGCAGTATTATGTTAATTCCGGCCCCTCCATTACTCAGGGCAAGGTATGAAGATCCATCTGTATATGCTGTTAAAGGGCGTGGCCTAGCATTTTTAATCAATAATTTGTACTATGAGGACATAGCCGTTAATATTCCAAACACATTAGACCTCGAAGCCCAAGGTATCAAAGTCTACCTCAAACAAAACAAAGCCATCAACATATACAATATGTATCACCCTCCAAACAATACATTTATTGACGATGGAACAATGGCTCAATTTCTTACAGACAACACTATTATTGTAGGTGACCTTAATGCCAAACATCAACTATGGGGATGTTCTACGCTAAACCCAAGAGGCAAAATACTATCAAACATTTTTGACGACAATGCCTTTATGTTCTTAAATGATGGGAATCCTACCCATCATTCCTACAAGCTATAATACTACACAAGCCCTTGATATAAGTTTTTATTATCCTGACATTTTCCACAAATGCAAATAGCAAATATTAAAAAGTTTTGGAAGTGATTATTTGCTTAATTTGATAGAAATTAGCACCAAGACCAAAACTAGCTCAATTAAGAAAAATTCTGGAACTTCAAAAAGGCTAATATGATATCTTTCGAAAACACTATTATTAGAGCAGCCAAAGTGTCAATACCAAGAGGTAATATTAAGAAATTGATTCCAAATTATACACACCAGGCAAAAAATATTCAAACACTTATAACTAAAAGAAATGAACTACAAAAAAGTGCAGCCAAAACCAAACAAATTGTAGAACTGAACTGAACATTGTGATTGCAAAAATAAAAAGATTATACGTAAATGTTAAAAGGGAAAAATGGAAACAAACTTGTGAAAACCTGAACCCAAGAAACCCAAATACAAAACTTTGGAATTTAGCAAAACAAATTGACAGAGTCCAGCCACAAACTGAAAACACAAATATGATTAAGAATACAGATGGTACACCAGCAACTAATGACAAAATTGCTGCCAATCTTTTAGGTAATTCATATCAAATAAGTAGTAAAATCAAGGTTGAAAAAAGGCCCGAAAGATTATTCATGACTGTAAAAATGTCACCAGCACTCATAATATTTTCCATGAAAAAAATCAATATGAAAGAACTATCTTATGCATTAGAAAACACTGACCTAAACAAGACTCCTGGGCCAGATGGAATCCATGGCCGAATGATATCAAACTTGAGCAAAATTGGCAAAGAAAAAGACTTCTTAATATTTTCAATAACTCCTGGAAAACTGGAAAATTGCCTCAAGACTGTAAAAATGCAACAATAATTCCCATTAAAAAACTTGACAAATCTGCTGATGACCCAAAAAACTACCGACCTATCTCCTTCACAAATATTTGCTGCAAATTAATGGAAAAATTATACTCAGACGACTCACCTACCACCCCGACACAAGAAATCTCTTACCAGAAGAATAATATGGATTTAGGAAAGGACATGGGACAATAGATAACTCTTTTATTTCGCACAAAAGGTAAAAGATGCACAAAACAAAAAAACCAACTAACCACACCATAGCTGCTTTTTAGACCTTACACAAGTTTTTGATAAGGTATGGAAAAACAAGTTAATTACAAAATTATACAAACATTTCAAAATTGATGGAAAAGCTATCACTTGGATAAATGATTCCCTTAAAAATATATACATCAGGGTCAAATATAATGGCACTCTATCTAAAACCTTCAAATTGTACCAAGGATTACCACAAGGATCAGTCCTTAGCCCAACTCTCTTCACCCTATTTATTGCAGGCATATTGAAGAAAAATTTTCACATAAAACCAATATTGGACTTTTCGCTGATGACATTATTCTATGGAGCAGCAACACTAACTGGAAAAAAGCTGAAAGAGATTTGAACAAGACTCTTCTCTACCTAGAAAAAATTGCTAATAAACATAAATTAGAATTTAACCCCCAAAAATCTGAAACCTGTCTCTTTACTACCGATAAGAAACTATACAAAATAAGACCAAATATTATTCTGAAAGAACAACAATTGCAATATAATAAACATCATAAATATCTCGGCTACACCCTGGATCCAGACATTAACTCCAGTAAACATATTGAAGGAGTTGTTAGAAAAGAAAGAGACCGACTAAAAATCTTGAAATATATTTCAGGAAGAGAGTGGGGAGCTGAAGCAACAACACTAAAATTAACTTACACATCTCTAATGAGACCTATCTTGGAATATGGATATCAAATCTATGGTACAGCATCTGAAACAAATCTAAAAACACTGGAAAGGATACAACTAAATGCAGCTAGAATTATTACAGGTCTTCGAAATACCTGCCCTAATAATATTGTAGCGTAGAAATCAAGCCTTGAAATATCCTAAGATATAAAAGTATTTATTGATGACGTCACAGCGACGAGTCGACAATTATTAACAGGTCAGCCCCGAAACTATTTACCTCTAGAGAATCTTAAGCAAGCAAGCAAAGAAATATTTTAAAGATGATTTCACAAATACAGATTAATATATATTTTTATAATCTGTTGAATATATTTTCATTGAATAATTTTAAATTAAATAATAAAATATTTCTTCGCCACATAGCCTCCTCCTATAAAGAGCATCGACCCGATGCTCAGCAGGAGACTTACGTCGTCAGCCTTAAGAACTAGTACTATGTCCAGGGATATTTTCAGGTGGCTGCGGTGGATGTCTTCTTTCAGTTGAGATATCTTCTTCATGAGGACTTGGTAGGTCTATGTTTACGTCAAGGTAGCTTTTTCTCATTTCTACTGTGGTCGGTAAGGGGGGATTTTATAACTTTGCGGCCTCGCCTCCAATGTGGTCTATCATCTAGTTTTAATGGCGGGGCGTCCAGCTAGATCTTCTAGCAGGTGAGAAATGTTGTCTGCTTCGACCGCGATATGAAGTAGGGCTTCGGTAGCGAGTGAAAGTTTTATTCGATGATTCGTCATTGGGGTCCTGAGATTCAGATCGAGAGTTGTAGGATACCATTGCCGCTTGCTTTCTTCGGAAATAGTCTTTTCTCCTTTCCTCGTTGTGTTTCTTCCTGTCACGGCAATAGCGGACGACGTGACCTGGGCGTCCGCAGTAGAAACAGATTGGCCTTCCCTCAGTTGTCCGCCATTCATTGGTGTCGCGCCTTCTTCCTTGTTTCTGATATTGAGATGTAGGATGGGGATTTCTAGGTTGAGCCTCAAATTTAGGATTTGATACCGGCCTGGGTGCTTGAGGGGGACTTATTGTAGGTTCTGATATAGGCGCCAAGGTCTTTACGATCTCTTCCCTTACTAAATCTTCATTGGCAGCGATTTTCGGCTCCTCTTGAGGAGAGTCCAATGCTTGCTGTATCTCTTCGCGGACAATTTTTCGGATCAGCGATGACAGATCTTCTCCGTCATCCTGGTCACAGAGAGAGGCTACATTTGGTAGGCGCTCGTACCTGGTTGGGGTACTCGCCTACAACGGAGCGCTTCGACACGGCGACATTCTGTAATGAATTGCTCGGTGCTCTGTACATCCCTCGGTAGGAGTGCTTGATAAAGCTCCTCAGCTATCCCCTTCATGAGGTGGGAGATTTTATCTTCTGCGCTCATTTGAGGATCAACCTCTTTGCACAAGCACAGGACATCCTGGATGTAAAATTCGGTACTTTCACCTTTTAATTGTGCCCGTGTTTTAAGTTTCTTCACCGCTTGCAATTTTGAATTTTCTTTTTTTCCGAACACATTCTCTAATTGAGATGTGAATTCCTTCCAAGTCTGGATGCTTTCTTCGTTGTTCTCAAACCATTTGAGAGCAGTTTCAGACAGATAAAAATAAACTTTAGTAAGACAAAGGGTTTCGTCCCAATGGTTGTACCTTGCCACACGTGCATACCCTTTTAACCATTTTTGGAGATCTTCACCATCCTCCCCGGAGAAAATGGAAGGGTTCCTTGGCAAATGTTGAACAACGTAGTTGCTTACCTGAGTACCTTCCTTCTTTACATTCATAGAAGTTTCTTCTGGTTCAACAGAATCAATTTTTCTTTTATTTCTTAATGGGTATCGGTCCAGTCTCTCCACCAGTTGTAGCGTAGAAATCAAGCCTTGAAATATCCTAAGATATAAAAGTATTTATTGATGACGTCACAGCGACGAGTCGACAATTATTAACAGGTCAGCCCCGAAACTATTTACCTCTAGAGAATCTTAAGCAAGCAAGCAAAGAAATATTTTAAAGATGATTTCACAAATACAGATTAATATATATTTTTATAATCTGTTGAATATATTTTCATTGAATAATATTAAATTAAATAATAAAATATTTCTTCGCCACAATATTGTACTTTACGAGGCAGACATTATGCCCTTAAAGGATAGAATAAGCTACAATCTGCCAAAATATATAAACAAAATCAAGATTTATGAAAACAAACACAGAACTTTCAATCACATACTTAATTGGGAACCCAATATAAGACTCAAAAAAGAAGGCCCTCTCCACCTGGCCAAAAGAAATGGATTTTTAAAATATAAAGTGGAAAAATATTATTTAGCTGAAAAAATATCTCCATGCGAACCACTAACAAAATGTTATTTTTAATGCCACTTTAAATGAACCCACTAACAAACAATACCAAGATCCATAATACTTAAAACAATTATCATTAGAAATAATTAATAAAATTCCTAAAAATGTAATAACTATCTATACCGATGGTAGCAGAGACGAGTTGGGACACACTGGCAGTGGCTCTCTCATTAAAACCACAAATGGCATTGAGAAAATAAACAGAAGAAACCCAGAATTTTGCTCAGTCTTCAGATCAGAACTTATAGCCATCTATGAAGTCTTAAAATCCATCAGAAACACTAAACATCATGATATATGGATTCTTACTGATAGTAGAAGTGCCATACAACACTTGAGTCACACAGGGGAACTTAGAGAAGACAAAGTAAGCAGGAACATAATTGGTTATCTCCAAAAACTCTCAATACCTAAAAAATTCACCTTCAATGGATACCCTTACATGTTAGCATTGAAGGCAATGAAGCTGCTGATGCGCTAGAGAAAAAAGGCACAAAAGAACCCTTGCCCAGAAAAATAAACTTACTTTTAAAGAAATAGAAACAGTAGCCAAAATAAACAAGAACTGGAGGATCCCACCTAAGCACAGTTGGTACACCCTAGAAGCAAATGGCCACCCAGACCTTGCGGTCCACAAGCCGGCATGCGAAGCATGCCCTTCGCTGCTATTCTGTTCAACTCATAAGCCAAGTAACGGTATCCAAGCTAGTGCTTGGACATTGTACCTGGAAACACCACCTCCCAGACAACGTGTCTGGAAGGATTTCTATACTGGTGGGCTTTAATCACAGCAAAATAGGAAACTATCTACTGTGTCCAGCAGGGACCGCGGGGAGGCAACCCCCGGTCGACTCTGTTCACTCACAGCTGAGGAAAAGCTCAGCTGCCACGTCGTGGGCTTTCTCAAGAAGCTTGCTGTGATTTCTCAGCAGCTTACTCTCGATCGCGCCCCTCGCCCTCCTTCTCTCTTCCTGCACACCCACTACCCTTGGACAATCCAAGACGTAGTGGCATGCATTCACATCCCTTTCTCCATAGACGCAATCAGGGTTTCTCTTAATTTTAAAAATGTGGAGACTTGGGGAAGAGCTCATGTCCCGTACTACCCTAATGAGCTTGTGGGACATTACCTTACAGAGGTACTTGGGTGTTGTTACCCCATTGAATATATATATATATATACCTCTCTCCCCTTCACACTGTTCCTCCATCTGTCCAACCATAAGTCCTGGACGTGCCCCCTGATCCTCCTATAAACTTCTTTCTTGGTCACTGGGGTCCTCAGTGATCTACCTCTAAAGCATCCTGCCTTAGCGATCCTGTCTGCGAACTCATTACCTTCGATGAGGCTGTGTCTCCTAAACCAAGGGAGCTCCGGAGCCCGCGTCATCATCTCCAGCTCCTGGATTATTTGATGCGCGAGTTGCCCTTTCTCCAGATTGATGGCGACGAGGGCCGACATACAATCTGAATAGAGGCGGTCCGGGCTGAAGTTCTTCTCGGCACACACTCTGAGGGCTTCCCTGATCGCAACCAGCTCGGCTGAAAAGACCAATTCGTCCACTCTGAGTGTTAAACTTTCTTGGAAGATCAGCTCTCCATTAGTGAATATCACTACCCCAGCTCCAGTATTGGTTCCAGACTTACTACCATCAGTGAAAACCTCCGTGCCAATCCCTGTCGGCCCTCCAGGACTCCAATTCCACTTTGGCAACCACTGCAGAGGCTTCCTTGGGTCCCTCTTCGATTCCAGGGCCCCCGCTTCAAGTCCCAGGGCATCTTCCCTGTTCTCCCAGATCTTCTGTCTGATGGTCTCCTCCTCTAGTTTCAATCCCAGGGGAATAAGCCCAGCGAGGACTAATAAGGCCTCACTGCTGGTAGTGCGATATCCCCCTGTGATTCTGAGTGCCGCTGTCCTCTGCACTCTCTCTAGAGTTGTTGTCACCTTCTGATCCCTGTTTCGGCGCCACCAAGCCCTGGAAGCATATAGCAGGAATGGCTCGAAACAGGAGAGGTAGAGGTTCCTAAAAATAGCACCCTCCATCCTAGCACCCTGTTGAAAGCCAACCAGGATATACCTGCACAACGCCTCCCTACCTCTCGCCACCATCTCCTCCGCCTGGTAATGCTAACCCATCTTGTCATCAATGACTACCCCCAGGATGGTCATTCTATTGACCAACGCTACCCTCCGTCCTTCCATCCGGATAGCCGGCTTGTGTTCCCATTTGATCCCTTTCCTTTTAGTTCTTATGTCCCTAGGCTTAAAGCTGAGGGCTTTAGTTTTGGAGACATTGAACTTAAGGCCAGAGTCATGGGCCCAGTTCGAGAGGATTTGGAGAGAAGTTTCAACACACTTCTAAGCCTTCGCTCTCGAAGCAGCCTCAATGATGAGGAACTGGTCGTCAGCATAGAGAACCAGCCTGGCTCCCTCAGGGAGCTCCTCTTGGAAAACGGTGTTTACCAGGATATTCCACAGAATAGGTCCTCAGCAAAAGCCCCGGGGGCAACCCCTAGCACAGTTTCTTTCCAACTTCCGCCCACCAAAACTGAGGCTAATCCGTCTATCCCTCAGGAAATCACGAACCAAGCTGAACAAATTATCAGGACAACCCATGTCCATCAAATTTCTCATCAACTTGTTCCAGCTCATGGAGTTGAACACGCCATCAATGTCCAGGGCCACGAAAAGAACCCAAGCACCCTTATTTAAGCCCATCTCAACCCCCTCTAACACCTCGTTCAGAGCTGTGGTTGTGGACTTCCCTTGCCTAAAACCATGTTGGAAAGAGGAAAGGAGCTCATTACTCTCTAGCCAGTGATTCAGTCGCTAAGCTAGTAGGTTATCCAGGACCATACCTAGATACACTAGTAAAGAAAGCGGACGATAATCATTACGAGAATTACCCTTTCTACCAGACTTTTCGAGAAGCACTACTCGGGCAACCTTCCATGCCTCAGGAAATGTACCAGTGTCCAGGCACCTATTGAATAACCTGGAAAGAAGCGATGGGTGCATCCTTACCAGGGCTTTCACGACCGTGTTATCGATCCCTTCGGGACCAGGAGATTTCCTTTTCCCGAACTTGAAAGCCGTCAGTTTTACCTCATTCTCAGAAAAGGGCGGATCTACCAAACCACAAGTGGTCAGAGAGATCTCGTCCTCTGGTTCCTCGTTTCCGAAGTGACGATCCAAGTTGTTTTTATTTTGTCTTCTGCTTTCGAGCGAGTAGGTCTAGAACACATTCTCTCTGAATTTTCTCATTGTTGGTGGATGAAACAGCACCAGTGATTATTTTGGCCGCTTTTGCTTGAACACTATCTATTCTTACTTTTAGTGATAAGCTTGAGGGAGCCCAGACCGGTATTGCATATTCCATTATCTGCCTTATTAAGTTGGTATATGTTGTTCTGAGAATTCTGGGTTTTGCTCACCAATTTGTTCCACATAGCATTCTCAGAATGTTTAGTTTTCTGATAGCTCTATTTGAGGCGCTAATTATGTGTTCTGAAAATTCCAATTCCTCATCAATAATAATTAAAATAATTTTGTTGACATCTTGTCAATACATGCACAGTCTGCACTATTGAAAAAATATAATATGCATTATATACACTATGTACAATGAATATGGCGCCTCTGCCAGCGCTGCAGAGTTTGGTGGAGAATCGCCAGTGGGTCTCTAGCGACACCACGCATTTTGCGATCTACGATGAATACGTAGATCGCGTACTTCGCCGCTTAGGAGATGGTGATAGCGTGGTCCTCGAGACCAACTGGAAAGATCCAGGCCTGCAGTATCACACCTAGGTATTATGGGTTTCTAATTTTATCAATTATTTGTTTGTTTATGCTTATTTTGTGGTTATATTTATGCCTTTTTTCCTGTGAGTGGAGAAGACGCATAGGTTTGGTTTTATTGGGTTTATGGTCATTTGGAGTTCCATTGCCCACTTCTCCAGTCCTCTCATTGATGTGTTCAGTATTTTTTACGATTTTTCTATGCTGCTACTTGGGTGCCATATGGCTATATCATCTGCATAACAGGCAACCTTTGTGTCTTCAGTGAGGTAAGGATGGATGTCGTTAATATATAGCAGATAGAGTAGAGGACTGAGCACAGATCCCTGAGTTACACCAGCCCATGTTCTTTCTTCCTTGGAAAATTCTCCATTGACCCGAACCTTTAACCTTCTTACCCTTAAGAAGTCTACAATCCAGATTAAGGTTTTCCTCTTACTCCGATGTTGTGCAGCTTTTCACGTAATTTCTCCCTCCACACTCGATCAAAAGCTGAGGTCATATCAAGGAATATAGCCATGGTCTTCTTTGGCGGGTTTTCCTGGAAAGAATCTATTGATTGACAGAAGTAGAACAGTTGATCAGTCGTTCTGTGCTGGGATCTATAGGCAGTTTGGTAGAGGTTTATTTTATTATTTTTAGTGAGCCAGACTATGAGCCTAGAGTGGATAATTCGTTCTGGTATTTTACAAAGTATGCTGGTGGGAGCAATTGGCCGATAGTTCTTGTATTCCTTGGCATCTTTGTTTGGCTTCAGTATTGGCACTATAATTGATATCTTCCAATTCTTTGGTAGTTTACCAGTTTGCCATGAAATGTTCAGTATTCGTAGGAGTTGATTATTAGCTTTGTCTTCAAAGTGTTTAATCATTTGACCAAAGATTAGATTATCTCTTGGTGACCTCTTGGATTTTTTTATTGATGAGTTTAGCTCATTCAGTGTGAAATCTCTCGAGAAAATATCTTGTTGATAGAAGTTCATTGCTTGTTTAACTAACTGGTTTATATTATTTTTAGAGTCCTGTCTTCATTCGTATAGTTGAGTATGAAAGTGCTTGAAAGATATTCAGCAATTATGTCAGCCATCTTTTTGTTCTCGTTATCGCTGTTCTATTCATATTGGTTAGAGTATTGGGGGATTGTTGTTGGTTTTGATTGTTCTCTAACACTCTAATCATATTCCAGTGTTGGATGTCCTTTCTTGGATCCATTTTTCTCAGAATTCTGCCATTTTTCTTGTTTGGATATCCAATTTTTTTTGTTCTATTTTGTGACTAATTTCAATGAGTTCCTTTCTGTTTTCTTCTGTTTTATATATTTTTAAGAAGTTCATTGATATTGTCTCTCTCTCTGAAATCATTGCCTCGGTGTTATGGTCCTTCAAGTAAGGTATCCACAGGTCTTTACGTCTACCTCTAGGTATCGATGCTTTTGCAGCTTTTGAAATGTTCGAAGAGACTTTTTCCAAGTTTTTGTCAAGCGTTCTGTAATTCAATTTTTCGTTGCACAGTTCTTCAAGCTTCTCTGTGAATTTTTTTCAAGTCGGCTTTCCTAAAGTTCCATGTTCTTTTATTCTAATGGAGATTCTCAATTTTGAAGTTTAGGGTTGTTAAAATTGGTCTGTGGTCACTGATTGCACCTCTCAGGATTTTCCATTGTGTTGTGGGGGCGATGTTGTAATTTATCGCTGTGATGTCTATTGCGGATTCTGTGCCTGTGGACTTAGATAGATAGGTATTCTCTCCGTTATTTAACGGTGTAAGGTCGAGGTCGGTTAGCAAGTCCTCAACCTGCTGACTTTTGTTATCCTGGACAGGTGATTCGCCGAGTATGATTGTGATATCCGAAGAGGCTTCACTTAATGTCTCTATTGTGTGTACCCATACAAAATTCAAAGATTTCACGAGCTGAAAGTTGGCGATTTTGAGATGCGTCAAGAATTCACTGCATGGGTTTTCCGGCAAATTGATATTGATGAAAACTGGCTGTCGAATGTTTTGTGGACAGATGATGCTCACTTTTCTCTAAACAGAGAATTTAACATTCAAAACAGCTGCATTTGGGCAACAGAAAACCCTAGGATTTTTACAGAAATGTCACTTTACCAGCCTAGAGTTACAGTTTTGTGTGGGTTCACTTCTTTTATTATTGGGCCATTTTTCTTTGAAAAATCAATGTAAGACCTTTTAAAACCGTTTTTGTAACTGGTTACGTTATGTTCAACTTTTGAGAGAAAAGGTTATTCCCATATTGCAGGGCAAAAGCACTAAGCGAAATAACATTCATGAAAAATGGAGGACCTCCTCATATCTCCCGAGGTGCCAAACAATTGCTGAAGGATACGTTCGGTGAAAATCGTGTGATAAGTCGCCACTTTATATACCAGTGGCCTCCAAGATCACCAGACTTGAGGCCTTGCGATTTTTGTTTATGGGGGTACATTAAATCGTGTGTTTATCGATGCTGGCCTACCACATTGGCCATGTTGAAGGCTTCTATCAGATGGCACGTTTTATCAATTTCAACAGATATGTTATTTAATGCTGTCCATTCTGTCATTTATCGTCTGCAGGCGGTGATTGAGAATGAAGGGTGCCACATTGAGCAAGGATTGTGAGCTAATACAAGAGAGAAGGCAGTTACCTCATGTGTTGTATAAGCCGCCATGTATTATATTATCTACCAATATTTTGCAGCTCTTTGTGTTGGGATATGGGGATAATAAATGCTGTCCTCACATCTTGACTCTTTTTTTTTTTGTGAACAGTAATATTTTGTTTGTCATTTGCTCACATATTATGTCGTGCAAACCAGAGTGTTATAACTTCTCGAATAACACTGGTACACACAATTTTTCCCCTTATGTTTAGTTTTTCGCTTTTCGCTCATTAGAAGAAATAGCATAAGGAATATTTTCTGTACACCAATAACTTTAGAAATTTTGTGAAAAAAAAATAATACAAAATGATTTTACTACCACGTTTTTCAACGCAAAAGGTCGATTTAAAAATTATTTTTATTTGAGGGGACACATTTTTTAAAATTGTGTACAGTATAATAAACAATGATAACATTTGACAAGCCGATAGGATATTTGGAATAAAGTACGACAAATATATTTTGTCACGATATATTTCATTTGTTGGATCATGACAAATATCCAGTTAAATAGTCAAGAGTCGCCAATTGGTCAAGAAACTACATATTAATAGTGCCATCATAATTTTTGGTACTATATTAACATTTCAAAAATTCGTGTATTGGTATCAGCACTGTTTTTCAAACATTCAATTTATTTCACCAAACTCCATATAAAATATAAATATTTTTGCTACATGTTTTAATTTGCATTTACCTATTTTACATATCTTTGATTGTATTTGAAAATCGTTAACCAATTCTTCATACTTTTGGCGAAGTGGTGTTTTATTAATTTGTTATTTGATATTATTAGGGTTCTTTCCTGGTATTCAAAAAGGAAAAATACGTGTCGATCAGTTATATTTTTCAATTTATCAAACAATTTGGCCGCTGAATCTCTGATTCTGGTAGAGCGCCATCTGGCGAATAAAATTGTAACTAAAATCAATTTCGAATTTTTCATTATTTGCCATAAAAAATCCCATTGCATCCTGAACACAATGGTGTTTACCGCATTCCTCTAGTGCAAATATTCGCGGAGTTATTAATTTTTAAAGTTGTGCGGGACTTTTGGATCACCCTGTATTTATAATCCAAGGAGAAAGTTTCCATGTTTAAAAAAGTAAAAATCTTTAAATATATCAATAAACGTCGCATATATATATATATATATTTAATAATTTTTATTCAATAAAAAATAATCCTTTGTATATCAATATTAAGGTAAAAAATATCAGGCTTCCACAGGGAGAATTTTCTTTTCAAAATCTTTAACCTGTGGTTTCGGGCGCGAACGCCCTTCTACAGGGAAAAAACATGATGCAATGTATCGTATTGTATTGTGATTTCTCCTGTAGGGATAGAAAGAGAGATTGAGATTGAAACTACTTTATTTCAAAGTTCATATAAGATTATATAAGGTTAAATACATAATAAATATAAATATGAAAAGAGAGAGAGAGAGAAGGGTGTTAGCGCCTGAAATCTAGAGATTAAAGATTTCGAAAATAAAATTTTACCTGGAAATCTGATAGTTTTGCTTAATTTAGCAATTCATATTCTATTGTTTCGAAATAATTAAAAGCTTATTGTTTAAAATACTATGGGTCAACATATTCAAACATCATAACAAATGAAGACATTAAGACACGAGTGTTTTTTTTTTTTTCACAAATAAATCAAGCTGTCCTTACTGCGATGAAAAAAATAGCCCTCCCATTTTTTTTTTCATAGCGTAAGGACAGTAGAGGTTTGATTTATTTGTGAAAAGAAATACTCGCGTCTTAATGTCTTGTTATATATAGATGGTACGTTATTATTTTGTATATTCTAACATTGCAACTTTTACCTTTAAATAAAATCTAATGCAAAAGAGATTTACCGCAAAAGTATGAAAGAACAATTGAGCAATGTATAGATTTACTTTAAACAAAATATCTATGGTGGAGATATCAGTTTTTTTCATATATGCGTGTGTATCTTGCTTGAACATGGTTTTAATCATTATAAAGGAGGACAGAATGGACTAAAAATACCGTGAAACCGGATATTTTTATAGAAATACTAAGAATAACATAGAATGTGCTACATGGATAAATTGGTTCTTTGCGTGCAATCTTAAATTCGATATTTTGTATTTTCGATTCAAATGTATGCATTAACACATAGGTGCACTTTTTATTCGATTTTATAATGGATAAAATGTGAGAAGAACTTATGCAGCAAGGTTTTCCCTTTAATCTAAATAAAAACAGAATGCGATTTTAAATTAAATCAGTTCCAAGACTGGCATGCCTCTTTAATCAGGTTCCTACAAGGAGATCCATAGCCATTGTATGTTATTAAGATGTTGTCTTGGTTCACTTTGTCCATTCTTCGAGGATTTTCGTGGAAAAACCACACTCATAGACAAAATTTAAGGAAGTGGAAAGTGCTTTTTTTTTTTTTTAAAGAGCCATAGGCGATTTTGTTCACACTTGGTAAACTCGTGTGTCTTCAATAAAGGTCACTGTAATATCTTTCAGACTTATTTGAATGAATCCCGATATACATGCTAGAAGGTACAAATTCCTTAAGTTTAGAAGATTCCATTAGATTCCACGTGAAACTCAGGGAATAAATTCCACTCTAGGCTGACGAGGGGCATTACCTCGAACCATGGTGTCTAGGTGGACGCTTTTCAGTTTGCCAAAGCTGGTGTTGAGGCTTTGCCACCAACCCGAGGCCGCTATTTTGCAGCGACGGTCAATATATATATATAAGGTATATATATAAGGTCTTCATTGGTGACGCCCACCGCGGGAAAAACTCCGCCATCAATGGACTGCGCGAGTTCTTTGTTGGTTAGAGAATATTCATAGAACAAACATCCATTTCTCTCTGGATGTTATTCTTATTTAAAGAATAGAATAAAGAAAATGATAATTAAAATTAATTAATGACCGGGCCGTTTCCAATTTCATAGAGAGGGAAATTAATGGTTAAATGAGTTCAAATTCTCTAATTTAATTGAAAGCAACGCTTAGAGAATTGTTTAATTTAGATGTTTGTTCATCAATCCCATTAATTGCATTAATTATTCGAGAAAATTTGTGCCTGGAAGATCTTCATCAAAATTTTCTCTCTCAGTTGTCTCACTTTCTGTTATTTATCATTATCACCTACAAACAAGGGGGTCGATGGAAGGATGGTCTGAACCGTTGGTTATATGAAATGGCTATACGCTCAGAGAGAAGGGATAAAGAAGAAATACACATATGGAATATTTGGTTCAAATTAACTTCTTGTGACGTGTAGTGAATGGTTAGAGTTTAAAACGTCTAAAGTTGTTAAATTTAAATTATTTTCATTATAATCATTTAGTCTTTATCATGAAGGTCTGTAAAAGGATGGTCTAAACCGTTGGTGTACGACCGCTATGACCCTGAATCGAATCCCGCATTGGGCACTTTTTTCTAATTAAAAAAAATGGTCCAATGGCCCCCGATTCATGCAAAAGTTTAACTCCACCAGCGAGTGCAAGTAACCAAACGGGGCTCTGGCATATTTTAAAGTGCAAAAGTCGAACTGCTTTTCACATGTGTAGACATGTGGTGCACTTACAGTAAAAGCAGTCGCCAGCTTCTACCCACCATAATTATCATGGCCTGTACCATGTGTACTAAGAATAATAAATAAAAAAAACCTACAAACATTTTTTTTAATTTGAAATTATTTTTATCTTCTATATACACTCAATCAATACACATGAACAAAACTTAGTCAGGGGACGCACGAGTGGTTAAAACCCTCGATTCCCGACAGCCATGGACCAGGATTGAATCCCGTATTGTACACTTTGTTTTAATATGTGAATAACCTTCATATATATTATTCATTGTAGAAACGACATTTGAAAATTATCCCGCAAATGTTTCTTTTGAACGAAAAATCGAAATTTATTTTAAAGAGAAATAACGTTTATTTCTAACCTTAGGGATGAAGTATAAAAGGATAAATTGGGCACTTTATTTTTCCGTTTATCATTACTCTACACAATTCATCCTTTCATAATTCATCCCTAAGGTTAGAAATAGTCGTTATTTATCCTTAAAATTCGATTTTTCGTTCAAAAGAAACATTTGCGGTATAATTGTCAAATGTCGCTTCTACAAAATCATAAGCCGAATTGTTGTAAATATTATAAACTAGGTTGCTCTTTTTGAGCGGTACCTAGTAAAGTTATTTTGGAACCGGCTAAACAAAACTTAAGGAAGTGAAAAGTCTTTAAAATAATTTAAAAAAAACACGGCACCTCTTGGATAGAAAAATGTACAGGGTTTATTGTATGATATTTCGACGATCAGAACGCTTTCGTTTTTTTTCAAAAAGTTTTTTTTTTTTTTTGCTTATTCCTAGTACACTTGATACAGGCCATGATTATGATGGTGGGTAGAAGTAGGCGACTGCTTTTATTGTAAGTGCACCACATGTCTACACATATGAAAAGCAGTTCGACTTTGCACTTACAAATGTGCCAGAACCCCGTTTGGTTACTTGCATTTGCTGGTGGGGTTGGACTTTTGCAAGAATCGGGGGTCATTGGAGCATTTTTTTTTTGGTTCCAGGCCATGCTAATCATGGTGGGTAGAAGCTGGCGACTGCTTTTACTGTGAGTGCACCACATGTGCAACACATGTGAAAAGCAGTTCGACTTTTGCACTTTAAAATGTGCCAGAGCCCCGTTTGGTTACTTGCACTCGCTGGTGGAGTTAAACTTTTGCATGAATCGGGGGCCATTTACCATTTTTTTTTAATTAGAAAAAAGTGCCCAATGCGGGAATCGGACCCGGGTCGTAGCGGTCGAAAACCAACGGTGTAGACCATCCTTACACCGACCCCCCCAAAACTTTATATAATTCCTTTACGAAGAAGATGAATAGAAAATAAGAGATGGGAGTAGTGATTTGATCGTTGGGAAGACTATTTGAAGAAATATTTGACAATATTCATGTCTAATTTTTTAATATAAATGTCCATTTTGAAAGCTCATCTTGTAGGATGGCTAAGCGTAAGTTTTTTAAACAGATTAGAATGATATTGAGATTTTTCATATTAATATAAAATTTAAAAAGGAAAGCTTATTTTTAGAGGGATGGGTATCACGAGAAATGGGGACAAAAACTATAAATACATTTGAAGATATTCCGCAACAATTCGCTTCATTTTAAAATTTTAAAAAGTAGTTGAAAGCTAGATATAAATTGTACATAATAGTTAGAAATTTATAAAATAATCTTTGTGATTATAATCATTATATTACTCTTTTCATTTTGATTATAATTTTATTATTATATATTTGTTTATTTCCAATATCATAGCCTTTGACGAGTTTAATATTTGTTTTTGACTCGTGCTTTAGATGTGGTACTAAATTCGAAAATATCACGTGAAAACGCCTTTGCAACCTCAGAACAATTTTTAACGCCTTGTCAAATGCTTTATTTTTATTTACTTCTCCTGACGAAGACAAAATATTTTTGTCGAAACGTTGAGAAAATAACAAAACTCTAACTGGCCGAAGTGTCTATTTTTCATAGAAAAGTTTTTTAAACGTTTATTGATTAATCTGCCTCATCATCTTGTCCAATTATTTAGCTAAAATGTGGCCCTTGTTACAACCAATTTGTCTGCTAACCTTTTTTGTAAATTACTTGTTTATAAAATGGAACTATTTAAAATACAGTAGAAGAGGGAAAACACTAATTATATATGAAATTCTTATACCCAATTTGGATTTATTTTTGGTGACTTGTATCTAAAAATATATATATATTTTTTAATCGAACAAAATTACAATACTGTCTTTTTAAATATAAATACGTATTTTTATTCTGAGAATTATAAACACAATTTTTAACGCTAATTTTTTTCCTAAAATATTGGCACGTGTAAAATTAGGAAAAGACAATCTTCAGAAATATATTTATTTACGGGACTGCTAACCAGAATGAATGATTTTTGAGCCCCAATGAACGCATAAAGCGGAATATATACAAAGCACTATGCACATTGTACTGTTGGAGGGGTCTGGGGATGGGTGGCCAGGGGATCATCGCCAGGTGATTAAAGACAATCTTCAGGATGACAAAGCAAATTATTAAAGGCAAGAACAAACTATGATGCGACTTCCAGTGGCAAAAGTTCCTAGGATCTGGCAGCAGAACAACCGCCAGATCCACGGATCCCTTTCTACTAGAAGTCGCATTCTCTGCCATGGGGGTTAGAAGACAATGCTCTAAATGGCCAATTAACCCGGAAAGAAAGATAAAGAGGACAAGAACAAACTATGAATGATAAACAAAAGATAAGCAATGAGGGAAGTTTACAGAGTAGCAAAGTATAAACATAAAAAAAATGATACTCTGTTAATAAAATGATAAATATATACTTCGCTACAATATAATTAAACTGTGAACTTTGGACAATCATATTTACATAAAATACTTCTTCCAAGAATTACCCATACCGTGATGTATATTTGGTAGTTTCTATTCTAAAAATTCATTCATTCAATTCTACAGGATTTTTTACTATGCAGCGATAGTCAGATATGCAAATATTTGCATTCTTTTAATAGATAATGTGAACTTTGCACAATCATATTTGCATAAAGGCATTCTTCCAAGAATTACCTATACCGTGATGTATATTTAGTACACCAATACCTCGCTTTGCGTCGTTTCGTTTTGCGTTTTTTTCGAAGTTGCGTCGCTGCTTAATTTTTACTGATTTTGACTGTGCGTCATTAGATTTTCGAAGTTGCGTTGTTTTGGATTCGAGTCTTTAATTAAAAAAAAAAAAATCCTAATATATGGCAACACCTTTGTTTTTGATTGCGCCTTCACATATTTTCACTTTGCGTCGTGTTTTTATTTTGGAACGTAACCCCGACGCAAAGCGAGGTATGGGTGTAGTTTCTATTCTAAAATGCATTCATCTAATTCTGCCTGTTTTTTTTTTTTGTAATATGCAGCGAAGGTCAGATATGCAAATATTTGCACTATTATAATGTAAACTTTGCATAAACATATTTACATAAAAGCATTCTTCTAAGAATTACCCATACCGTGATGTATATTTAGTAGTTTCTATTCTAAAAATGCATTCATTTAATTCTGCAGGATTTTTTTACTATGCAGCGAAGTGTACAAATATTTGCATTCTTTTAATAGAAAATGTGAACTTTGGACAATCATATTTACATAAAAGCATATTTCCAAGAATTACCCATACCGTGATGTATATTTAGTAGTTTCTATTCTAAAAATGCATTCATTTAATTCTACAGGATTTTTTTTTACTATGCAGCGAAGTTCACATAATGCAAATATTTGCACTATTATAATGTGAACTTTGCACAAACATATTTACATAAAATCCTTCTTCCAAGAATTACCCACACCATGATGTATTTTTAGTAGTTTCCATTCTAAAATGCATTCATGTAATCCTGCGTGTTTTTTTACTATGCAGCGAAGATCACATAATAATTATTGCACTATTATAATGTGAACTTTGCATAAACATATTTACATAAAAGCATTCTTCCAAGAATTACCCACACCGTGATGTATATTTAGTAGTTTCTATTCTAAAATGCATTAATCTAATTCTGCGTGTTTTTTTTTTTTTACGATACAGCGATGGTCACATAATGCAAATATTTGCACTATTATAACAATGTGAACTTTGCAAAATCATATTTGCATAGAGGCCGTCTTTGAGAAGTGAGCCATAGTGAAATTATATTTAGTAGTTTCAAAAAAGTTCCTTTAAAAATGTAAAAGAGTAAAACTTCTGCGTAGCTTCTAAACGAGTATCTCGTCTGCTTCCTGCAAATCAAAAGAAACTGCGTGTCTTGAGATCGATATGCAATTATTACTTCTCGAGTTTTTATCTTTCCAAGATGTTATTTCAACAAATATTTTCAGCCCTGGACCCATTCCAATAGTAAATATTTGTCTGCTGTTGTGGAGGAAACATTGGATGGATTCCAAGAAATGAAGGAGTTTTTGCCAATGTCTGGATTCATCCACTGGGATCAGCCGTTATTCTTGGAATCGGGCGTGATCCAAATCTTTATTCAGATGTCTACTTAGTCAATGTGTACATCAATGTTGTTGTTGTCGTGTCCAATGAATAGCCTCAGATGTCCCCACAGCAGTCGCAATGTTCTCTATCTTGGGTGTGTAAAGTTGCTGTTCTGGGTCCATGTCAATTTTCTGTTGTTGTTGTTGTCGTGTCCAATGAAGAGCCTCAGATACCCCCATGCATCTCTATCACAGCAGTCGCAATGTTCTCTATCTTGGGTGTGTAAAGCTGCTGTTCTGGGTCCTTGTCAATTTTCTGTTGTTGTTGTCGTGTCCAATGAAGATCCTCAGATGTCTCCGTACATCTCTATCACAGCAGTCGCAATGTTCTCTATCTTGGGTGTGTAAAGTTTCTGTTCGGGGTCTATGTCCATTTTCTGTTGTTGTTGTCGTGTCCAATGAAGAGCCTCAGATGTCTCCATGCATCTCTATCACAGCAGTCGCAATGTCCTCTATCTTTGGTGTGTAAAGTTTCTGTACTGGGTCCATGTCAATTTTCTGTTGTTGTTGTCGTATCCAATGAAGAGCCTCAGATGTCTACATGCATCTCTATCACAGCAGTCGCAATGTTCTCTATCTTGGGTGTGTAAAATTTCTGTTCGGGGTATATGTCCAGTTTTTGTTGTTGTTGTCGTGTCCAATGAAGAGCCTCAGATGTCTCCAAGCATCTCTATCACAGGAGTCGCATTTTTTTCTATCTTAGGTGTGTAAAGCTGCTGCTCTGGGTCCATGTCAATTTTCTGCAAGGCTGCGGCTATTGCTGGACATAAGAATATGTGGGTAGGTGTTAGTTCCACACCAGGACAGTTGTTGCATGTCCTGTAGGTTCTTGTGCTATCTGGATGTATAAATGCATATATGCATCAATGGATGTATATGTGCATCAATATTTGTTAGCAATCATTTTATATTTACCTTATGTTACACTAGTTTAGATAGAAAGCGCTACATCCAGAAAGAAGAAGAAAATTTAGAATTTGACCCAAATTAACCTCTTGTGCATGTATAAGTAATGATTGAATTTTTATTAAAAATTGTTTAACTTCCTTGATTTTTCAGAAAGCTTCTAGGGCCCGCTTATCTGGTCGTATAGGTACAATTTAAGCAGTTTTCGTTGGTAAATATAAAATGGTTGATATAAAAAAGAGCGTACCTGGGCGTACAGATCCAGGTGCGCCCTATTTTATATAAACTTTTTTGATGGATCACCTTTTGACTCAAAGTAAATAGTTGGCTGTTCTGGATCAAGCAAGAAAAGGTATTTGGTCGTTATACTGGGATAAAATTGAAATATCGTTTAGTTCACATTTATTCCTATAGATGGCGCTCAGCCATTCTCAAATTCTCATTTGAGCGGTCAGAAAAGGCTTTTTCCATATCATAATTAGAATCTTAATAATTGAAATGTCGATGCAGACTATGAAGATTGCACAATCTTGCTGTCACTATGACATCGGTAGGATATTTACAGTTAACCTAAGTAAAGACAGAGGAATAGATGACTAATGTTGTGTGGAATGTGAATTAGTCATGTGGAACATCAACTCTCTTATCAAGACATCCGTCCGAGCCAGAACAAAACAAGTTCCCATCCAAGCTTCCATACTGTCAAGAGGAAGAGAAAATCGTGGAGCATGTCCTTTACAACTGCCCACTATTACAACTACAGTAATTTCAAATGGCCACACTCCTTGGACTGTCATCTTTTCAACAGAATTGTTCTGTTGAACCTACCAAGACAATAAGCAGCCTTGAAGACCTCTTATGATTAGTTAACTAAGGCTACCAAGACATAATCTGGCCTGAAGACTCCTGGTATCTGGTTCACTAAGGCTTCCAAGACATAAACAAGCCTGAAGATACTTTTGCTGACTGGTTCACTAAGGCTACCAAGACACAAGCAGGTTTGAAGAATTTGATGACTGGTTTACTAAGACTCTCTCTCTCTAATCCACAGGGCAGCCCGGGTAGTTTAAAATCGACGAAAACTCTCTAGGAGCCGTGGTTACCCATATGTTATTAGTACTATAGTAATACTCTGAGAGAAGAATTACAAGAGCAATAACAATACTCAGAATGGAACACTACAAAGGAATTATAATACATCAAGATGGCATAAGAACATACAGAACATTTTAAAATTGTCCTAATATGTAACTAACTCCTACATGCCCAGCAATGGCCGCAGCCTCTCTCTCTCTCTCTCTTGCAAAAAATTGACATAGACCCAAAATATAAGCTTTTCACACCCAAGATAGAGAACATTGCGACTGCTCTGATAGAGATACATGGAGATATCTGAGACTCTTCATTGGAAACGACAAAAACAGAAAATTGACATGGACCCAGAGCAGCAACTTTACACACCCAAGATAGAGTACATTGCGACTGCTCTGATAGAGATACATGGAGATATCTGAGACTCTTCATTGGAAACGACAAAAACAAAATTGACATGGACCCAGAGCAGCAGCTTTGCACACCCAAGATAGTGGATATTGCTGCTGCTGTGATAGAGATGTATGGAGACATCTGAGGCTCTTCATTGGACACGACAACAACAACATAAAATTGACATGGACCCAGAGCAGCAACTTTACACATCCAAGATAGCGGACATTGCGACTGCTGTGATAAGATGTATGTAGACATCTGAGGTTCTTCATTGGACACGACAACAACAACATAAAATTGTCATGGACCCAGAACAGCAGATTTACACACCCAAAATAGAGGACATTGCGACTGCTGTGATAAGATGTATGTAGACATCTGAGGTTCTTCATTGGACACGACAACAACAACAAGTACTATAGTAAATACTTTAAACAGTGATATAAAGTAAACCATATAACGGTAATCTATTTACAATAGGTATTTTAGATTCCTCAATAACATCAGTAATCCATAAATGATATGCGATACGTATTGAGCTTTCATAACCTTGAAGTTTTCCAATCTTGAAATTACGATAAAGAAATCGATGAAAGGCCATGTTTCATCCAGTTACCAGGGTAATGGAATACTAGTGTGATCATTGGAGAAAATATCATTATTGTAAGTTGGATTGATATATACCTCTAATGATGAAACACATTGATCGTGTTTATATTTAGAGTTGTGTATTAGTTTTAACGATAGTTCTCGGGTAAAACGACGTTTTCTGCATGCTCTTTGTATTATTCAGACTTTTACACAAGTCAACAACAACATCGCGTTTGTACCATGGAAAGAGTGACAGTGTGTCACTGAAATGTCTGGAAATAAAGTTAAATTTTATCTCTTTTATTCAATAAAAATAAGATATATTTTTTAAATCTCTAAAACTTTCAATAAAGAATTAGCAATACATCTCTTTCTATTATGACAAGGAAGCAAACAGTAGAGCAAAGATGCTCTTATACGGGCTTATCAAATTTGTAAATGCCCAGGAAAGATAATCAGTGTTTTAAATATACAAAACTTAATGAAGATTTACCTTTCAGCATGTATATCGGGATTTAGACAATAACTCTGAAAGATATTACAGTGACATTTATTGAAGTCACACGAGAAAGCCAAGTGTGAATAAAATTGCCTCTGCCTCCTTCAAAAATAAATAAATAAATAAAAAAAGACTACCAAGCGACATCAAAGAATTTCCACTTCCTTAAGTTTTGTCCATGAGTGTACATGAGGGATCCATAGAGAATCTGAGCAGTACTGTCGAACCGTTGATAGCCCACTAACGAGATGCCAGGAACTGTTGTCCTTTGTGAATTCAACAATGACACAGTGAATCCACCATTGTTACCATTCAGTAACCCGGGTGATGTACAAGTTACTATTGTAACCATTGTTATTCTAAATAGAGGAATTAGCACACACGTTGACCGAGGAGATATCTTCTGTCCATTCAAACGATCAGTCGACAGCTAGGGTACAAACTGTAGTTCCTCAACGTTTTCATCATTCTCAGCAAACATGACTTTCAAGATATAAGCCATTTCGACGGATTCAAGGATGAATATACGTCTTTCTATAATGAATTTGTATTGGATCACTCTCTCTCAGCATGCATCATAGTCTCCCAGTCTTTAGTCCCAATATACCTTCATGGGGAGGGGGGGCAAAACCTGATTTACCTCCGTAATTCTAAATCAAACAGCCAGCTTAGAACTAGGGAATAATAAACCTAAAGAAATAACTACACAAAATTGAGGAAGTTGTACCTTTTAGTATGTATATTGGAATTCAGACAATAACTCTGAAAGATACACTCATGGACAAAACTTAAGGAAGTTGTACCTTCTAACATGTATATCGGGATTCAGACAATAACTCTGAAAGATACACTCATGGACAAAATTTAAGGATGTTGTACCTTTTAGCATGTACATCGGGATTCAGACAATAACTCTGAAAGATACACTCATGGACAAAACTTAAGGAAGTTGTACCTTCTAACATGTATATCGGGATTCAGACTGTTAGAACTCATGGAATATTGTATGTATATATGTAAATATTACAACTATTTTTTCATATTTTTTGGTTTTTTGTGTGTCTGACCCCTCAGCGAAGGGGAATCTATTTTTTGCTGTTTCTTCTCCTCTTTTCACACACCGGCCCCCCCTTGCCGAGAGAATGTAAGCGTCCACCGGCCGGATGGACCGTCCAAAGTACCCACCGACCAATTGTAGGGGCGGAGGGGTCAAAAAGGTCAGGGCGCGGGCGGCAGAGTTGGTGTCACAGCTGTGCGGAGTAGACAAGAAAAAAGCCTCGCGGCGGCTTGCCCTAGATGAGCTCCGGGAACTTCGTCCATCTTCCATAAACGACCATACAAGCGGTCTGAGAAGGGACAGGGTGGCTGACATCTCAAAGAAAGGTGAAGCCGAGACGAATCGTTGAGAGATTCGCATAGTGGTTGGAGTACGTCGAGAGCGACGAATTGTGCTTCATCTGAAGATACCAGGAAGTTCGTCGAGGAGCGACGAATTGTGCTTCATCTGAAGATACCAGGGAGTTCGTTGAGGACAACGAATTGTGCTTCCAAGGCAGGGGGGCTCGGGCAAGCCGACCTAACAACTGAGAGGAACTGTTTTTGGTGAGCACTCTCTCACATGCTTTTATTTCCTAAAATTGATATATGTTTTTATGTTAATCTAGCATATTTTTTTTTTGTATTTTTCTTTTCTTATCTTTACTAAGTTTTTTTATTATTTCGTCAATATCATCATTTTTATATATATGCTTTGTTAAAAAACATTTAAGTTGCAGGCAAATGTTGGATTACACAAAAAATAATAAGTTTTTCATATATTTTTTATCCTTCATTTTATAGCTAACATTAAACAAAACTTTATATGTGTAACCTTTTGTTGTCTTCCTTTTTTCTTGCTTGAACACCCAAGGCAGCCCAAAACAATATCAAACTTTAGGTTAAAGTTTTTATTTTGTTAAAAAGGGGGTTTGTGGAGCGTTAAGAATTTTTCTTTTCCTCCACGAGCTTTTTTAATTACCCCGTTCTTAACATTATATTTTTTGGCGTCCCCGGGTGGGCTGCATTGGCTGGTCAAAATCGAGAAAAGGAAAAAAAAAAGAAAGGTCTCGAGAAAAAATTATATAGTAAATAATGCAGAATATTGATATCTTAAAAAGGGCTAGAGCCCCCAAAAGAGCTATTTTTACTCGGCTGTCCACCGAGTTTTGGGCTGAAATAGAAAAGCCAGATTTCGATACAGAAAAATATAGAGCTAAATATAACCGAATTTGTGCTCTCTCTAAGGAAATAAGTGAAATTGATTCAAGGTATCATGGGCTCCTTCTGGAGGATGAAACCATAACGGAGGTCAAAATCGAAGAAGAATTCGAGGGTTGTGAAAACTATGTTCAAGGGATGTTTGACATAGAAAATAAATATTTGTCTCGGTGTGAAACCGCGAGGGATAGGGTCGACGGCTCATTGGTGGAGTCCGCGGCGAATTCGGTTGTAAATACCGAATCTAAAAGAACTATAAGGTTGCCAAAAGTGGAGCTACCAAAATTTAAGGGCAACCTAGAGGATTGGCTCTCATGGTGGGGGCAATTTAGAAAATCAATGACGATGAAACTCTGGGGGATGTAGATAAATTTCACTATCTGCTACAAGCGGTAGTCGAGGGATCCAGAGCTCAACGTCTTGTGTGCAGTTACCCTATAACTGAGGATAATTATCCCAAGGTAGTACAAGCCCTAAAAGATCGATTCGGAGATAAGAACCTTCTCATAGAACACTATATAAGGAGACTGTTGAAACTGGTTGTTTCTAATGCAAGAAAAGATAACCTTCCTCTTGACGAGATCTACGATGTTCTAACGGCTCACTTAAAGAACCTAGAATCACTGGGTGTTAACACGGAGATGGCAGGCGTGTTTCTCTACCCATTGGTTGAGTCGAGTCTGCCATTGGACATTATTCAGGTGTGGCAGAGGAATCCTGCTGTGGGCTATGGGATAAAAGAAGAAGGAGCGGAGAATGGAGATAAGAGCGATGCCAGCGGTAGACTTCAGGCTCTGATGGACTTCCTTCGGGATGAGGTGAAGGGTGCTGAGCGAATGGCATTTGCTAAGGAGAATGGACGCTTATGGGGCAATCTCCGGTGGTGGGTAAGGAGGATAAGGTCCAAATTGCATTGAATATGTTGGTTGCAAGAAACAACTTGAAAGATCTTTGGGAGCTGGATATCTTGGGAATCCAAGATCCCATCGAAGTTGTCTCAAAAAAGAAAAGGGAAACTGAACTAAAGGAACATTTTATAAAAAATATAAAGAGGGATGAAGATCAACGATATTCAGTCGCGCTACCGTGGAAATGCGAGAGAAATAATATACCCTCGAATTTAGAAATAGCGCAGAGGAGATTGGAAGCATGCACTAGTAAGTTAAGGAAGGAGAAAATGGTTATTGAATATTCTACTATTCTTCAAGAATGGGAGAGAGAGGGCCTAATTGAGAGGATAGAGGAGAATAGGCCTCAAAAGAAGGGCCAATGAGGGCTACAGGTTCTCAACTAAAGACTCCTCGGAAGACACCGCCCACTGTCTCCAATTTATTCGGCAGCGCATTTAAGAGAAAATGCATATTCTGCCAGAGGGATAATCACCTGAGTAGTAGATGTTTTGTTGCCTCGCGGCTTACACCTAGCGAGAGGGATCAAAGGATAAAGGAGGCTAGAGTCTGCTTTAAGTGTCTAAAGGGTAACCATCTGAAAAGGGAATGCCGAGCAGACATAAAATGTAGAAATTGCGGAAAAGATCATCTAGATATCTTTTGCAATAAAATTGCTTTGAAGCAAGGAGGGAACAATAGTTTCAAAGGCGAAAAATCTAAGGTTGTAAATGAAGGAAATGCAACATGCACGGGTGTTAATATGTCTGCGCGAACATGTGCCAATGACATCTTACTCATGACTTCCGTGGCGAAATTGAAAGGGGCTAAAGAGACTAAAGAAGTAAAAGTGTTATTTGACACTGGAAGTCACTACTCCTATATAAAGAGATCAATTGTCGAAAAACTGGGTTTAAACAAAATAGGAGAGATAAGTTTGGAAAAATCTCTTTTCGGGGGAGGAAATATGAAGGAGGCGTTGCACGGAAAATATGTTTTGAAACTGGGAAGTCTAACCAATAAAATTGATGTAGACATAGTCGCCCTCGATCAACCAGAAATTTGTGCAAGGATACCGCCGATTCCAAGAGGACGTTTGTTATACAAATTAAAACGGAAAAAGATCTATATTCACCCGTCAAATTTTAGAAATGAGGAAATAGATATTTTAATAGGTAGTGACTATTTTGGACAATTACTGACCGGGAAGGTCGTCCATCTAGGAGAGGACTTAACTGCCGTAGAGACAAAATTAGGATGGACGCTTATGGGGCAATCTCCGGTGGTGGGTAAGGAGGATAAGGTCCAAATTGCATTGAATATGTTGGTTGCAAGAAACAACTTGAAAGATCTTTGGGAGCTGGATATCTTGGGAATCCAAGATCCCATCGAAGTTGTCTCAAAAAAGAAAAGGGAAACTGAACTAAAGGAACATTTTATAAAAAATATAAAGAGGGATGAAGATCAACGATATTCAGTCGCGCTACCGTGGAAATGCGAGAGAAATAATATACCCTCGAATTTAGAAATAGCGCAGAGGAGATTGGAAGCATGCACTAGTAAGTTAAGGAAGGAGAAAATGGTTATTGAATATTCTACTATTCTTCAAGAATGGGAGAGAGAGGGCCTAATTGAGAGGATAGAGGAGAATAGGCCTCAAAAGAAGGGCCATTATTTACCGCATAGGCCGGTGTTCAAGGCTGAAAGTAGGACGACGCCTCTTCGTCCTGTTTTCGATGCCTCCTGCAGGTCGTATAATGGTCTCTCTCTGAATGACTATCTAGAAAAGGGACCTAACCTTTTGGAAAAAATACCTGAAATATTAATTAGGTTTAGAGAAAAGGGTATTGGTGTTCTAGCCGATATTCGAAAGGCATTTCAGATGATTACAGTGCAGCTTCAAGACCAGGACTTTCTTCGCTTCCTTTGGTGGGATCAAACTGACCCTATGAAGTTAACCGTTTTTAGACATAAACGTGTGGTATTTGGGCTTAACTGTAGTCCATTCATCTTGGGTGCAGTTATTGATCATCATCTGAATTCTGTACAAGGTCCGGCAGCTGAAATCGCAAAGACTATGGCGAGATCCTTTTATATGGATAATTTGGTAACATCCCTCTCCTCTCAGGAGGAGGTCCAACAATTCCAGAATACAGCTGTCAATATCATGGAAATGGCAAAAATGGACTTGCGTGAGTGGGAATTTAATTTACCAGTGAGTAATTCAAAGGAGGAAAAAGGAACTACTACCAAGGTGTTGGGACTTGTGTGGGACAAAGTAGAGGATGTACTTAATTGTGATGTTTCTATTGAAAAGGATCTCCCCCGAAGACTAACCAAGAGGATTATCCTTTCTAAAATTCAGCAAGTTTTTGATCCTTTGGGAGTTTATAGTCCTATATTTTTGCCTCCTAAACTATTATTACAGAGATCCTGGGTGTTGAAAATTGGATGGGATTCTCAATTACCCGAAGATATGGATCGGGAGTTTAGAACATGGTACTCCCAAATTGGTCTATTAAGTCAAATCAAAATTCCCAGGCATATTTGGTTTGATCAAACTAATAAGAATGAAATACACGTTTTCTGCGATGCTAGTAAATCAGCTTATGCAGCAGTGGCATATATGAGAAGTGAAGTGCAGGGGGAGTACATTTGTCTCTGTTTTGGAGCAAATCTAGGCTTGCGCCAACCAAGAGGGTAACCATTCCTCGGTTAGAACTTTTGGCCTGCGTTTTAGGAGCTAGACTTGTTAAATCTATTTCGACTGCCTTAACAAATAGTTGCCCTGTTACTTTATGGACCGATTCCTCAACCGTTATGGCTTGGCTCAAGAGAAAAAATGAGTGGAATGTGTTTGTAAGAAACCGAGTACAGGAAATACGAGACACTGTCAATAATGAGAACTGGAAGTTTGTTTACGGAAAATTTAATCCAGCGGATTTGCCTTCTCGAGGGTGCTCTATCGTACAATTTGTCTCGACCAACTGGTGGGAGGGTCCTGAATGGCTCAAAGGGGAAAAGGAGAGTTGGCCTAGTTTTGAACCGACTATTGATGAGGAAGAGATCATCAAAGAAAAAAGAAAAACCTTACAGGCCCACACCACTCTCATTGTCGAGGCAAATCGATGGTTCCTAGATAGAAGATCCAAGTATAGCTTAAACATTAGGATTATGGCTTGGGTTTTAAGATTCTTGGACAATGCGAGAAGAATACCCACTGAAAGGGGAAATTTGAAAGTAATAGAGTTAGAAAGGGCCGAAAGGAAGCTGTTGAAATTGGTTCAACAAGAGACTTTCCCAGGAAAACAGGCTCCGAAAAATGGATTAAAGACTATTAAATCCGTCGAAGGTCTGTGGTGCGTTGAGACGAAACTGCTACATGGACAAGATTCAGAAGTGTTTAAACGACCTATTTTACTACCTCGTAATCATCCTTTGGTGGAACAGATGGTTCGTGAAATACACCAACAAAATGGGCATGGAGGGGCCCAATTCATTCTTTCACAATTGAGAGAGAGATTCTGGATCATTGGTGGTCGCAGATTGATTAAACAAATAATTGGAAAATGTGTGATATGTAGGAGGCATAATCAGAAACCTATTCAGACTCCTGGCGCGGCTTTGCCGACTAATAGAATAGGGTTAGGCAAACCCTTCGAGGTGACAGGTGTGGATCTGTTGGGACCGCTATATCTTAAAGGTGGCAGCAAGGTTTGGGTGGCCTTGTTTACCTGCGCTGTTTACAGAGCTATCCACCTAGAGGTTGTGAGAACATTAGAGGCAAACACTTTTTTGTTAGCTCTAAAAAGATTCATTTCTCGGCGTGGACGTCCCGAAAAAATATATAGTGATAACGGGACAAATTTCTCAAAAACAAACGAATTACTTAAACGCTTGGATTGGGGGGAGATTGAAAGGGAATCGAGTGTAAAAAGAATCCAATGGATTTTTATCCCTCCCTCAGCGCCTTGGTGGGGAGGTTTTTGGGAGAGATTGGTAAGGGTTGTTAAGAGTTTATTGGTTCGTATGCTCGGATTTAGTAAATTGAATTATGTACAACTTGAGACTGCTTTATGTGAGGTAGAGAGTATTATCAACAATAGAGCTCTTTCATATATATCGGAAGATGACCAAGACCTCATTCCCTTGACCCCTCAAATGTTTCTGCAGACTAACGCAAACAATGAGTTTCCGGAGCTAGAAAAAATAAGAGTGAATTCTTTCACCAGAAAATACAAGATTTTGAGTAAACTAAATGAGGAACTCAAACAGAGATTCCGCAAGGAATATTTGGGGGTACTGATGCAACGGGCCGAAAATAAAAGGGAGCGATGCATAAAAGAAGGGGATTTAGTCCTTATAGGCCAGGACAACACTAAAAGAATTCTCTGGCCTGTTGGAAAAATAATAAAACTTTACTTGGGGAAAGATGGGGTGAACAGGGTTGCCAGAGTCAAGACATCTACAGGCGAATGGCTACGCCCTGTACAGAGACTGTTTCCCCTTGAGATTTCCTCTGAGGAAACTCCTGAAAAGGCCTCTGGGGATAAAAAACCTCTAACGATCAAAACAAGATCCGGACGTGAAGTCCGCAAACCAATAAGGTTTGCTCCTGATGTTTTGAATCAGTGACAAAAGAAAGAGAGAGCACATTTCCTTGTTTTTTTTGTGTTTTCACACAAAGAAAAGGTGGGGGTATGTTAGAACTCATGGAATATTGTATGTGTATATGTAAATATTACAACTATTTTTTCATATTTTTGGTTTTTTGTGTGTATGACCCCTCAGCGAAGGGGAATCTATTTTTTGCTGTTTCTTCTCCTCTTTTCACACACCGGCCCCCCCTTGCCGAGAGAATGTAAGCGTCCACCGGCCGGATGGACCGTCCAAAGTACCCACCGACCAATTGGAGGGGCGGAGGGGTCAAAAAGGTCAGGGCGCGGGCGGCAGAGTTGGTGTCACAGCTGTGCGGAGTAGACAAGAAAAAAGCCTCGCGGCGGCTTGCCCTAGATGAGCTCCGGGAACTTCGTCCATCTTCCATAAACGACCATACAAGCGGTCTGAGAAGGGACAGGGTGGCTGACATCTCAAAGAAAGGTGAAGCCGAGACGAATCGTTGAGAGATTCGCATAGTGGTTGGAGTACGTCGAGAGCGACGAATTGTGCTTCATCTGAAGATACCAGGAAGTTCGTCGAGGAGCGACGAATTGTGCTTCATCTGAAGATACCAGGGAGTTCGTTGAGGACAACGAATTGTGCTTCCAAGGCAGGGGGGCTCGGGCAAGCCGACCTAACAACTGAGAGGAACTGTTTTTGGTGAGCACTCTCTCACATGCTTTTATTTCCTAAAATTGATATATGTTTTTATGTTAATCTAGCATATTTTTTTTGTATATTTCTTTTCTTATCTTTACTAAGTTTTTTTATTATTTCGTCAATATCATCATTTTTATATATCTGCTTTGTTAAAAAACATTTAAGTTGCATGCAAATGTTGGATTACACAAAAAATAATAAGTTTTTCATATATTTTTTATCCTTCATTTTATAGCTAACATTAAACAAAACTTTATATGTGTAACCTTTTGTTGTCTTCCTTTTTTCTTGCTTGAACACCCAAGGCAGCCCAAAACAATATCAAACTTTAGGTTAAAGTTTTTATTTTGTTAAAAAGGGGGTTTGTGGAGCGTTCAGAATTTTTCTTTTCCTCCACGAGCTTTTTTAATTACCCCGTTCTTAACACAGACAATAACTCTAAAATATACACTCATGGACAAAACTTAAGGATGTTTTACCTTTTAGCATGTACATCGGGATTCGGACAATAACTCTGAAAGATACACTCATGGACAAAACTTAAGGAAGTTGTACCTTCTAACATGTATATCGGGATTCAGACAATAACTCTGAAAGCTACACTCATGGACAAAACTTAAGGATCTTGTACCTTTTAGCATGTATATCGGGATTCAAACAATAACTCTAAAATATACACTCATTGACAAAACTTAAGGATGGTTTACCTTTTAGCATGTACATCGGGATTCAGACAATAACTCTGAAAGATACACTCATGGACAAAACTTAAGGATGTTTTACCTTTTAGCATGTACATCGGGATTCAGACAATAACTCTGTAAGATACACTCATGGACAAAACTTAAGGATGTTTTACCTTTTAGCATGTACATCGGGATTCAGACAATAACTCTGAAAGATACACTCATGGACAAAACTTAAGGATGTTGTACCTTTTAGCATGTTATCGAGATTCAGACAATAACTCTGAAAGATACACTCATGGACAAAACTTAAGGATGTTGTACCTTTAAGAATGTATATCGGGATTCAGACAATAACTCTGAAAGATATTACAGTGACCTTTATTGAAGACATACCACATAACGAAGTGTGAACAAAATTGCTTCAGTCTCCTTAAAAAAAAGACAAACGGCGAAATTAAAGACTTTCCACTTTCTTAAGTTTAGTCCATGAGAAAAAATGAGAAGAAGAAGCAGTAACAAGTTAGCTAAAAAAACTGAGTTCAGCTAGCCTGGCTCTACCCCTTAAGAGATACAGAATAAGCAACGGCGTCTATTTTATATTGGAATCCGATTCTGAAGATATATTGGTCAGCGAGATCTCTGGACCAATAGAACATGTCTGGAATGCCTCAGGGAGATGTCTTAGAACCCGTCAGTCCGTTACCATACCTTCTTGAATTAAAACCTGCTCTTACAGAGAATTGGTATTTATTGTTACAAGACCTTCTTTAAAGCATATTAATCAACATGAAATCCATACCTTCTTGAATTAAAATCTGCTCTTACAGAGAAGTGGTATTTGTTACCTTTAGACCTCCTTCAAAACCTGTTAATCAACATGAAATCCATACCTTCTTGAATTGAAATCTGCTTTTACAGAGAATTGGTATTTATTACCTCAAGACCTCCTTCAAAGCCTGTTAATCAACATGAAGCATGGTTTTGATATCTACATAGCTGTTATAAATGACCATGCTCCCTGTTGAATCTTAGTTCTTTGAGATACAAGTATGCCACCTCGTTTTTTTGTATAAAGGTGGAATAATTTATATTTATCATGTTATTTATTTTAAATCTGTAAAGCTATCTCAATTGGCAATAGCGTATTTTGTGTACTAGATTCCATAATTATCAATAAATTATTTAATTCGATTTTTTTTATTTTTGTGTCTTTTAAATCGATTTATACACCTATTATAAGAAATGCATACTATTTTGGACGCGTTTTTTTTATAAAACAAATTTCTACTGCCCTTACTGCAATGATAAAATAATGGAAGGGCTTGGCTCATCAGTGGTGAATCCTCTCAGTGGTTTCGTCAGTTTAATCTAGAATACTGCTATAATATTGTATTTATCTGTTTTCCTTTTATAACGATACATACACGCTCACTCTAAAGCTAAACTCTCTTGGAAAAGATATTTTGAATGAACTAGGGGCATAAGCTTTGAGGACAGTAGAATTACATATAAATATTTGCATCGAGCAATGTTCTTCCACAAACAATAAGGACAAGGCCAGTTAGACATAAATTAATATAAAGAAATAACACGCCATCTATATAGAAGAATTGAAAACATTAAAGCAGGAATGTTTCTTTTACAAATAAACACCTATAAATATAGAGAAATCCACAATAACTATATTTCTAAAAAAAGGTATTTTGGATTTAATAAAGGGTTTTATTCATGCAATATTTCAATGATTAATCGTTCATGTTTTAATAGTTTTTATGATGTAGGATTGTTGTTGTTGTCGTGTCCAATGAAGAGCCTCAGATGTCCCCATACATCTCTATCACAGCAGTCGCAATGTCTTCTATCTTGAGTGTTTAAAGCTACTGTTCTGGGTCCATGTCAATTTCTGTTGTTGCTGTCGTGTCCAATGAAGAGCTTCAGATGTCTCCATGCATCTCTATCACAGCAGCAGCAATGTCCTCTATCTTGGGTGTGTAAAGCTGCTGCTCTGGGTCTATGTCAAATTTCTGCAAGGCTGCGGCCATTGCTGGGCATGAGAATATGTGAGTAGGTATTAGTTCGAAACCAGGACAGTTGTTACATGTCCTATAGGTTCTTGTGCCATCTGGATGTATTGACATTCCTTTATAGTGTTTTGTTCTAAGTCTTGTTATAGTTTTTGTCAGTTTTCTCTCTGAGTTTATTGATGTAGGATTGGTCCATCGAAATATTGGATAAATAAAACTTAGTAAATCCATAATAAGTCTTATTTTTAAACATAAAACCTTTTTTGGTTGCTTATATATATATTTCACTCTATTTAATTATCTATTATTTTAGCTCTCTGTAAACAGTCTCTAATGCATGTCCACGCAGACACATGACAATAACAATTTTTTCATTTATTTTTTTGTAAAAAAGATAATTTTGATATTGTAAACAATGGTATTTGCCTGTTGTGTGAAGAGCAATATTTGCCCGAGAGCTTGCAAAAACCTCACAAAATAAACTTTTGCTCAAATTGTAATTTGTCACTATTCAAATAGAAACCCGTGTATATACATATTGTCACGTCGTACCCAGACGCTATTCGCGTACTTTGTCTAATCAGGATGCCACAAAGATACACAGTGAGTTCGAAGAGATTGAAGATAAAGTTAGCGCTTTATTGTATCTCATTCAACAGAAGGAATACAACAGTGTGACTTGTCTTCAACCTCCCCGTCAGAAGAATCTTTGGCGTCGTGGATGACCTCTTGTGAAGCGTTCCGCTCCACACTGTACACATGCAGCCCACACCGCCTTGTAGGTCGCTCCGATGTCAGGCTCTCCTGGCACCGCCTTGTAGGATCATCCACACGCCCGGTGGCAAGTCGCCACGTCTTCTCCTTGCCGCAGATGTCACCAGACTCTGTCCTCCCTCACACAGGAATGCTGTTTTTAGCGCCTGCCACATGGCAGCGGGGGTAGCTGGAGTCCACCCCTCTTTTCCCAACTTTACTCTAGTATTAGTAAATTAAATTTTATTGCCATCTATCGTTAAAATTTTACACAAATAAATTTACTGGCGAAACCGCTGAGAGGGTTCACTACTGATGAGCCAAGCCCTCTCATTCAATAACTCATACCATTGCAGTAAGGTCTGTAGAGAATATATTCGATGATATTTAAAAGAAACGCATTGCCAGTAAATTTATTTGTGTAAAATTTTTACTCTAGTATCTTGACCTTGTCATCTATGTAACAATATATTGAAGAAGCCGGAATGGTGTTCCAGGGCCTGTCTATCGGTACGCTAGTGCGCTGGCTCAAGGTGCCGCTGAGCGAGGCCTGCAAGCCCTCGATGAACCAGCGGATCCACGGCCGGGTAAGTTGATGTCCCATCCAGTCTGTCACCGGTTAAACTGACCGCTGGGCCGTGCAGGTAATGGACCACATCATGGCGGGAGTGGAGGCCATCGTTGGCAGCAAGATGGGCAACCGTCATCTAAGGGACAAGTACGTTCAACATCTTTCATGTCTTTATTACTGAAAAAAGTGAACCGTTGCTAAAGTAACCATTTGATACGCCTTCATGTGGATTTGCAGAGCCGGTTTGATGGGTTTTCTCTTCCCGCTGATTTAAAGCTCAATTATAATTGATAATGGCACAGAGTCAAAAAATGGGATGCAAGGGCAGTTATGCCTATATCGTCCCTGGCTCAGTCTTTTGACTGAGCTAATTTTCTCTTCTGCAAGTTTTGTCACAGACGTACAGACTTCGGTTTAGGTAGCTCACTATCCAATGTTGCAAGTTTTGTCATCCGAAGGATAAATAATGACCATTGGAAGTTTACGTAGCTTCTTGAGAAACGTCTTGTCATTTAGGGAGGCAAGTGAACTAAGAGCATCTAGCTAAAACTCCTCGAAATATCACTTATGCTTCATGAGAGGTGATATATTCATGTTTCTTTCATGTAGATCATTGATCATTGAGCTAGTTTCTTGTATGCAAGGCCTACGTAGTCGATATCATATGCACTCTGCGCTGTAGGGCGAAGGAAAAACCTCTTGTCAGGAGGTATGTAGTTTCCTGTGAGCTTGGAAAATGATCTCTACGCTTATTTGCTATGGATCATGAGCTAGTGTCTTTGATGCAAGGACTTAAATACCCGATATCATACGTTCTCCGCGCCGTAGGGCGTAGGCAATACCTATTATCAGGAAGTTTGTAGTTTCCTGTAGGGGGCTGGAAATGGTCTCTGCACTAATTTGCTATGGCTAGAGAGCATTGGTATATAAATCCTTTTGACTCGTTGTACGATAAGACGAGAGTTTCTACCGTTTGAATATAGGAAGTGTGTTATACTTCTAGGTATTCCTGTTGAAGGGCATGTTATCCCGAAGCTAGAGAAATAAAAATGGTAAAAGAAACTTGATCCTGGGCTGCTTGTTGATATTATTAAATTCATCTCTGAATGCACTATTGTTAACGAGGAACGGAATAAGATCTTAAAGATTAGTATCCAAGTCTACGTGAATCCAGTTCAGCTAATCAGAATAATGTCCGAGAAAAAATATATAGCGATAGAATTGTTTAACTTTCATAAAGCGTTAGAGAACAAGGTAATCTCTAAGAACTAAAATTACAGGACAATTTCCTTTCATAGTTAATTTGTATAGTTATGTTGAATACTTTGATTTCCTTTTCATTTTCCTTCTCTCCTTTGTTTATGTTTTTTCCCCCTTTCTCCATGAAAATGATGTATGGCGAGTCCTTACAAGACGGAAATGTCCTAATAAAGCTGTTGTTGTTGTTGTTGATATTATAAATTATGGGTAGGACTGAACGTATACAGAAGAGGATAATTTAATAATATCAAGAAGCAATCCAGGATTAAGTTTCTTGTACCATTTTTATTTCTCTAGCTTTTGGGTTAACAAGCCCTTCAACAGGAGCACCTATAACTTTCTTTATTCAAACGGGAAAAAGTTACGCCCTTTCGTACAACAAGTATATGGGCGTAGGCTCTTTACCTGAAGGTGAGAAAACCTGTCAGATTTCATGCTGGTATTTAGGAGTGAGGGTTTCCTTGCTGATATTATCCTCTGGTATAGTTGCAAGATGACAACCAAAAACATACCCTCCTGCCAACCAGAGGGCTTTAAGTGAAGCTAGATTAGAATAAGGACTTTCGACATACAAGGTACGATCAAAAAGTAACTAAAAAAACAAACATATATATATACATTAAAATCATTTTATTCATCAAATTTTAAAAACCTGGACCCTCCACTATCTACACATTTTTTCCAGCGGTCAAAAAGCTGTTTAAAAGAGGTTTCACAGTCAATTTTTCTGCTTGTTTATTTCAGCCATCGCATTTTCAATAACCTCTCTAAATGACGAAAAGCATCTTCCTTTTAGCACAAGTTTGAGCTTAGGAAAATGAAAGAAATCACAGAGGGAGATGTCTGGGGAGTAAGGAGGATGTGATAAAAAAAAGTCACAGAGTGCTCAGATAAATAATCAATAACCAAGGTGTATTTATGGTCAGGGGCGTTGTCATGAAGCAACTTCCATTGTTGTGGCTGAAATATATGGTTCCTTTTCTTTGTATTGAATCTCTAAGGCGCACAATTATTTCTTTGTATATGTTTTATTGATAGAAGTTCCCTCTTGAATAAACTTATAAAGTAGTGAAAAAACAATAAGCATCACTTTCCCCTTTGATCGGTAAAGACAGCTTTTTTTTCCGAGGACAACTCGTAGTGTTCCAATTAAACGATTGTTTCTTTGTTTATGGATAATAAATATATACCAAGTTTCGTCTCCAGTTATTATTGTTTTTTAAAAATCTCGGTTATTAATTGCACTTTCAAATATACCACTACAAAATTCCAATATGTTCAGTTTTTTGTTAAGCGGTTAGATGTCATAGAGCAAAGTAACCCTAAAGTTTTTTTATTTTAAAATCTTCATGAAAATACTTTGGCAGCTTCCATATGAAATTCCAACTATTTCCGCTATAGTTTCAATAGTTATTTTTCTATCAGCATAAATTAAATCACCAACCTGCTGGATGTTGTGGTCTGTGGTCGAAGTTGAGGGGCGCCCTGACCTTGGATCATCCTCTATACTCTGACGGCCACTTTAAATCTTTTGTACCAGAAATGTATATACAGTTATATCTATAGAGCCCCCTCTAAATAGCACCTCCTTCTCTATAGAGCCCGATTTTAAATACGTAGTACGATGCGATTTACATTAAAAGTGACCTGTCTATAGCACCCCCTCTCTATAGCACCCTATTTTGGTGAGTCCCAAGAAGGGACGCTATAGACAGGTTTAACTGTACTTTAGTTTTTGAAATTGTTTCATCTCTATACGCTTCCTTCACAATTTTAATGTCTCAGTAGAATATTTATTTAATATAAAACAAAATTCTATGTTAACTCTTTATTCTAAAGCCGACATTACAAAATCCAACGTCAACGTAAACAAAGAACCTTTATCTTCCTAAAATAAGATTTATGCACGCGCTATTAACAGTGCTGCCAGTCCTATTTGTTGTTTAGGCTTTAATCTAAAAAAACTTTTTTTTTTTAATTCTTGATTTTCAAATGTTTCGTTTACTTTTTGATCGACCTTGTATGAGCCTTATAGGCTTGGGTGGTAATTTGATCCCAGGATGCAAATTGAGGAACATATTATTGAATAGATGTTTCTAAAAATCCTCATATTGTCACAGTCGTAGGGACGAAGCGTGGTTGTAAAAGAGAAAAGAAATATTTATTTATAGATTGATGAATTTTCATGCAACTTACCAATGAATTTTGCGATTTGTTCCACGGATATTTAACTTTATATATTAAAAATAAAAACAACATATCCTGACCAGGAGCACATGTGCTTTTCAGAAGGCAGAGCGCCATCTGGTGGAACAGAAATCAACTAAGCATTGATTTAGCCTGTTCCCTGATATTTGGCCAACCCAATTTCTTGATAAATCAAGAAAAGACATCCACGCGTTTCGCGCTTTTGGCGCTCGTCAGCGTGGAGTAGGCTGTACCACTACGACCAAAAATATTTTTGGTCCCAGAGGCTTCCTGAAACGGGTATTTAAGGCCAAACTTGCGTAAATACGCTTAACATATGAAAAAATGATAGAAAAAAAAATTACTTTGAAAAAAACTTTATATATGTGAATATGGGCACTATATTGTCACAGTAATGAAGGTGACGTTTGGGTAGAATAAAATAATGATTTATTAGATGACTTTAAATAGTTAATTAGTTTGAGGGATAAAAGGAGAAGAGATAAACTAAGTTAAATGGATACAAATAATGATAAATTAAGGAAGTAATGTCAAAGACTCAGACGGCTGGTGGATCGGCTACCCCCTTCAAGATGGCGGCTAATGTTTACAAACTTCCCGCCTAGCGCGCCCACCATCTATCAGAGCTTAGGTACATAACACTTGCCGAGCTGACAGCGCGCGCCACCTATCGGGGCTTAGGTACATAACATTCGCCAAGCTGCCGATGTATTATTTACAGTTACAAGCTATGTACATTTTTGGTTATGACAATATTAATATATACCGACCCTCTATAATCTTGTCCCTCATGTGCTAACACTGCTGATTTCAGGTTCAAGTACTACAATAACAAGTACATACGGCCTCATCTCACCCGCAACCCCGCCGTAGCTGCCGATCCTAAGATCTTCGAGACTTACTCCAAGCTCAACCTGGCTGACGCTCTAACGCTGGCTCGCTCAGGCTGTAATGGCAAACCAGTCAACGGCCTCTCCATGTCGGCTCTCTTCAGGACTTACACCCAGGCCTCGGCTGTGGAGTTAGTACACTTCTCTTTAATATTCCTGTCCCATCTGTAGTAAAGAATGAACCTATTTAGCAAGATTTTTTATAAATAAAACAACTTTCTACTGTCCTTAGTGCAATGGTAAAGAAATTCAGGAAAGCCTGGCTCATCAGTGGTAAACAATCCTATCTTATTTTTAAAGCTTATCTACGATTTCTTATAATACAAGGTTTTCCCAAAAGTTCGTAAACATATTATGATTATGATTTACATTTTGCAAGTGTTTACGAACTTTTGGAACAACCTTGTAAGTCTGAAACTTGGCCTACCTGCTGATTGGCCACCCTTGATATAGAACATCAGAGATTAAATCATTCTTCTATAAGAATTCTGTTATAATTTTACCAAGGTAACCAATATTACCAAGGTTGTCTCAAAGGTTCGTAAACACTTGTAAAATATAAATCATAATATGTTTACGAACTTTTGGGACAACCTTATATTTTAACAACGAAATTTCCTCCAAAGTACCGTAGCTATAATCAGAATGATTCCCAATACAATATCAAATGGATTATTTATTTAAATACAATTAGAAGATTTAAGATAGTGTGTAATAGAAGTGTTCCATCTAAGTACTACATAAATCTCAGAATAAATAATCCACACTCATTATATTGTAAAATTCTTTATATATATTATTTTATTAGATATTATTTAAATTCTTTCCGATGCTTAAAGCATGTTATTTTGTATCAAAAGTATATTTTATATATATTTTATTGAACATTATTTGCAACATTCAAGATATTAAATATAAAAAAGGCATATCCTGACCAGGAGCACATGTGCTTTTCAGAAGGCAGAAGCTTACTCCACGCTGACGAGCGATAACAGCGCGAAACTCGTTCGTGGATGGCTTTTCTTGATTTATCAATAAATTGGGTTGGCCAAATATCAGGGAAGAGGCTAAATCAATGTTTAGTTGATTTCTGTTCCACCAGATGGCGCTCTGCCTTCTGAAAAGCACATGTGCTCCTGGTCAGAATATGCCTTTTTTATTTTTAATATCAACACCTGACCTTTTTATTATTTTTTTTTCTATTGTTTTTCACTAAATATATTATATTGGACACTATTATGATTATATCTACGGCGCTTTGGAGAAATTCTTGGTTAAGGTATTTAAGGAAACTATAGAGATAAGATTGGAAGGAACAATATAGAAATTTTCATAACACATTGCTTAAACTTCTCGGAGGATTGGCCACTGATGTGTAGGGCTTTTCCAATAGTTTCCATCGCAGCAAGGAAGCAGAAAGTTGTTTTATTTGGAAAATATGGTAAAAATCGCGCTTAATATTGTTATATTTACTATTCCTCTTTTAAAAGACCGAATAAAGTATAAGCTATATTGAAAAAAGACGAAGATTCTCTGTTACATTTTCATAACACGATTCCATTTATTTTATAGCTTTCAGTTTATTAAGAAACTTTTTTGCAGAATAAGTGCCCTATCCACCACTATAAAATATTATCCTACTGGGCACAATTCACTAGAGATAGTTTATTTAAAAGTTGAGAGATATGTGCGTTCAAAAAAAATTAGGTTCATCAGAACCTCAACATGCAGGAATTTAAATTTGCAAATAAATGATTCTCTACTTCTACTATAAAATAGATGCCTAGATGAAGGCAATCGAAACTATTCAGTCCAACTTTTTAAACAAATGAAACACTACTGTACTTACGGCGATAAGAAAATATTGTAAGGGACTAGCTCACCAGTGCTTTTTTATCCCACAGTGTCATAACGTCCCATTGTATATCCACGACCCACTGAACTTGCCACAATACACCATCTACAGGACCAGAGAGGCCTCACCAGACCACCTCTTGGAATGTATGGAAGCCTCAAGACAGGATCTATATTCCAACCTAGATTGTGAATTTGATCTATGAATTTAGTCTCCATGACTTTGTATAATTATACAATGGGATAATAATAAAATATGCACCAATGCATCTGTAGGACCAAAGAGGTCCTCACCAGATCACCTCTTGGAATGTATAGGAGCCTCAAGACAGGACTGTATTCCAACCCTATCAAGATTGTGAATTTGATCTATGGATTTAGTCTCCATGGCCTTGTATAATTATACAATGGGATACTAATAAAAAATGGTTTAAAGAGAAGGTCCGTGCAGCATGACACAGGAGTATGAGGCCCCGTTCCCGGACCTAGGGGAGTTACAGTACACACAGTCCTCGCGGGACCTAGCTGATGCCCAGTACCATCACATCCTGTTGGACGCCATGGCCCGTCCACATAAGAAGGTAGGACACTCCCTGTCACCATTCCTGTGTTTACTTTAATTTTCTAAACAGGTTCAAATACCTTTTTGGCAGATCCCCGACCGATTTTTTAACTCCTCTCGTAGAATCTTATGTATACTGTACTGATGAGAACCAGTGCCCAAAACCATGGTATATAGGTTGTTGATTTTTGTCTGAATTTGACAAAGCAGGTTTTCTGGCTCATTCTCTAATCTAAATATGGGCTTTATTTCCATAATAGATCAAAATATACATAGTTTTAATGCATTTAATAAAAGCCTTTCATACATTTATTGAAAATGGAAATATTACTTTTTTTACGCATAAGTACATGATATGCATGATGCACATTCTATTTTAAATTTCCACAATATTATAGAGAATATAAAATGATATAGATAACCTAAAGTCTCGGAGAAAAGAAGAGCTTTAATGAATCTCCGAAGAAATACAAAGTTAACTCAATCACAAAAGAACGATATTGGCAATTTCCTCGTCCTTTTAAATTAGCTATCATTTTCATAATCCTTATTTACACATCACAATATATTCTGTCTGAGATTTATCCAACCACCTCATTGGTTGAAACATCGTTTAGAGGTAAATTTATCTAATTTGAATAATTTCTCAGTAAGATGTTTTATGAGGTAGAACTACCTCCCTGTAAAGGACAATACTTAATTACAGAGACAAATTGTCCTCTTACTGAAGACTTTATAAATAATAGAAACGGTAATTTTGCAAATGGTAAACTGTCCTTTGTAGAGAGGTTTCTTCTAACGAGAGTGTCTTTTCACGGAGGTTCTACTGTATATAAAATCGGTACCGTTTATGTATGTCGGCAGTTTGTCGGCTTTGCCAAAACTGGTGCTGTGGCTTACCCACAGATCAGAGACTACGTGTTTTGAGCAGATAAGATTGAAAAATGATTCTCTAAAGATAGATTTGCCCTATTTGGTATATTTACATATATATACTGGTGCGAAAGGTTAAGATCAAATTTGTTCGAATATATAGATCAGAACGTGTGTGTTTGTATGTGAAAAAATATAATAATAAAAGTCAGGTATGTTGGTATTTAAAAACAAAGAAGGTATATCCTGACAGCAATCACATGAGCCTTTTAGATGTAAGAGCGCCATCTAGTAGAATATAGTGTGTGTTTGTATGTGAAAAATATAATAATAAAAGTCAGGTATGTTGGTATTTAAAAACAAAGAAGGTATATCCTGACAGCAATCACATGAACTTTTTAGATGTAAGAGCGCCATCTAGTAGAATATAGTGTGTGTTATACCAATATTTATAAAATAATTGCCTCAAACCCAACATAAATGCTTTATAAATGAGATTACACAAACGTAAAACATAATATTAGATGTATTTTCTTTATTTCGTGTTTAGATACGGCTATCTCAATTTTTAATACATATATGCAAATTTCATTTAATAATTTTCTCTGTAATATTAAAAAGACAAAAAATATATAATTTTATCCATAGTTTGTTCATTTACTCTTACGAAAATCGGTGTAAATATTTATATTCATGGGGACAAAACTTAAGGAAGTTGTACTTTTTAGCATGTATATCAGGATTCAGACAATAACTCTGAAAGATGACCTTTATTGAAGACACACGAGATAACCAAGTGTGAACAAAATTGCCCTTGTCTCCTTCAAAAAAAAAAAAAAAAAAGACGACCGACAAAATCATAGTCTTTCCACTTCCTCAAGTTTTATTCATGAGTGTACTTTATTCTTTAGCTCCCCCCCCCCCCCCCCCTAGTTCTGAGCTGGAAGTTCGACTTAGAATGAAGAATGTAAATTAGGTTATCTACACACAAGATTGAGATGACCTAGTGACATTATGGTTCGTTTAAGAAATGACATTTCGACCTGTGAAGTCGATAAAATAATCTTTTTTTACCACAAACGTTTTCTTTTCCACAAGTCGATAAAATTATATTGACTCTTAAATCTCTCCAACCCCATATAACAACAACTAGGATATTGCTTTTTGTAAAAAAAAAAAAAAAAAAAAAAACATGTATTAGTATAGTTGTTGTTATTTTATTATATAATTCCAAATCTCTCTATTATTTATATTATAAAATTAATGATATATTTTAAGTTAAAAATATCAGGCCTCCAGGCAAAAGTATATTTCCAATATAATATAATGCGGTTTGTGATTGTAAAACGACATTTAAAAATCATCCCGCATGAGTTTCTTTTCAATGAAAAATCAAAATTTATTCAAAGGATAAATAACGATTATTTCTAACCTTAAGAATGAGGTATGAAAGGATGAAATGTGAAGAGTAATGATAAACGGAAAAATAAAAGTGTCCAGGGATGGGAACCGAATCCACAGTCTTCCGCTTACCGGGCAGATGCCATGTCCACTAGGCTACCCTGAACATCCCCCTTTCCAGTTGCGGAAATAAGGTTCAAATTTTTATGTGAAAATTGCCCAGGGATGAGAGTTCTCTATAGATATTTTTTCTTGAAGAAGAGGGTGCCTGATCCGAATTCATAGTTTTTTTAAAATGAAGGAAACTTCAGTCAGAAAAATAAATTTATTTTCTCAACGTTTCGACAAGATATTTTAGCCCTCCTTAGGAAAAATATAAATTAAAGCAATTGGCGAGGCGTTAAAAATGATTCTAATGAAAATTTTGTCGAAACGTTGAGAATAAAAACAATTTTCTGGTCGAATTATGATGTGTAGAAGATTTGTCGTTATCTCTATGTGCCAATAGATTACTCCGAAACATGTTCCATTCAACCGACTAGAAGTCACAAACTACCTGTTTTCTTCTATAGTAAAGGATCTCTAGGAAGGTAGTAGAGAAGGTGCAATGTCTGGGTTGTAAGCAGGATAGGGAAGTACTTCTATTCCATGGAGTTCCTGAGAGTTTTTCTGGCAGTGTGCGCGGGAGCGATACGCGGACGTTGGAGCGGAGTCTGGGTTATTGACCCTTGGGGCAACATGTAATCAATAAAGGTTAAACAGCCATTCCGTCTGGTGCGAGCTCCATCGCACATACAACATGACTTAATGAGCAAACTCTCATATTTTCATAATGGATCCTTCCTTACCTGAGAACTGCCTTGAAAGAAGCCATGCAAAAATAACAAAATTAAAATCCATTGCCCTACACAGGATACTTCTGACCAAAGTTAACATCTATTTACATATGGGGTAACAGCTAGTACAACAACAACAGCCTTTATTGAGGTCTATTTCCATACACAGGATATTCCTGACCAAAGTAAACAACTATTTACATATATAAAAATGGAAGAATTCAAGCACGAATGTTTCTTTCAAACATAAAACAAACTTCTACTATCCTTACTACGATGAAAAAATACTGGGAAGGCTTGGCTCATCAGTGGTGAGCCCTCACAGCGGTTTCGCCAATTTAATCTACCAGACCGCTTCTCCGAGCTCTAATACTGTATTGAGCTATTCTGATTATATATGCTACACTGAAGGGTGGAATCTTAGAAATGGTATTTAAGAAAACTATGGACATAAGCTTTTAGGACAGTAGAATTACATTCAAATATTTGCTTCGGGCAATGTTCTTCCGCAAACAATAGGACAAGGGGCCAGTTAGACATAAATTAATACAAATATATAATTAGTTCAAATTTTGTTCAAATAATCCTGTAAGATAAAACTTGCTGAGTATGATGAGGAATAAAAATAGGCATTTGGACATTAGTGAATATATTTGCATACGAATGTGTTAGTTTAACTGTTTTATTTGAGCTGTAGTTCCCAGAAATTATTTGAAAAGGGAACAATAGAATTCAGTTAAATATTTTCTTTCAATTTTGGTTTTTGAAAGTTTTAGAACAAATTTTCTGCTCTTCAACGGAAAAAATTGCTTGAAAGCTTGCAAAAATCAAATTTAAAAGAAATTCTCTACCTGAATTCTATTGTTCTTTTTTTTTTCAAAGTATAGCTGTCACTAGAAGTGTATCATTCAGCTAAAGTAATTCTTGGAAGCTGGTAACGTAGTTATGTGTTCTATAACGTTATTTCAGGTGGATCGTGCCTAAAACTGGTCCAATGCAGGATTCTATCCCGGTTCATGGCTATCGGCAATCGAGAGTTTTACCTACTCGTCCACAGACTCTTTTTTAAGGGCTATGTGAAGCATAAAGAGGTGTTTTGCTGGCAAGGTGGCTGGGGCAAATCTATGGCTATAGCCCGAAACCATGGTCTCTAGGTGGATGCTTCTCAGTTTGCCAAAGCTGGTGTTGTGGCTTTGTCACCTATGTGGCTATGTGAAGCATAGTTGTTACTCTATCTCTATAAAATGTCAATTTGAAGGCTGGGAGCTTAGTTAACCATCACAAGTGTAGCTTGATGATGCCCAGCACCACCATCACCACCACCATTGCCACCAGCAGCGGAGTGCCCCGACCCCACACCCCCCGCCTCCTCACATCAAGATCCAAGACTCCTCCGACTCCCCTACCCGACAGAACAAAGTCAACAGCGGTGAGTAGAACATCTAATTCTACGTGCTTACTCCCGATGACAATACATCAAGTAAAATTGACATTGAATCCATAAATTGAATAATCACCTGGAACAAAATATCAACAAAAGTACAAAATCGTTTACTATATTGAGAAAAGAAAAAAGACAACTACTTTTCAGGTAACTGAAAATTGCTAATTGCTTACGCCATCTATCAGAATAAATATCAACTATTCGTCGATTTTTAATTATTCCAGATTTGGCTAAGTACTCATTTGAGGGCCAACAATTCGAAGCGTGTACATGATTAGCTTTTCTTGATTAATCAATAATGGGTATTTAGCTAATTCTGGAATAATTAAAAATCAACAAGAATAGTTGATATTTATTCTTATAGATGGCGCAAGTCATCAGCAACTTTCAGTTGCCCAATAAGGAGATTCCTTTTTTCTTTTTTCAATTTATGAATCTTATCCCAGTACAATATCACATTTGTACTATTTTTTCACGTTTAAAATATGTAAATATGCAGATAGGTATATTGTTGCACTGTCCTGAGGGTAGGCTTCATGTCAGTATCCGATTGGTCCATATCAAGATTATAAGTGAGACCAGAACGAGTAATTATAAAACAAATTTATTCCAACAAGAAAAGTATTTACATCAAGGGCTTTCCAGATGTTGATGTAAGAGGGCAATGACATGACAGATGAATTGGCAAAAGAAGCCAGAAAGCTGAGCCAAAGGAAAGAACAAATGTCAGTATTTGACGCTAATGCTTTGGCAAAATACAAGATAATCAAACAAAAAATAAGAAAAGATCAAATATGTGAAATAAACTCGGAGAGAAAACTGACAAAAACTATAACAAGACTTAGAAAAAACACTATAAAGGAATGACAATACATCCAGATGGCACAAGAACTTATAAAGCATGCAACAACTGTCCTGGTGTGGAACTAACACATACTCACATATTCTCATGCCCAGCAATGGCCGCAGCCTTGCAGAAAATTGACTTAGACCCAGAGCAGCAACTTTACACACCCAAGATAGTGGATATTGCTGTTGATGTGATGGAGATGTATGGAGACATCTGAGACTCTTCTTTGGACACGACAACAACAACAACAAAGTATTCACAAATTTTGCCAGATCTCTGAATAGAACCGAGAGATATATAAACAAACTATTTACAAATAGAACTTGTTATTATCATAATCCCTTCGGTATAATTATTAATAATAGACAATTCTCTGAGGGAAAATTTCCTTTTATATATTTTATATATTTTTAATAAAATAAACTTTTCCCTCAGAGAATTGTCTTTTTTTTTAATATTTACAAATAAAACGCTGACCTAGCGTCACGTGACGGATAATGATTCAACGAGTAGGCCACCACAGATTATTCTGTGCCAATATATAAAACATTTTATCCTCTTATACATCCATCCATCTATTGACCGTCATGACCTTTTGACAAATTTATTCATCAAATAAAATAAAGCATGAAGGAAGATAAGTTTCTTTTTAATAAACGCGAGCGAGCTTTCGGGCCACACGCCCTTCTACTGGCTAAAAAGTTAAGAGATTCCAAAAAGATACAAGCTTATTTATATTATGGTAGGCGATATTTTAGTATAAATTAGAATAAATATTCTTAAATATCGCCTACCATAATATAAATAAGCTTGTATCTTTTTGGAATATCTTAATTTTTAGCCAGTAGAAGGGCGTGTGGCCCGAAAGCTCGCTCGCGTTTATTAAAAAAAAAATCATCTTCCTTCATGCTTTATTTTATTTTATTACCTAAACAGGAAGAGTTCTGTCGCTTATCCAAATTTATTCATATGAAGTTATTCAATATTTTTCTGTATAAATCATAATAATACGCATTTAATAAAATACATTATCAATTCAGGCACATCCTGTATAATATATCTTTATACGGATATTCTTAACTTGGCCTTAAAACCAGATCTTGCTTGTCGTAGAACGGTCTCAGCGGGAGCCAAGTCCTGAGGACAACGGTATCGTGTTTGTAGCACATCCACAGCAAGAAGGTGAGTCGTTAGTAACTATCTGGTTTCTACATCTACAAGCTGTGTTGGTTACAGATCCTTCAGAGACAGACACCAGCGATGAGAGCAGTCGTACATTAGCTGAGAGCACGCTTCCATGGCTACGGCCAGATGACCCAGTACCATCCTGGAAAGATAACGGAAGGACCGCAGAGATATTCCCATTAGAAGATGGAAGAGACAACCGAGCCTTTAGCAGTGATGACCCAACGGTGGTTATTCATGTTGATTCAGGAGATGTTCAACTTACCAAGCTTTGACTTCAATCCTGTATCCTTGTATATAGACAAACATGTACATAGCTTCCGCCGTGATGCTTGTTGAGCTAAGACTACAGCTCCTCAAGTTTCAATTTCTGTATATACCACTTGTTCATACTGAACCATGCTATCGCTGTGCATTTTCATTATGTCAAACTTTCAAACTTCCTATATAATAGTCTTTGCTATTCAAGAAAATAATTGTTATTTTTTCAAGATAACGTATTTTTTACGATGAGGAAATAAGCTTTAAAAATATATATCTCTTTAGTAGGAAATCTTTGAAAGTCATTCACATAGTGGTGCCTATTTTTGCCCTTTCTATCCTCTTCCTCTTGCCATTTTAACATTTTTTTTGCTTTAATTTTGATAATTTGAGTTGCAATGGGACCAATTGTAGAGCATATCTAAGATTGTAACATTGGATCTTCACTCATGCATCCGAATTCTTTGTAACAATTTAAGAGCTTTATAAGAGAATTATTTCGAAATTGTAACCATAAATCTTTTATAACTTTTGTCCTATATGTTTATATAAATACCGAAGAATATAAAATAGAAAAATAACCTTTTTTTTACCAATGAGATTCTTTACAGATAAATCTTTGATATTATTTAGAACTCTCGATTATTTTTTGATTGTTTTGACCGGCATGTCACTGTCACCATCAGACCAGAGATGACATTCTGGGACACCTAGCAGTGTGAAAACGCGGCATGATACAACTTAATGTATCAACTGTTGGTAGTCTATTAATATCTCCCCCCAGAACTGATTGTTTTGAGAATTTGTTAAATTTTATTAAGTTGCAAGAGAGTTTCTGTTGAAGTTGAAGTTAAGAAAAAGGTTCAAATTAAGCCAAAGAACAAAAAGAATCATGAAGATGATATCTCTAAGGAAGATTATAGGAAGATTTTAAAAAGTAAAAGACATTAGAATACAGAAACCTAAATTAAAAACTAGATTAAATATATTTTAGATGCGCGAAATTGTGTCCATCTTCAACAATATAACTATTTCATTGCCTATATAATAATATTCATTTGAAGTTGATTAAAATTAAAGAACTCTTTGGTAGTTGATATGTATAAACCTTGGGTTATATAATCACTTGAAGCAAATTCATAAAAAGCGCTAAATCATAAGGCGAAAGGTTTCTTTCAAAGTTTTTATTATTTTGCCGAGCTTTCGAAGTATTTCTGCCCTTCCACAGGAGAAAATTTGAAAACTTATAAGAATATAAATTGTTTATATACATATTTGCATATTTACATATATTAGAAGATTTGCATTTAAAGAAAAAGGAACGACAGAAATATATAATTACAAGGTTATTCCAAAAGTTCTTAAACACTTGTAAAAAAGTGAAATACCAATATTATTCGCCGTTATGTATAATGTCTTTGTATTATGTATAAAGTAATTGTATTTTATGATTTATTATAATTTATATATTATACGACGTTTTCCTTTATAGATCAATATCCTCCCGGAAAAATTTCAGTACATCGATGTTATTTTCATTATAAATTTCAATAAATGTATCATACATATTGGAATATGAAAAAAAGAAATTGAAGAAAATGATGATTCTGGTGAAAGATTCGAACAGAGCTTGAAGTGTACAAAATAACTTAGTCATGCAAATTTTATCTCACACAATATAACCAGGGCCTCCCCTTGGGCAGAGCGATCGATTGATAAAAAAGGCTCCTCAAGAAGTCCGCAAAATGGCGAAAATAATAATAATAATATCGCTAACACAATTTAACAATTCCCTATCATATTATTTTCAATTAGAAACAAAAAAAAAGAGCATATCCTGACCGCTTACATAAGCATTTTAGATGGCAGAGCGCCTTCTAATGAATCAAAATCAACTAAACGTTGATTTAACTTCTTCTGATATTTGGTCAATCCATTTTATTGATAAATCAAGAAAAGCCAACAACGAATACGCTTCGTACTGTTAGCTCTCGCTAGCTCGAAGGCTGTAACTCAACAACCAAAAATTTGATCCTAGAGACTTCCTGAGAAATCAATAAATGGGTATTTAAGGCAAAATTTGCGTTAATACGATGTTCATGTGAAAAAGAAAAAACTAAAAAAAATAGGAAAAGGTTAGTATTTGATATTTAAAAAAGGCATCCTAAAATGGTAATTGTTAGCAGTAAGGATATGCCTTTTTTGTTTTTAGTTTCAATTCTTGACTTTTTTTTCTATTTTCCCTTATTTTTCATATTATTTTCAATATGTTGAGTCGATAATAGGGAAAAAATAGTTTCAAGATTTGGAAAAGAAAACAATGGAATAGAAGAGAAGAAGAATAAATGTGAAGAGGGCACAGCAAGAAATCTCGTCCTAGATGCATATAACCCTCAGGATGGCCCTGCCATGTATCAAAAACATTTTAGCTGTGGAAACACGTACCCATTAAATCTCTCAACCTTTCAATTATATTATTTTTCTGTAAACACCATCATTTGTAAAATACAATCCTTAAATCGTATTTTTATTTTCGTAGGATCATTCTCCCCCTTTTGTTCATTTTCTTCTCACAAAGAATGAGATTTTGATAATAACTTTCAATTACTTAATTTAGATTCATAAATAATTTTATTTACTTATATTTTGAATTTAACAAAATATTTGGTTAGTATGTACACTCATGGAAAAAAAATTTAAGGAAGTTGTACCTTTAAGCATGTATATCGATATTCAGACAATAACTCTGAAAGATATTACAGTAACCTTTATTGAAGAAACACGAGATAACCAAGTGTGAACAAAATTGCCTCTGTTTTCTTCAAAAAAAGACTTTCCACCTTCTTAAGTTTTGTCTTTCTCTCCATGAGTGTATTGTAATTAGTCAATAACACATTCCTTAAAATACAACAAATTATTCTTAGAACCAATGCAGTTTTTTTCTTAAAAGGTCTAAAACAACAATCATATAACCCGTTAAAACAATGAATCGCCCAATTTATTGATTAAATTCAGATGGATACCTTTTGGAATCAGAAAAGCGCATTAATTATTTTTTATTAAATTATATCTTTATATATTTTAATGGAATGAATCTGTGATGAAGCTTACCAAATATTTTAAGTGATATTTTGAAATCATCAGAAAGTCTGGGGTTTCAAGAAATGAAAGCTCTGTGATATATTTTAATGGTAGAAAAGAGAAAATCAACAATCAATAGTTCGCTTCTGCATTTCCGTCCAATACTTCTTTTATGTTTGATTACAACCATATTAAATATCAGCAGATCTATATATAAAATTTATATTATTATTTAAAATAAAATGCTTCATATTTCCTTTTTTTATAACTTATCAAACATGAAAAAATGTTAATTAAAAAGGCATATATTGGATCCAAATATTATTTATTTTACCATCTTTCAATTGGTTAAACGCCAACCTTTTTCAAGGTATTATAACATATTCATGTGTGTCAACTAATTAAAAAGACATATATTGGATCAAAATATTATTTATTTTACCAATATTTCAGGTTGCTGAACGCCAACCTTTTTCAAGGTATTATAACATTAATGTGTGTCTTAATTAAATAGGTATATATTGGATCAAAATATCATTTATTTTACCAATATTTCAGTTGACTGAACGCCAACCTTTTTCAAGGTATTATAACATTAATATATATTCTAAAAAATTGAAAAGGCATATATTATATAAAATAAATGATACTTTGATTCAATATATGCCTTTTTAATTGAAGATTTATTTATGGATTTCTCTATTTAAAAAAAAAAAGAATATGTAGTAAAAAGTTATTTAATTGAAAATTCCATTTTAATATGATATCTCAACAAACATCAACAATGAATCAACTTTAAGATCTCTTATGGAGAATTATTCTATTTTAACAATAAGAAATACATGAAATCCACTCTTCTTTGAAACCTAATACCCTGTCAACATGCATATTTACATGGAAATTTCTATTTATAGAGTTTGATTATCAATAATATGAGAAATCCTGTTTTTAATATAAAAAATAAACTTAAATCAGTTATAAATATATTGAAATTGCTACATATATAAATATACTGTACGAATTGGCGTAGATAGTGCGGTTTTGCTGATGGCTATAATTTTCTATATATTCATATATCCCTTCATTCATTTTGGAACATTGTAAATGATCGCTAGGGAATTTCATTGCTGACTGCACCATTATAGAATTAAACAGTATTGTTACCAATTTAGATTTTAAAATACTAAAATACGTCTCTCGGTAGTCTTTAATGCACATTCGATCTAGTGGCTAAAATAATCGCTGCTGAAGATTATAAAAGGAATTCAACTCAACACTAGAACACACACCATTACAGAAAGTGTAAAGCGTTTTAAAATCGGTATTTAAAGTGGTTTGGTGCTATCTAAAGGAATTGCCCAATTAACGACAATGCTTTATTATCCATAATAACATCATAGAAAGCTCTACTAAGATTATATACAGTAGAACCTCTTTGTAAAGGGCACCTAGTTGCAAAGCCAAAGTGTCCTTTATAGAGAATTGTTCTCTCTTACTGGAGAATTGCTTATTAATAAAATTGGTGAGAGAATAGATAATAGAAGAGAGAGAATTTTGGTGATACAAACTGTCTTTTGTAGAAAGGTGTTATCTAGTGTGAGTGTCCTCTCTTGGAGGTTCTACTGTATATGATAATGTATTGTTCGTTGTTGAATGATAGAGGAATGTTTCAATTTGGACAAATTACAGTACAATGCATCAACAGAATACAAAATCTCACAACCTAATTGGCTATCTCACTTTATTATAGTTTCCCCAGAAACCTGTTTATAAACAAATTAACTTAACAACGCGTGTTGTCAGAATCCAATGAGGAATGTCATATCAGAAGAAAGAATGCCTATATTTTGAAATATGGACATTTAAAAACTTTGAATTAACTCTATTGTGGTGTTTTATAAAAAGTATTTTTATATATTTGAAGAGAAAAAGAGATATTATTGTTGTTATTTTCTCTCTCTCTCTCTCTCTAAATATCTTTCGATATTTCGGTATTAAGTAGAAATTTAGTTATTATTGTTTTCTTCAATGACCACTACCTTTATCTGTGAAATTTACTGAGCTTTGAATGTCTTTTTACATTGAAATTGGCCTTCAATTGATAATGTTTATTAGAAATATAATCTTCTGTATCAATTAGATTAATCAAATATAAATCTTCGAAGATGAAGTTTCTTATTTGTAAAAAGAAACATTCGCGTCTTAATGTCTTCATTTGTTATATACAGATGGTGAGTTATTGCTTTGGTAAATTCGTTAAAAGTATAATAAAGAAAATTATCCTCGGAGATTTATATTCGATTCATCTGATTATCTTTATAGAATGGAACACTATCTCTTTGTATGAAATGTATGATGAATGATTCTCATTTGTAAGTAAGAACTACCTAGCTACAGTTCTTGCAACCCTCTCTGAAATACAGTACTTAAAACAAACACCAGGTATAGGTCATCCGAGTTCCAGTATTCAGCCATGATTATTATTACTTCATTTTCCCTATTTTTACACAAAGCATTATTTGATCTACATTCATCCAAGCTATATGCATCTTATAGAATGTACTATCGACTTTTAAAGATATTCCCTTTTTTGCTTATCGCCATTAATGACAATAGTTGTACATCGCGGTAACAAATTTAAATCAATATTTCTTATATGGTTTAAATATATAAATTTTGATGATAATATCGTATCATCCTGCTTCAAAATTCCTATATGATTTACTATATAGTGAATGCATTGCTTTTATAGAAAATACCTTTAGAAGAGACAAAGATATATTTGGCAACGCTCTTCGGAGCGTTTTCTGATACAAACTAGGCAAATGACGCCCTTTTGTTCCAGAATCGTTTAGAGAGAACAGCTTTTGCAATACCAAGTTTTATCCAATTTAGAGATAAAATGGTATCACTTTGCCATCTTTACTATTTGGAGAATATGCCGCCTCTTTAAACAATTCTACATTTGTTGCAATGTCTGTTCAGACCTTATCATTTCCCTTCCTAACCAAATCTATGTATTAATGTGTACGCGCGATCTTGTGAGATGAATAATATTTATTTCTGAACATGTGTGTGTTGTGTATCTGCGAACTGAAGAAAGAAGTCCGCTGTGATGGGCTATGAATTGTTACTTTGTTAATAAAACATTTGCCTTCCTTTTTGTCTTTTTGTGTGGTTCTTTCATACCGTACTTCCACTGATGTTCTCTATGTACAACCTTTTGCTCTGCCAAGAAAAGAATACAATTTCCTCTTCGTCATATTGTTACGTCGTACCCTGACGCTATTCGTGTACTTTGTCTACTCAGTATGCCACAAAGATACACAAGTGAGTTCGAAGGAATTGCAGCTAAAGTAAGCGCTTTATTATATCTCTCTTAACAGAAGGAATACAACAGTGGGACTTGCTTTCAACCTCCCCGTTAGAAGAATCCTTGCGCCGTGAATGTCCTCTTGTGAAGCGTTCCGCTCCACACTATACACATTCAGCCTGGCCCACACCGCCTTATAGGATCATCCACACGCCCGGAGGCAAGTCGCCACGTCTTCTCCTTGCCGCAGATGTAACCAGACTCTGTCCTTCCCTACACAGGAATGCTGTTTTTGGCGCCTGCCACATGGCAGCGGGGGCCGATAGAGTCCACCCCTCTTTCCTCAACTTTACTCTGGTATCTTGGCCATGTCATCTATGTTACAATATTTTATTCATCTTGAAGATAGAGATTGCATGGCCGGTATTCATATTTCTTAAAACTAGGCACTCCGGCCAGATAAAATACTATTTTCTCTACGTTTCAACCAAAATATTTTGTCTTCGTCAAGAGAAATTAAAATAAAGCATTTGCCAAGGCGTTAAAATTATCATCCTTTTTAATTGAGAATAATTTTTAACGCCTTTCCAAATGCTTCATTTTTATTTCTCCTCACGAAGAGAAAAAAAGATTTTTGTTAAAAAGTTGAGAAAATAGAACTTTAACTGGCCGAAGTGTCTATTTTAAAGAAATATTTTATTTAGTCAGGAATATTAAAAGAGACACACAAATCACCTTCCAGTGACTCCCATCCCACATAGGACTGAAGAGCAATTACACAGCAGATGTGATTGAAAAATCAACAGCAATGCCTAACTCAGACCTTAATTTCGACTCCTTCAAATGCCTACAAAAAGAAGCATCCAGGAAAAAACACAGGAGTCATTATCCCATCATTGGTATCTGAACCAAAAGTCTGGAGCTCTTATGGAATATTGAATACAGGTAGCAACCTATATTTCAAGGCTTAAAACTAGCAATACAAGACTGATTCTCTTCCAGGATGGTGTGAAGAACTTTCCACAATGCACCATCTACAGGAACAAAGAGGTCTCACCAAACCACCTCTTGGAATGTATGAGGGACTCAAGACAGGACCTATATTTCAATTGTAAATTTGATCTATGAATTCATCCCCATGACCTTGATGGAGACAACATTGGGGCGAACATTGGAGACAAGTCCATCTAGGTGTACCTAGTTCCCCATTCCAGCTCCTGGCAATAAAGAACTAAGCTGTATCCACAACGAACCTTACATAAAACATGTCTATCAGAAACACCAAATAGTTCCTGCGGAGAAACTGAACAAACTATTATTCACCTTATCTACGACTGTCCGAACTTTACAGAAGTGAGACATCGATTTTTTCCTAATCTAAATGATTCAACTCTCTTAAATGGAATAATAAAAAAGGCGAAAAGATATACACGAACCTACAACCCTTTATTGAAGCATATGGTCTTATATGTTGATTCAACACGGAGTCTAATAATTAAATAATGTAACAACGTTAATTTTATTCACATTTATTGATAAAAATTCATATGAAATTTACACGAAAACTGAAATTAGTTAAAGTCGTCTAATATACGAATTGGTATGAAAAGTCCAAGGAGAAGCTAAGGTAAATAAAAGTATTTTAGAAACACAGATATCTACATATGATGCATAAGCCTTTACTAAAACATTTCCTCTTATGCAAAAACAAATTGCTTAACTAAAGAACGGGGGTTTTAAAATTTGAAACTGGACTTGTATACAGTATTTGTATTCCTAGAGTGAGAAAAATGACCAACCTAAATCTATAATTATTACTACGAATTTTCAATGCTTTTTTTTTTTCATAAAAAAAATATTTATTTTAAAATTATATTACTATTATTAGACTTATAGAGAGAGAGATGGAAATTTTGCCGGGAGGAAATGGATCTATAAAAGCTTAGGATCCCGTCAAAATAAACGTCAAAACTAGACGCCATCTATTGACCGTCGCCGCAAACAAACGGCATCAGGTCGGTGACAAAGCCACAACACCAGCTTTGTCAAACTAAGAAACGTCCACCTAGAGACCATGGCTTCGGGCTAATGGCCCTAGTCATCCCAAGGCGGACTTTATTCCATGAGAATCACAAGGGATCCAATGGAATTTTCACAATCTGCCAAAGAGGTGTTTCGACGTTTATTTTGAGGAGAGAGGCGCCCTATGCTTTCATAGAATGTTATCACTCTCTATTCCATGCTTAAATTAAACGATTCCCCAATTGCCCTGTAGACCAAATTAAACGTGCTTACTTAGAATGCTCGTTCCTGTGACGTGCATTCATCAAAGGCTGGCCGTCTGGCATGGCGACCACGGCCAGATGAAGCCATCATGATCCAATATGTGATCTTGCAGAATTATTCCGGTAGCTGTAACTAGAGAAGATTCACGTTGGGTTGAGTACCGATAACTTCTTTCTCAAAACAGCAGGGTCACCCTTTGGCAAGGGTCAAAGCCTTTGACAATGGCATAGCTTTTGGCAATGGTATAGCTTTTGACAATGGTATAGCTTTTGGCAAGGGTCATAGCCTTTGACAATGGTATAGCCTTTGGCAATGGCATAGCCTTTGACAATGGTATAGCCTTTGACAATGGCATAGCCTTTGACAATGGCATAGCCTTTGACAATGGCATAGCCTTTGACAATGGCATAGCCTTTGACAAGGGTGATAGCCTTTGACAATGGTATAGCCTTTTACAATGGCATAGCCTTTGACAATGGCATAGCCTTTTACAATGGCATAGCCTTTGACAATGGCATAGCTTTTTGCAAGGGTCATAGCCTTTGACAATGGCATAACTTTTGGCAAGGGTCATAGCGTTTGACAATGGAATAGCTTTTGGCAAGGGTCATAGCCTTTGACAATGGCATAGCTTTTGGCAAGGGTCATAGCCTTTGACAATGGTATAGCTTTTGGCAAGGGTCATAGCTTTTGACAATGGCATAGCCTTTGACAATGGTATAGCCTTTGACAATGGCATAGCCTTTGACAATGGTTTAGCTTTTGGCAAGGGTCAAAGCCTTTGACAATGGTATAGCTTTTGGCAAGGGTCATAGCTTTTGACAATGGCATAGCTTTTGACAATAGCATAGCCTTTGACAATGGTATAGCTTTTGGCAAGTGTCATAGCCTTTGACAATGGTATAGCTTTTGGCAAGGGTCATAGCTTTTGACAATGGCATAGCCTTTAACAATGACATAGCTTTTGACAATGGCATAGCCTTTGACAATGACATAGCTTTTGGCAAGGGTCATAGCTTTTTACAATGGTGTAGCCTTTGACAATGGTATAGCCTTTGACAATGGCATAGCCTTTGACAATGGAATAGGTTTTGGCAAGGGGCATAGCCTTTGACAATGGCATAGCTTTTGGCAAGGGTCATAGCCTTTGACAATGGTATAGCTTTTGGCAAGGGTCATAGCTTTTGACAATGGTGTAGCCTTTGGCAATGGCATAGCCTTTGACAATGGCATAGCTTTTGGCAAGGGTCATAGCCTTTGACAATGGTATAGCTTTTGGCAAGGGTCATAGTCTTTGACAATGGTGTAGCCTTTGACAATGGCATAGCCTTTGACAATGGCATAGCTTTTGGCAAGGGTCATAGCCTTTGACAATGGTATAGCTTTTGGCAAGGGTCATAGCTTTTGACAATGGCATAGCCTTTGACAATGGTATAGCCTTTGACAATGGCATAGCCTTTGACAATGGTATAGCTTTTGGCAAGGGTCAAAGCCTTTGACAATGGTATAGCTTTTGGCAAAGGTCATAGCTTTTGACAATGGCATGGCTTTTGACAATGGCATAACCTTTGACAATGGCATAGCTTTTGGCAAGGGTCATAGCCTTTGACAATGGTATAGCTTTTGGCAAGGGTCATAGCTTTTGACAATGGCATAGCCTTTAACAATGGCATAGCCTTTAACAATGGCATAGCTTTTGACAATGGCATAGCCTTTGACAATGGCATAGCTTTTGGCAAGGGTCATAGCTTTTTACAATGGTGTAGCCTTTGACAATGGTATAGCCTTTGACAATGGTATAGCCTTTGACAATGGAATAGGTTTTGGCAAGGGGCATAGCCTTTGACAATGGCATAGCTTTTTGCAAGGGTCATAGCCTTTGATAATGGCATAACTTTTGGCAAGGGTCATAGCCTTTGCCAATGGAATAGCTTTTGGCAAGGGTCATAGCCTTTGACAATGGCATAGCTTTTGGCAAGGGTCATAGCCTTTGACAATGGTATAGCTTTTGGCAAGGGTCATAGCCTTTGACAATGGTATAGCCTTTGGCAATGGTATAGCCTTTGACAATGGCATAACTTTTGGCAATGGCCATAGCTTTTGCCAATGGCATAGCTTATGGCAATTGTCATAGCTTTTGGCAATGGTCATAGCTTTGGATGGACTCCAAATTGTTCCTGCGGAGAAACTGAACAAACTGCTCTTTCCACCTTATTTACGACTGTCCGAACTTTGCAAGAAGTGAGACATCGATTGTTCCCTGATCTGAAAGATTTAACTCTCTTACAGTCACTTTGTCTATATACATTTTATGAATTTTTTCGAATAATAAATGTTTTATCTATGTCCTTATCTTGCAACTGATAGTTTCTGATGGCTGGCGCCATCTATCGGAGTAAATTTCAATTATTCGTTGATTTTTAACTATTCTAGAATTGGCCAAGTATCCATTTTTGATTGATCAAGAAAATCTAACCACGTACGCATTTCGGGCTGTTGGCCCTCATCAGCGTGGTGCAAGCTGTACCTTAACGACCAAAAAAATTGGTTATTCAGGCATCCTGAAAAATCATGAAATGGGTAGTTTTTCACATTTAATTATAAGTTATAATTTGTTTGTTGTTTTGCTTGTTTCCTCTGTAATGGACATAAATATTTCAATATCACGTCTGGTTGTGAACAAACAAAGACTACTGTAAAGTATCATAATATTATATTTGATGATCACCAAGCTGAAGATAAAGGTCTTCTTCTTCTTTCTTATCTCCACTCAATCATATTAAGGTATCAAGCTTGTAAAGCTTGTTGATGGTGTCTGCCGGGGATGAGTCTGTTCTTCTTTCTTATCTCCACTCAATCATATTAAGGTATCAAGCTTGTAAAGCTTGTTTATGGTGTCTGCCGGGGATGAGTCTGTTCTTCTTTCTTATCTCCACTCAATCATTTCAGGGTATCAAGCTTGTAAAGCTTGTTGATGGTGTCTGCCGGGGATGAGTCTTTTCTTCTTTCTTATCTCCACTCAATCATATTAGGGTATCAAGCTTGTTAGCTTGTTGATGGTGTCTGCCGGGGATGAGTCTGTTCTTCTTATCTCCACTCAATCATATCAGGGTATCAAGCTTGGAAAGCTTGTTGATGGTGTCTGCCGGGGATGAGTCTCTTCTTCTTTCTTATCTCCACTCAATCATATTAAGGTATCAAGCTTGTAAAGCTTGTTGATGGTGTCTGCCGGGGATGAGTCTGTTCTTCTTTCTTATCTCCACTCAATCATATTAGGGTATCAAGCGGGTAAAGCTTGTTGATGGTGTCTGCTGGGGATGAGTCTCTTCTTCTTTCTTATCTCCACTCAATCATATTAAGGTATCAAGCTTGTAAAGCTTGTTGATGGTGTCTGCTGGGGATGAGTCTGTTCTTCTTCCTTATCTCCACTCAATCATATTAGGGTATCAAGCTTGTAAAGCTTGTTGTGGTGTCTGCCGGGGATGAGTCTGTTCTTCTTATCTCCACTCAATCATATCAGGGTATCAAGCTTGTAAAGCTTGTTGATGGTGTCTGCCGAGGATGAGTCTGTTCTTCTTTCTTATCTCCACTCAATCATATTAAGGTATCAAGCTTGTAAAGCTTGTTGTGGGGTCTGCTGGGAAAGAGTAGAGCTCATCAATGGATGAACCAATATACAGTCAACAATGTATTTTGGGGTTGCAGGTTGACACTTAGTACATGGTGGGAAAACCTTGCAACCATTCTGGAAAGTCATTGTATGTAGATGACCAGACTTAAATCTGGAAATCAAAGACTGTTGTTCTCTTGGAAGGACAGAATTGGTGGAATAAAAAGGTATGGTTAAGAAATATTTCGATTCAAGGGTTTAGAACGTTGCTGTTAAAACGAACTAAATGTAAATTTGTTGGTGTGTTCGGCAGGCACATATTCTCCCAGATGTAAAAGATCTCAATAGACATGTGCAAGGGGAAACATGAGGTGTTGAAATGTGAAATTTCTCTAGAAGTTATCCAGCTGCCATCCTACTATCGTCTGAAACCATTTCTTTCCATCTAATTCTGTTTATATTATGATGCACTAGCGCGCCATCTGTTATGAAAATTTGAAACTATTTTAAACTCGTAAGATTCTTTTTGAAATTAAACAATTTCTACTGCCCTTACTGCAATGGAAAAATTAATGGAAATCTAATTCTGTGCTGAAGCTTAATACGCTTACCTCTCACATAAGCATTTTTGATATTTTTGTTTTTAATATCCATACCTGACATTTTTCTATATTTTTATCCTTTTTTCGCATGATTAGCGTAATTATGCAAATTTGGACATAAATATATATTTCTTGATTCCTCAGGAAGCCTCCTCTAGAACAACATTTTTTTTTGTTGAGATGCAGCCTGTACCATGCTCACGAGGGCCAACAGCTCGAAACGCCTACGTGGTCAGCTTTTCTTGATTTATCAAGAGTTAACCTAAGTTAACCAAGTATCATGGAATAAGAATAAAGCAATGTTTAGGTGGTTTTTGTTCTTATAGATGGCGCTCTGCCATCTAAAAATGTGAGCGGTTAAAATGGCTTTTTAGTTTTTCGGTATTTATATATATATATTGTTGCACCAAGTTGAAGCTTTGCAGGGTCGTCGACCTTGGTTTCTTCCTTCTTGGTGTTATACACGTTTCCCGAGCGGGTTTCCATATTAAAAGTAAATAAATAAAATTAAATAAAAATAAATTACCTTTTAAAGTTATTGTGTTTATTTATTCTTGTCTTCCTCGTAGGTTGCGATCCGCAGTCTTCGTCTAGGTCCTCTCCCGCTCCAATCAGCAAAAAAGATATATGTACAATAAATATTTAAAAAGGAGTGAAACTATAAAAAGGAATGATGCTAATCTAAATATTCTGTTTTAAATAAATATTAAATATCATAGAATATTTTGAATAAATGTAAGGCGCATTAAAATTGATGTAACAATATATTGCAACGTATAAAATTACAAAAAAAAAAACTTCAGAATGACACAGCAATTTATTCAATGTAAAACACAATTAAAACTAATAAAATAGCAGAGAAGCAATGATAAAATTTACAGTGTATCAAAATACAAATATCGATATTAAAAATTCTTTTCATAGAATAATAAATAATTTTCTACCTAGCTCCTTCCCTATGGGAGCTGTGACTCACAGCTTGGAAATCTTGTTGCTACTGACATGGATCTGACAGTGTTTCTGTCTAGTATTCTTTCAGAGTTTTGGACGCCTGTCCCTAGTACTTTTGCTTCCTTTTTCTTGCGGCGTGAAGAGCGGCTTTGTCGTCGTATCGTCTATAGGGACATTGTCATCTTGGAGGGAAGTCTTGGCTTTGACACGGCGGTGGAATCCTGGAGCCATTCTCTGAAAATGTAGATCATAGCAGCTATGGCCACAAGGTCTTCACGGCGATCTTCAGTTTGTTTTCCCTAATCTACCCAGCATCTCCACCAAATGTAACGTAGAAAACTAGGAAAGACAAACTTCAGAATAACACGGCAATTTATTTAATGTAAAACAAATTAAGACTAATAAAACAGCAGAGAGGCAATGAGATTACAGTGTATCAAAATACAAATATCGAAATTTAAAAATCTTTTCATAGAATAATAAATAATCTGCTACAATATTATTTATATGAATACGATGTATGTCTGTCGGTGATGTCCCATATCATCTCAGTAACAACTGGAAGTTAAAACTTGATTTTTTAGTGATTGCTTATGACCTAAAAGGAGAAAGAAATAATAATAATAATAATAATAAAAATAGGTTTCTATCTTATACCCTCCTTGGGGAAGTTACAAAAAAGAAACAGAAAAAAATCACAATAATAATTTATCTGTTATAATTTAGCAATTTTCTTCAAATATCATCATCTCTATATATAGCTTTGAGAAGAGTATAAATACATTTAATTATATTGTAACGTAGAAAATCAGGAAAGACAAACTTCAGGATGACACAGCAATTTATTTAAGACACAACAGCAAATCAACATTTATAAGATACAAGTTAAGCAAAATATGAATAATATAAATATCAAAAGATATAATAAATAATTTGCTACAATATATCTTCAGATAATAAAAAAGGCATATTTTGGATTGAAATGAAAATTTTTATTTGCCAATATTAAAAACGTATATTTGATTATATAATATTGTCTTTTGTGTGTATTCAAATTTTGATTAAATAATTAATAAAAACTATTAAAATGGCCTATAATACTAAAATTATTATACACACTTTTAAAAAGATATTTTTCATTGGTATAAAATTAAATTCAATTAAATTTCTATGGATATCGCTTTTATATAATTAAAAAAAAAAGAAAAAATTTCATTCGTCAGATCGAAAAAAATTACCCAGGTTGCCTTGATAAAGTATGTACTTAAGGGGGCACCCAAAAAAAAAAAAAACTCAGCTTAGGCCACGTGTCCGAACTGCTGCTGCCATCTGTCGACTAAATATTAAACTATTTTACGAGTATTCATTTTGAAGACCTAATTTTTAATAAAATATACCTCGATATTATATATATTTGTTCTTTCGTGACGTTTTAAAAATTTTTAAGGCTAAATTATCGTGAAAATTGTTTTTATAATGACATTTCTATAAAATTGGATTTGTAAACACATATCGATCAAAATATAAAACAATAAAAAGATGGACGATGCTTTTATTTTGAGTAATTAAATTTCTTGTGGTTTATTCACTCTGAAATATACATTAATATATTTTTACAATTTTATATAAAATTGCAAGAGATACTGAGAATTAATATAAGATATGGGTTATTTTTTTATTTGAATTTTCATATTTTGAAATTTCTGTAGAATACTCATATTGATTTTTTAGTTCGAAAAAAGAAAATTATTTTCTCTTTAATTCGAATAATTATACATACTCTCTCTTTAAACTTTCTTATATTATAAAGTCTTTCGTGTCCCAGTAGCGCAGTGGATAGCGCGTTGGACTTCTAATCCAAAGGTCCCGGGTTCGAGTCCCGGCTGGGATGTTTTTTTTTTTTTTTCGAATTTTTAAATTGAATTTAAAATGTTGCAAATTTTGTTCTTCTTTAGTTTTAACTGCGTGAAATTATGGTTATTTATTTTTTTAAAGCTTTATTTCATATATATTTCTTTTTTTATTCGATCGCTGGGTATATATGATTTCTACTATTGACTTTTTACCTTTTCATAGCGCGACGCCTAAATACTTTCTAAAAATTATTTTATTTGCAATTTCTACTAATATAAAAGAAAATTATTTCCAAAGTCTTTAACCTTTCGGAATAAAATTTTGACCCGATTTAAGAGTTCATTCTGGAAGGAATCAATGATTGTTTTCAGCATCTGAATATGCAAATTTTCCACGTTATAGATTAATTTGCAAAGTTGTATATTCCGCATACTTATACACACTATTTTATATATCGAAATGAAACTTGGACACTAAATAGAGTACGTTTGGTCATAATAATTCTCACTTTTGGTCGCCGCAATATGCAAATTTTGTTCGTTTACAGACTTATTTGCATATTCGATTTATTTTGTGTCCTTTTTCTCAATTATTGGTCAATTTAGATTGAATTTTGTTGCCGAAATTAAGGAAACAACAGGAAAATGATCCTATATTACTGATCAATCATCATTAAATGTCAATTTTGATTTGAAGGTAAGCCCAAGGTCATAGCCAATTTGGTAATTAACCTTTACCGTGAAAATAAATGTTGGGGTCAAAATAGCATCACCACCTCTGTATGAAAAAGTGAAAGTTGTATAAGTTTATGATTTTGCTTTGTTTTAAAAATGAATCGATGTTGGTTCCATATGTTTGAATTGAATATTACACCCTAAAATTCTATATATATTTTATTAATGAAAAAAGGAACACAACAAAAAAAAAGAAACTACAATTCAAATGATTTGATAACTAACTAAGAAGAAAAAAAAAAAACACATCCGAGATGATGATGATAAAAAAATTGAATGTCTGCCAGAAAAATGCTTCTATGAATTAAAAAAAATAAGAATAATTACAAAATTAACATATAAACTTCAAACAACCTCATTATTATTATCCCTTAATTGTCAGCCTAGACTCTAAAATATAGCTCAAAATTTTAAATATTTATGCTACGTTAGAGTCCAAATATGCAATTATGAAAAGGCAAAGTAAATCTTGAGTTATTTTTGTATATATATTTTAATTAATTATTCCCACAGAGTATGTGTGTATGATCACCAGTTAATAGGCGCTAACCGAAAAAAAAAGTTCCTTTGTTTTAATATTAGCATCTCTTTAATATTTTGTTCACTTTCTTGTAAATCAATAAATACAATGTTTATTAATAAAAGACAATTCGCTGAGGGAAAAGTTTCTTTTATGTTTCTTTTATGTAACTTTTCCCTCAGCGAGAATATTGTCATTTATTAATAATTATACCAAAAGGATTATATTAACAACAATTTAATGTTTGATTATAATTCTTGGAATCAGTTTCATTAGAAAATTCTAGGCAAAGTCAACAGTTATAACTCATCAATATATACATTGCTATATACGTCAGAATGGAAGATAGATACAAATTTGGTGTGTAAAACGTATAATTTAGTATCTTTGGATTAGATTGCTAAATAACTTTGCAATTTTGAAAATTCTCATAGTGTGTTATATATTGTGGTCAAGAAATAATTTATATTTAATGATTTAATTATAATTATATATATATATATATATCAATTAAATTATAATTAAATCATAAAATATAAATTATTTCTTGGCCACAATTCCTTAGCTTGGTTTTTAAATATTCTCTAGCTGTTCCACCCTGCCTCATGTTCGAAACCTAACACGTAAGGCTGCTCTATCATCATGGACTGTATTATATTCCCAAGACCATTCGACCAGATCCCTCAGGAGAATTGCTGCCACTCCAAGTCATCTCCTCAAATTTCTACCAAACATCCGCCATGGAGAGGCTCCTTCCTCACGGGCCATGGCCATGTACTGGCAGACATTACACGTGTGCATCCCGAAACAGACCCTACCTGCATCCACTGTTCAGAAGAGCCACAGACAGTCGATCATCTTCTCTTCAGCTGTCCAGCATTCCTGAGACATAGAATGCAAACAGCTATCCTGCTTGGACTGACCCATCTCAATCCTACATCTATGGCCAGCCTCCCAGACTCAACCTCAACATGGAACTTCCTGGTCAACTGGTTCAAGTCAGCAATCAAAACAGGACGCGAGTAAAAGCGTTCAACACTAGTCCATTCTAGTGAGCTGGAATCCCCGGGTAGTTGGCGCTCTGTGCTCCCTGGGTTATAAATATCTCTCTCTTGCTTTATATAGTTTTTTGGTTTGTTGATACTTGTCGATTAGTCTTGCTGACGTCATCAATAAATACTTTTATATCTAAAGATATTCAAAGAGACTTGATTTCCTCGCTACAATATAATATTCTTCAAAATGTCATTTTTATTTTTTATTTTTTAAATATTGGAATACAAAATAGAAGAGAGTTACAGTTTAGGTTTTTTACTTAAAAAATAACATTAGTTAAATATTTCTAATTCACTGAGGTACACACACCTCCTCCGTACCATCAAAACCCAATGCCTGCAGGAATGGAAATCTAATGTTGCACATGACTGGAACAGAGCAGGAGGGACAAGCACCAGTTCTGTCCTCCCAAGAGAACAGCAATCTTTGATTTTCAGACTTAAGTCTAGTCATCTACGGACAACGACTTTCCAGAATGGTTTTAGGTTTTTCCACTATGTACTAAGTGTCAATCTGCAACCCCAAAACACATTATTGACTGTATTGACTTATCCATTGATGAGCTCTACTCTTCCCCAGCAGACACTATCAACAAGCTCTTCAAGCTTGATATCCTGATATGATTGAGTGGAGATAAGAAAGAAGAAGACTGAGGTACACAGCCATGTCTCAGCAAAACTTCCATAGTGACTCAGTTACCAAGAGAAATTCTATTCTGTTGTCAATTCCCTACAACGATCTATAGGTTTGATATTTTATACCCTTGCACACAGTACAGGTTTATTCGGCGGTACATATATATATATTTTTTACTTATCCCTAAGTACACGTGGTACAGGCCATGATAATCATGGTGGGTAGTTAGCGACTGCTTTTACTGTAAGCTCACCACATGTCTACACATGTGAAAAGCAGTTCGACTTTGCACTTAAAAATGTGCCAGAGCCCCGTTTGGTTACTTGAACTCTCTGGTGGGGTTTGACTTTTGCAAGAATCGGGGGCGATTGGAGCATTTTTTTAAAATCAGAAAAAAGTGTCCAATGCGGGAATCGAACCCGGGTCGTAGTGGTCGAAAACCAAACGGTTTAACCAGCCTTCCACCGACCCCCGGTACATATACTAAAATCTATAACAATTAAATTTACTGGAAATGTGTTTATTTTCAATAATTACATCAAATATTACCTTTACAGACCTTAGTGCCCTCTCATTCAATAACTTTTATCATTGCAGTAATGTCTGTAGAGATAATACAGTAGAACCTTCCTTTAGCGGACACCTCTCTATAAAGGACAGTTTGCATTTTCAAAATTACCATTTTTACTATTTAGTAACTCTCCGGTAAGAGGACACCTCTTCCTAAAGGACACTTTAGCTCTGCAATTAGGTGCTGACCTTTACAGGAAGGTTCTACTGTATTTGATGATATTATAGAAAAGAAACACATTTCCAGTAAATTTATTTGTTACGATTTTATCGATAGATGGTAATTGATTTTATAAATTTAATTTACATATACTAAAATTTGAACGATACATATACAATTGAGCGAGTGTACAAAACTTCAGACTTCAACGGAAATATATAAAAATTGATCATAATATCTGTGTACAGAAAAACGTAGAAGCAAAGGTTAAATAAAAGCTTTTAATATGGGTTCTCAAATATGATCAAATCGCTTCAAAAACCAGGATTTTCTCTGTGTTTAAATCAATGTGAGGTGTTCTCTAACTTGTCTGGACTTTGTCTTGAATGATACGGTAGAAGAAAAATTGGATTTTTGCACACGAGTTCTCGCGACAGTTTGATAAATTTTAATATTGTCACAGAATAAATAATCTGTGGTGGCTTACTCTGCAAATCATCATCAATGTCACGTCATCTTCCTGATGCTAAGTCGCACTTCTTCAGCATTTGAACTATAGCGATTTAGTTCCCGCGGACCCAATCCGGCCTAACCTGCCTCTTCCCTAACGGAGATCCTGTCCTTAGCCTCCCCCGCCTGGTCATAGTGGTTTTATATATTCTGCTTTACGCGGCCATTGGGGCTCAAAAATATTTTTATTTTGGTTAGCAGCCCCTCAAATAAAGGTATTTCCGAACTACAGCGATTCCAAACGGCTACACTTATTGGACTGCCCCAATTCAATAACACTGCCCTATTGAATCTACAAAGAAACAAACCAGCCTGGAAACACTTGGTGAACTACTTCACTAATGCTACCAAGACAGATTCCTAAACCACAGGACAGCCGGGTAGTTGGTGATCTATGGATACGTTCCAGGAGCCTGGGTTACCTTTATGTTACTACTACTACTTGTTTAATTATTCCCGCTTTATCTAATTTTATTATCTAATCAACACCTGTCTTTCTTTTATCTTCCTTGGCCTGGAGAATCTAACCTTTTTTGAACAACCTTGGTGGCGAGCAGCACCTTGGTACTTCGCTATAGTACATTGTGGTTTGTCTGCTTGCTACACTATTTTTGGGCTCGAAAATAATACACTTTGGTTAGTAGCCCGTAAAACCATATTCTCTCTGTCTCTGATGCTAAGTTATCACTTCTCGACCTTTTGGCTAAAATCAAAGTGAAGCTAAGTCAGCATTTTATTTGTTAATACACTGGCCCGCAAAATAAAAGGACCAACATTTCTTTTTCATTTATCTCAAATTTTATTAAACATTTATCAATGAAATTTTATACACAAATTTATTATTCTATTAATGATTAAAATATATCTTCGGTTATATTGAGCCATCTGATATATTTGGTAGAAACTTTCCTTGTTAAAATAACTTTGTTTTATGATTACTCTATGTTCTGGTCTGAATTATAATCTTGATATGGATCAATCGAATATTGACATGAAGTCAACACTCCAGAACGGTACAACAATATAATTCTGGATAAGCATCTATTTTAACTATGACTACAACATCGAAACCGGGTTTGACTCACTTTTAGAGGCTCATGTCTAATGTATATATATATATACACTGGTCCGCAAAATTAAAGGAACAACAAATGTTTAAGAAAAAGAAAAGTTATATTGAGGGATATATATCAAGTTTTGGTATATTCAAAAGCTTCCATGAATTAAGAGAGTATGTAAAACAGAAAAACAAATAAAGTTGTTCCCAATATGCAAAATACCACCGTCTACGTTGACTCCGCCTCCAGCACGTGCCTGAGTCTTTCTCAAAGCGTCCTAATTTCACGCTCCACTAGATTTTTATTGAACCTTTTTATTTTTTAAGTTTTCATGGCTTATAGGCAACATTTATCACAATAAAAAAAATGGCAAGCTATTGGAAGGATGGAAGCAGGCCAATCACAGGCAGAAGTAGCAAGATGGCTTGAAGTGACAAGAAACGTTGTCTCAAGGTTTTGGAAAAAATTTCAAACGACAGCTAATGTTGCCAGAACACCCGGACAAGGACGGCCAAGGGTCACAACGTTAAATAATGACCGTTATTTGAGTCTCCTTGTGCGTCGCAATAGAAGAATGACAGCATCGCAACTACGAAGTGACCTCAATGCAGCTACAGGAGTGTTAGTATCAACTGATACAATACGCAGAAGGCTTCACAAGAAGGGACTCTATGCTCGACGACCCATAATTTGTGTGCCATTGACACCACCTCAAAAGAAAGCAAGGAAACTTTGGTGCAGACAACATGTCGCCTGGAATCCAGATGAATGGAGGCGTGTAATGTTCACTGAGGAGTCCAGATTCTCTCTAAACAGCGATTCTCGTCGTGTCTTTGTCTGGAGAGAGGTAGGAACCAGAAATAATCCCCGGAATATGGTTGAAAGGGATCCCTACAGAAGCCAATGTTTCATGGTCTGGGCTGGAATCTTCTTGGGCGGTCGCACAGCACTCCATATTTTTCGGCAAGGAACCCTGACTGGACAGAGGTATCGGAACGAGATCTTGGCAGCATATGTGATGCCTCAAGCATTGGAAATGGGAGAAAACTTTCTTCTAATGGATGATAATGCCCGTCCACATAGGGCTGGTGTGGTCGACACTTTTCTCCAAAACCATGCAATTGCTCGGATGAATTGGCCAGCTCGATCCCCAGACCTAAATCCCATTGAGCATGTATGGGACAACCTAGGACGGCGGATCTCATCCCTCCAACCCCCTCCAATAAACACTCATGAGCTAGAAACAGCCTTAACACAAGAGTGGGCGTTAATTCCACAGGAGCTGATAAACTCCCTAATTCTTAGTATGGGTCACCGATGTAGAGCCTGTCTATCAGTTAAAGGCGATCATACCCCATATTAACAACAATATCCAAGATATTTATGCACTGACTGCAAGAAGATCATTGCTTGACCGGCTAATTTGCATAAAATACGTGTTAGAATTCTTTGATTTCGGGTAATCTAATCAATAATGGAATAATAAATTTGTGCATAAATTTCATTGATAAATGTTCAATAAAATTTGATATAAATGAAAAAAATATGTTGTTTCTTTAATTTTGCGGACCAGTTAAAAATAAAGAAGGCATATCCTGACCACGAGCACATGTGCTTTTTAGACGGTAGAGCGCCATCTAGTGGATCAAAAATAAACTAAACGTTTATTTAACTTGCTCCGTGATATTTAGCCAACCTAATTTCTTGATAATTCGTGGATGGCTTTTCTTGATTTATCAAGAATTTGGGTTGGCCAAATATCACGGAGCAAGTTAAATAAACGTTTAGTTTATTTTTGATCCACTAGATGGCGCTCTGCCATCTAAAAAGCACATGTGCTCATGGTCAGGAGATGCCTTCTTTATTTTTAATATATATTTGAATATATAAATGGTGTAAATATATCTATACTATTACTTACTTATACTTTAAATTTAGAAAATTCTGTAAATATATCTATGATTTTCTCTCTTTGTTAAAAAAAACCGTAATTGCCAAACTAGGTATATTTATTCGTATTTATTTCATTAGTTAGTTGTAAATTCAAGCATGATTTTAATGTCCTTTCCTTTATTTTCTTCTTGAAACTCTACTCAAACCTTGTAATTATTCAATTGTTTATGTAATAAAGTATCTTAGTGTTGTTTCTTGACGCAAGCATCCCTTGTGGGAATATCGTGTCTGATTCTTTACTCTGATTCTTTACTTGCTAAACTGAAACTTTGACTCATGTAAAACTGACTTTACTATGTGTATATAGCCATTGATCTTATGTAAATACTACTATGTAAATAATGCTATGTAAATACTGCTATGTAAACACTACTATGTAAACACTACTATGTAAATACTGCTATGTAAATACTGCTATGTAAACACTGCTATGTAAATACTGCTATGTAAATACTGATATGTAAATACTGCTATGTAAATAATACTATGTACTTAATGTTTGAATAAAGAGTTTTGAAACATGCAACAATTTACCTCAAACAACATACCTCAAAAATATGCCTACTGGCTTTTCTTGATTTATCAAGAAATTGGGTTGGCCAAATATCAGGGAACAAGCTAAATCAATGAATAGTTGATTTCTGTTCCACCAGAAGGCGCTCTGCCTTCTGAAAAGCACATGTGCTCCTGGTCAGGATATGTCCTATTTTTATTTTTAATACCTCATAGTAGATGGGCCTTTCTGTCATAATTCAAGTACTGATAAATTGGGTGCTGCTGTTTTATTTATCTAGTTTACCCAGTTTCCTGGAGCACACAGAAATCGTCAATCACACGGGGTGCTGTTGTAAAAGTTTCGAAACTAGAAATAAGTTTTGTTTTAATCTTACATCTAGCGACTGTAAGCACATGTTTAGGTCAGGTGGTTGATAAATGACTTATCAATTCTTATCTTACAATGTATATATCTTTCGTCAACCGTTGTCATTTCAGATTCTCTTGATAAATTGGAATCTTATCTTATTAGAACAACGCCTATGACGAGGTGAATTTCTCCAACACGACAATCAGACAATGAGTCGGACAGTTATCTCCAGGAGTCCGTACAGTTAGTAGAGGTGATTTTCTGGGGACGATTTCTTCAATGTATGGAAAATCAAACTCCTTATTCTTTCTTATATCTGTTGGAATATTATACAGATTAACAATGGCTATAGATGAGCTCGTGTTTGAAAAGGAACTTGTATATAATAATTATTGTTTTCGCGTAAAACATATACCAAGATTTGTTTAGTATAATTGCTAATAGGTAAAGTTAAATTGGTTACGGATTCATCCTTCTTACTCTCTAACACTTTCTAACTACTAACATAAAAATATCCACATCCAGATTTTCTTCTTTTTTACAAAAAGAAAATCTATCTTTTCCTTGTTGAATTATTCCCGCTTTATTTAATCTTCTTATCTAATCAACACTTGTCTTTCTTTTACCTTCCTTGGCCTGGGGAATCTAACCTTTTTTGAACAATCTTGGTGGCGTGCAAAACCTTTGTACTTTGCTATAGTGTATTGCGGCATGTCTGCTTGCTACATCCATTTTTGGGCTCGAAAATCAAACACTTTGGTTAGTAGCCTGTAAAACGATATTCTCTCTCTTCTTATATCCACATAATCATATCAGGGTACCAAGCCTGTAGAGATTGGGACTTTTTTGATGATGTTTTTACAATCATCATGACTGGGTGAATCATGACTCGAATATGCTTAAAGCCAGAAATATATAAAGAGAAAAGAGGTAACGGCCGTTGGGAGCAGGCCTTGTTGTTTATGACGCCAGTGGCCAGCAAAGTCCCGGATGCTCGCGCATGCGTAGTCAGGTTGCCGCTCGCGGTGCCGTGACACTACTGCCTGTATGTTTAGTGAAGCTTTGTCCCAGTTCGCGCTCGCTGAAACAAAGTGTGGTCGCCACATTTTTGTCTTTGTCATTAAGACTGAGTGAACTACTCAGTAGCAGGCCACTGACTTAGCTCCAATATGAAATGGCCGCCTCTGACATGAAGAACAGACACCATGTACAGCCACTCCTAACATGGAGTACAGACTCATCCTGTATCCCTCTTTCAGGAGCCCTTACAGGGTACTATCAGCCGGGCCAGCTGAGCCCAGGTTTTTTAGTGAGCTTGTTACTGCTCCCCCTCCTCCTTTTTTTCATCCGGGCTTGGGACCGGCTTAAAAGTGTTAATAAAAGGATCCTAAAATGATTGAACTTTAATTATGTAAAAATGCATGAAGTATAAATAGGTTTTATCTAAGAGGCAGCGTTATGGCTAAAGAATACTCCTGTAGAAAGGCGTTAAATCCCGAAAGCTAGAGTTAATAAAATTATTTTTAAGAAAATTATTCCTGAATGATTTTTGCCAACCAAATGTTTAACTTCCGATAGTATTTTTTTTCTTCCGATAGTAGCAATGGTGTGCAATAGAGTCCTGGTGTGCTCCAGTGCAGCATCAAAGAAGGTGGCGATGTCGACGAGGTCGGCCTTAGTCCAGGAGCTCCGTGAGGGCTTCTGCTGAACCTGATGCCAGGCCGACTCCTCGGAGATGTTCAGGTCACCGAGGATCCACGCACCTTCTTCACGCGCCAAAGCTGCGATGATCTGGAGCTGGCGGCAGCGCTTTTCAGGAGCATGAGAGACGTGGGGGTTGACGCACGTCATGGAGACTCCCCGGACGGTGAGGTTGATTACAGCAACCTTACCAGGCCATAGGATCTGCTGCCGGTGAACAACGACGCCGGCTGCGAAGACGCAGGCGTGGCCTGATCCCACGGTGGTCGTTGCGGGCGCAACAACGGCGCTGTAGCCGTGGCAGATATCTCCTACGTCGTCTAGGGACATGACGTTGCTCTCCTGCAGAAATCAGATGTCAATCTCATGCTTCATGAGAAACCAGCAGAGCTGTATTCTCCGGTGAAGGGCGGTGATGCCGTGCGTGTTCAGAGTCGTAATTCGGAAACTCATTTTGTCTGTCGGACAGAAGTTCTGGCACGCGAGAGCTTCTTATACAGGATGCTACTTGTTCCCCCTGTAAGAGCCATGAGCGTGCTGGCCAGGGTGTCAATGGCCTTCTTCTACTCGCTGTTGGATTTAGCCAGAAGCGTGTTCATCTTTCCATTGTGAGTAAAAGTATGAAGGAGTCCATCTCTCTCCAAGCCCAACGGCTCGATTTTAGTAAGTTCTTTTGTAGTCTTTTCATTCTATAAAAGTATGTCCATTAGACTCTGTGCCATGCTGAGTTTATCCTGGTATGGAAAGGACTTATGAGACGCAATTGGAGTAGGAAGAGACATTTCAAAGTCTTTTTTTCTGATTCTCTTCGCTCAGAGGTGGCGGAGCGGCATCAGATGTGTGGGATGAAGGATCTGTAGCAGCTGATGGAGGAACCTGAGAAGAGGGGGCTTGTTCCAAGCACTCTGGCGCTCAGCAGGCTGCTGTTCAGGGATGACTATCTTGTCTTCCTGAATTCCAGACCTCCGGGGGCAATTAGCTCTTTTATGGTCCATTTTGTGGCAAAGGTAACAGCGTATCCCATATGACACGTAAATAGAGGTGACGATTCCCTTGGATTTCACCTCCAGTCGACCTGGGATATGGGACAACTTGACGCCGTCGTGCAGTTTGATGAACGCCTCACGACGTGCATCCACCCAGAAGGGATGAGGTTGATGGGGAAGCTCTAGCTCCATCAATTTCTGGGCGATGGACACCACCTGCCCATAAGGTCTGAGCGCTGCTACGAGGGAGAGAGAGATTGAGATTGAAACTGATTTATTACAATGTCCATATAAGATTATATAAGGTTAAATACAGAATAAATATAAATATGAATAAATATTATTATATAATTATAAATATAGGAATAAATATATATAAATAGATAAAAATAATTGATAAATATACATATATAAAATATATACCAGATCTTCATTGGTGACGCCCACCGCGGGAATGACTCCACCACCGATGGACTGCGAGAGTTCTATCCCACAGAGTGGGCAGGTCGATGTGATGTCTATGGGAGAAAGAGAGATAGAGAGACAAATAAATAACATAGTTTTATTGACATCTCGTCAAAATATAGGCAAAAGTGCACCATCCGCACTATTCAAGTAGATAGAGAGAGAGAGAGAAAAGCTATGAACAGCGAATAAAATGAAAGCTTTCGAGAAATTTTCCTCAATATTTACATCACAGCTCGATCCGAGTTCATCACACTTGTTGCTCTCACAAAACCATTATGGAGTCCATAAAAGGCTAGGAGTATTCTATATACAGTTACGAGCGTCATTCTTCATCTCCTAATCAACTCTGTCACCGTTTGCTTTTTTTTTAATGGCGCCCTCCTATTGGTTGGCTACGATCACGCCACCTTTGCCCCCCCCCATCATGCCTCCCCTACTCGCTTTTTCGTTTTTGTAACTATTGTGTTGGAGCGGGTCGCTCCTTAAATAAATGCATATATTAGTTAATAACTAAATGGAATCCTCTCTTTTTTTTTTCCCAGTAAGAGACGCCTACGGAAGCCAACAGTACATAGACAAATAAAGCACATAGGCTATAGTTATTAACTAATATATGCATTTATTTAAGGCGCCAATTTATAATTGTAACAAATAGTATTTGAATAAAAACATTCAATCGGGTAAAACACGGGCGTTGCCCGGGTCATTCGGCTAGTCAATATATATAAAGAAGTTGTCAACTATACACAGTCTTGGTGATAGACAGAACAACGTCTAAGTATCTTCTATCCTTCTTTCATTTTGTTTTTATCGATATTCTTTGATTTTTTCTTTGTTGAAATGCCTTTTTAAAAAAATCATTATTCTCTCTGAATAAAAATACAAGGGATTATTTTATTGAATTATTCTTTCTTGAGGAGGTCGGTGGAAGGATGGTCTAAACCGTTGGTTTCCGACTGCTACGATCCGGGATCAAATCCCACATTGGGTACTTTTTTCTAATTGAAAAAAAAAATGCTTCAATGCCCCCTAATTATTGCAAAAGTCCAACCCCACCAGCGAGTGAAAGTAACTAAACGGGGCACTGGCACATTTGTAAGTGCAAAGTCGAACTGCTTTTCGCATGTGTAAACATATGGTGCACTTACAGTAAAAGCAGTTGCCAACTTCTACCCACCATGATTCTCATGGCCTGTACCATGTGTACAAAGGATAAAAAAAAATTCTGTCTTGCCTAATGATGCTGTAGCAAAGTATTTAATATTTTATTAACAGAGTATCATTTTTATGTTTATATTTTGATACTCTGTAAACTTCCCTCATTGCTTATCTTTTTTTTTTGTCATTCTTAGTTTGGTTTTGCCTAGAATAAATTACTGTCCCATCCTGAAGTTTGTCTTCCCTAATTTTCCACATGGCAATATTGAAAGCCCTAATTTCAGCTTTGTGTTAAGTTTTGTCACTTGAATGCAGATTACTTCCACTTTGTCAGCCAGCGGTAGGAGTTCAGTCAACTTCTGTCTACTACCAACTGTATACCATTTAAATTACATTGATTGTTGAACTGTTAGAACTGGTGGTACAAATCTCTCATATCTGCCAATGTATCAGAAAGAAGTTTGCAAATCTTTGACTTCCTACGTTGATAGGCATTTAACAAACTGTGCAATAAATTGATAAAGAGGGAGCAATCTCTCGAAATATTTTGAAATTATTTTTTCTTTGCAGATCCAGGTATGCCCTTTTTTACATAAATATATATCAAACTGTCTATTTTTGCCTTTTCTCCTGTAACTCGAGACAAAAAAAGAACGCTATCATAATTGGGTGATTTACAAGCTTGATACCTTAATATGATTGAGTGGAGATAAGAAAGAAGAAGAAGAATAACGCTATAAGTAATCCTATCTTGAATTTCATCTCCACATAACTCGCACAACGCGGTCATTCTTCCAATATTCATAATGTATTTCAGGGGAAAATGGATAGGAAAAGGATTATATGTAATATCAATCTTCAATGAGCGAAAACATTTTTTATTATCCCTATTACTCGTGGTTCAGGCATGTCTATATACACATGTAGAGAAAGCAGTTCGAGTTTTGAGCTTACAAGTGTACCAAAGCCGTTTGGTTACTTGCACTCACTGGTTAGGTTGGACTTTAATAAGAATCGGGGGACATTGAGTCTAATATTTCTTCATAAAAAAAGTTCCCAATGCGAGATTCGATGCCGGATCATGACTGTCAAATATCAACGGTTCATATCACTCCCAGGTGAAACACTGATGGGATGGAGATGTTGAAGAGCTTCCTCCATTGTTTATTTTCACTTAGAATTATATCAAAGCCGTTTGGTTACTTGCACTCAATTATTAGGTTGGACGTTTACAAGAATTGAGGGCCACTGAGGCAAATATTTTTCTTCAGAAAAAGTGCCCAATGCGAGATTCGATGCCGGGTCATGACTGCCAAATATCAACGGTTCATATCACTCCTCTACTAAGCCCCAGGCGAAACACTGATGGGATGGAGAGGTTGAGGAGCTTCCTCCATTGTTTATTTTCACTTACAAGTATACCAAAGCCTTTTGGTTACTTGCACTTACTGATTGGGTTGGGCTTTAACAAGAATCGGGAACCATTGAGTCAAATTTTTCTTCATGAAAAGTTCTCAATGCGGGATTCGATTCTGGATCGTGACTGTCGGTAATCGACTGCTTATACCATGGTTACTTGCATACTATATTTTTTATATGTTGTTAGTCAAGTCAACCTTCGGTGACTTTATAGACAAATATGCTCAAATTTGAGCTGTTAACGACCAGCACTCTCAGATGTTTGCATAATTAGATATTTTGTCTATATAGAGTTGACAGCAGTGATTGATACAGGAGTGGTTTGCCAGCGCCTTCTTCCGTCTATGCTGTTAGCCAAGTAAATTTGGCTCTTCTGTCTTTTGGGTGATTTCTCCTTTCAAGGATAAAAGAGTGTCCTTCTTCATTACAAGAATGAATTTGAAGCTTATCTCTGCTTTTATTTGGTTATATTTTGTGTTAGCCATCCCATTAGGATGTTTTCCGCTCTCTATCGGAGTTGTACTCAACCTGGGAGATACAATTTTGGTTTTCTATTCGTTGAGATTGAAACCAATTGGGGCATTTCTTAAACCATCCACCTTGGTTGGACTTTAGCAAGAATCGAAGGCCATTTTTTATGAAGAAAAAAAAAGTTCACAATGCGGGATTCGATTCTGGATCGCGGCGGTCAAATTTCGACGGTTTATGTCACTCCTCCAACGGCCGATGGGGTGGAGAGGTCGAAGATCTTCTACCATATATACATATTGTTTATTTAAATTCTCCGGGAGAGCAGATAAGGGAGTCGGGCGAGATAACTTATCCGGTGGTATAAAGCTGACTCGACCCGGTCTGACGGCAACACTGCGACAAGGTGAGTACTCTATCGTCTGAACGAACGGCCATTTTGTCCTCTTTTCCAATTTTTTATAGACATTTTTATATCGAAGTCAGGAATTGACAATCCATGCTACTGCGTCCGAGGGAACTGATACGTTGGAGCCTGCAGTCTATGGAACCAGTGGGAAATATATCTCAGTTGGCTGGTATTGTGATCAGGGTGCATGGACCGATCTGATCTTCTCCATGGACAAGACACCACCACCACATATCGAAGTATAATCGTCTGAAGAAAATAATAAAAAGAACGAAATCGTGAAGCGAAAGGTTTCTTTTAAGGTTTATTTATTTATTTATTTTTTTATTCTTTCGAGCATTCAGGAATTTCTGCCTTTCTATTGGAGTTTTTTCCCCCTCTCTCTTTTTCTCTTGTAGAAGGACACAGAAATGCCCGAAAAATCTCGGCAAAATAATAAAACCTTTAAAAAAAAAAAAAAACTTTTTCTTCGCGATTTTGTGTTTTTTAAAATCATTTTTACATGTTGCTAGCGTCTATCAAGTCGAGTTCGACTTTTGGTGACTATATAGACAAATATTCTACAATTTGATCTGTTAGTGACCATCACTCTAAGCTGTTTGCTTAATTAGATATTTTATCCATATAGTTTTATCAGGAGTGATTGATACAGAAATGGTTTGCCAATGCCTTCTTCCGTCTATGCTGTTGGCCAAGTATATTAGGCTTTTCCACCTTTTGGGGAGATTTCTCCTTTCAAGGATAAAAGAGTGTCCTTCTTCATTAAAAGAATGAAGTTGAAAGCTTATCTCTTCTTTCATTCTGTCCACTTTTGTGTTAGCCATCCCATTAGGATGTTGTTCATCCTCTACCAGAGTTTCACTTACACTGGAAGGTACAAATAGGGTTTTTTTTTACTTCTAGGGATTGAGATCAGATTGCGCATTTCCAAAAGCCCTCCAGTACTTTTAGAGGACCATTTTTATATACCTATATAAAATTCGGGTTTGTCCAAATGTCCTTTTTAGAATTTCCAGGTCTATTCCCGATGGTGCCCTCTTTTAAGCTTCTTTTGAAGCTTGTTTATTCTTCTTTCTGTTCATCCCCCCCAACCTTTCCTCTTGTATTTGTGTGGCATTGTCTCCTTACACAAATTTGTCAACGTTCCTATTGTTCTTAAGCAAACTTCTTGTAAGCCTTACTTTCGGTAATGATTTATACAAAATTAGTGTCAAATGTTTATCTCAAATCCAAATTGAATATGCCTTAGAATGAAAACTTTCAATTCATTTTGTCATAGTTAAAATTCAGCAAGTGTATGATGTACATAAGATTATAGACACTTCGGCCAGTTAGAGTTTTTTTTAACTTTCTTAACGTTGCGACAAAAATCTTTTGCCAAAGCATTTGGCAAGGCGTTAACAATTTTTAACGTCTTGCCAAATGTTTTATTTTTATTTATTTCTCCTGACGAAGACAAAAGATTTTTGTCGAAACGTTGAGAAAATGAAACTCTAACTGGCCGAAGTGTCTATTTTTCGCAGAAATATGAATGCCGGCCAGGCAACTTCTATCTTCAGGATAATAATATAGATTCAAAAATCTTAAGCTATCTGGGGATAAGTTTCCGTTGTGTTTTTATTGAGATTATTTAAAATTTTCAACCTTAATATGTTCATCTACAGAACAACAAGAGATGAAACTAGATCATTATTAAAACAGAAGAACTTTTAAGTCTCAATAATCTCCATAAAAACAAAAAAGGAAAACTCATTCTTTGACGTTTTATATATGTTCATTAAATCTCTTTTTTATCTTGAGAATTAAAATATAGTTAAACCTGTCTATAGCGCCCCCTCTTGGGACTCACCAAAATAGGGTGCTATAGAGAGGGAGTGCTATAGACAGGTCACTTTTAATGTAAAATGTTTACATTTTAATGTTTAAAATCGGACGCTATAGAGAGGGAGGCGCTATTTAGAGAGGGCGCTATAGAGAGGTTTAACTGTATTAAAAGAATTAAAAACAAATTAGGCATATCCTGACCACTAACATGATCGTTTTTTAGATGGAAAAGCGCCATCTAGTGAAACAGAAATCAACTAAACATTGATTTAACCTGTTCCTTGATATTTGGCCAACCCATTTTTCTTAATAAATCAAGAAAAGACAACCATGAACGCGTTTCGGGCTGTTGGCCCTTAGCGTTTTTAAATTATATTAAATGAATATTTATTACATTGCGTTCATATTCCTCATTACAGTCTACAATTTTAAGGAATTGATGCATTTATATACTGTTTTTTTCTTTTAAATTATCTTCTCTTTTTCTATATCAGTTTTAAAACTTTCTTAACTGAGATATTTTGTATTTTTTATCAGTTGTTTAAGAGTAAATATTACATAGCTGCTAGCTATCTGTGGTATGGAATATTTTTGTAGATAATTTTAGAGATCTACTTTGTGTCTACATTTGGTAGATATCAGTTGTCGTGGCAAATCTCTATCGCGCTCATACTCAAATTGATAATTCTTTAAAATAAAAGATATTTTGTGGCTCGAAAACTGTTTTTAGTTTCTTAACACGCACGCGTTATTCTTTATAATTTTTAACGCATTGCCAAGTGTTTTAATTTTTATTTGCTCCTGACGAGGACAATGGTTTTTTGTCGAAACGTGGAAATATATATATATTTTGCTTATACCTAGTACACGTGGTACTGAAATATCTTTATTTACGGGTTTGCTAACCAGAATGGATGGTTTTTGAGCCCCGATGGACGCATAAAGCGAAATATATTGTTACATCATGATTAATGGCGTATTTCTTATATTAGTTTTAATATATTTGAAATTTAAATTATATATTTATTTATTTTTATATAAAATATTCTATGATATTTATTTAAAACAGATTATTAATTTATCATCATTTGTATTTAGGTACACTGTGACTTCACTGCTCTCTTTGATGTGAGAAAATAAATAAAGGATTCTGGAGGCTACTTAAAGTAGACTTATCTCATTATTCCCTTATATAAATTTGTAGGATGGTTGAAACACGCTCTGGTAAGATGCAAGACCCAGCACAGGAGAGAATCAAGGCTGAAGAGTCTGCCAAGCCGCAACCTGGTGTAACAATTGGTAGAGATGCTAGTTCCGACCCAGTTGTCCTGAATCCCAACATCGACATCCCCAAGTATGATGGAACGGAAGACCCTCGCCCATGGATTGAATCTCTTGAAGAAATTGGCTTCTTGTACCATTGGGCAGACTACATTATCTCTCGTTATGCCGCCATGAACATGACGGGAAGCGCTAAAACCTGGTTGAATTTACACAAAGCTAGTTTCACGAGCTGGGAAAATATTAAAATCCGCCTCATTCAGGATTTTTCTTTGGACGCGAATAAAGAAGAACTTAGAATGAAGCTCAACAGAATGCAACACTGGAATGAACCAGCAATCAGGTTCGCGGAAGACATTCTAGTGTTGTGCAACAAGGTTGACCCCGCAATGGAAGAAGAAACAAAAATTGAACATGTTATTGGAGGACTGAAAAAAGAGTACTCATTCGCGCTCTACCTGAACCCTCCTAAAACGACCGATGACCTTCTTGTCGTGTGCAAGAAAATGGATTCTTTTGAAAAGAAGTATCGGGAACGTGTGGAGAAATCCAGAAACCTATATAACGGTCCACGCTATTCTAGACCCCAACAACAATCGAGGTACGTGCCGCCGACTGCCGCACGAAACTACCAGACCACTTCCAGGCCCCAAGCCCCTGTTTCCAATAATTACAAGAACGACTCCCCTCCTACCCCCAGACAGTATCGAAACAACTTTCCCCAGCCCTCTACCCCTAGACGTCCTTATAATCCTAACTTTGTGCCGAAACCAAACCTTCAGAGAAACACTTACAATAAAAGCCAAGAAGTGAGCAAAAATAGGACGGAAGATGGAAGACCAATCTGCTTTAAATGTAACAAGCCAGGGCACGTGGCCCGTTATTGTAGGGTCAAGTTTATAAGAATCCTAGAAGAGGATCCAGCAGATACCCAAGAGAAGGTCGAAGAAAAATGCCAAATGAATGAAATATCAGAGAAATCAGGACCTCGGCTTTATGCTGATGTATGTCATAGCACACAGACAAATATTCCTACCCGGAATAGATATTCCGTGTTGGAAGATTTAAACTAAGCGTCGCGCCTGAATCTGTCAATCAAAGCAAGTCGACCATAAACGGAATCAAGAAGTTGGACCCTAAATACAAATTAAAAATTAATGTGGACAAGATAGGGACTTTTGAAGCTTTGGTTGATACAGGTGCTGACCTCTCAGTGGTCGACCTCAGAACGGCCCTCGATACAGGCCATGGTATAAGTAAACTCGCAAAAATTTGTGCAGGACCCGATGGAAAAAAATTGGACATGGTAGGAAGTATATTTTTAAATATAAAAATTGATGACGAAACATTATCACACAACTTTGTGATATTGAAAACGCATTTACGGACATTAATTCTTGGGAGAGATTTCCTTAAGAAAATGAACGCAAAAATAGATTGTAAGCAAGAAACTATAAAATATGATTTGACGAATAATCATGACGAAATCAATTTTGAAATGTTGAAAATAAAGAGTGCCAAGGATTCCATTGTACCGGAATGTTCCATGAAATTGATCAAGGCATTGGTAGAAACAGAGGATGGAGAATATATTATCGAGGAGAGCAGCAAAATGTTTCAAACAAATGGACTTCGTCTAGCAAGAAGCTTGATCAATGTTATAAATAGGGAAACACACATCTGGATAACTAATCCGTATCCTCGACCGTTAAAAATAATGAAAAACCAAACATTGGCTTTTGGAAGTAGTCCAGCGAAAATAAATGTGAGTCGAGAAAGAGAGGTAGAAAAGAACGAAGAACCTAGATTCCAAATAAACGAAAATCTTTCACCAAAGGAACAGAAGGAGTTAAAACAAGTTTTAGAAAGGTATGGAGATCTTTTTTCATCGAGATTAGGGAGAACCAATTTGGCAAAACATCGGATAGACACAGAAGACGCGAAGCCAATTAAACACAAGCCTTACCGGGTAAGTGCTAAAGAACGAGATATTATAAAAGAGCAAATTGACGAGATGCTTACAGAAGGCATAATTAGGCCATCTTCTAGCCCCTGGTCTTTTCCAGTAATATTGGTCAAGAAGCGAGATGGTAAATACAGATTTTGTGTGGACTACAGAAAACTGAATAATGTGACAGTAAAAGATGTCTATCCGATCCCTAGAATAGACGAAGTTATGGATACTCTCCAAGGATCTACACACTTCTCAGCAATAGACCTCAGATCTGGATATTGGCAAGTTGAAGTCGAAGAAAGAGACAAAGAGAAAAAAGCTTTCACTACAGCGCATGGATTATATGAATTCAACGTGATGCCTTTTGGACTTTGTAACGCGCCTGCTACCTTTGAGAGAAATATGGAGAATATGCTTGGAAATCTGAGATGGCAAATTTGTTTGTGTTATCTGGATGATGTTATCATATATAGCCCGGATTTTCCAACGCACCTCAAAAGACTTGAAGCTGTTTTTAGATGTTTTCGTGAATCTAATTTAAGGTTAAACGACAAAAAATGCCGATTTGCTTTTGAAGAATTGGAGATTCTCGGCTATATAACGAGCAAACATGGTATAAAACCCGCGGAACATAACATCAAAGCTGTCAGAAATTTTCCTCGACCCAAAAAGGTCAAAGAAGTACAATCCTTTTTGGGAATGTGTTCATATTATAGAAAATTTATCAAAGACTTTTCAAAAATTGCTGACCCTTTGACCAACCTTATAAAAAAAAGTGTATCATTTACCTGGACAGAAAGACAAGAGGAAGCGTTTCAAACCCTAAAAACAGCACTATTAAGTCCACCAATTTTAGGTCACTTCAATCCAAATGCACCTACTTATGTTCATACTGATGCGTCCAACATCGGCATAGGTGCAACACTTGTCCAAGACATCGGTGGTGAAGAGAAGGTGATCTCATATTTGAGTCGTACCCTAAGTAAAGCGGAGCAAAATTATTCAACCACTGAAAAAGAATGTCTGGCCGTTGTCTGGTCAATGTCAAAATTACGACCCTACCTTTATGGAAGACACTTTAAAATAGTAACAGACCATCACGCCTTATGCTGGCTCAAAAACTTGAAGGATCCAACAGGTCGATTGGCAAGATGGGCATTGAAAATTCAAGAATATGACTTCGATATAATACATAAATCGGGAAAGAAGCATCTGGACGCCGATGGCTTATCTAGGGGGCCCTTACCAGAAACTGATTGGGATGAGGATTTTGAAAGGCTATTTTTAAATCAAATAACAGACGAAGAGGATAAATTTATCGAAAGTGTTAAGAAAAACCTTAATGGAAGCAGGCGATCAATTGCGCAAAACTTTAAAGAAGAAGATGGATGCCTCTTTAAGAAAAACCCGAACCCTGAAGGCAGGGCGTGGTTGCTTGTGGTTCCAGAGAATAAAAAGAGAGAAATTATGAAAGAATATCACAATCATATGTCGAATGGCCATCTGGGCGTCGCCAGAACCATGTACCGAATAAAGAGTAAATACTTTTGGCCATCCATGCTAAAGGATGTCTCAGAATTCGTTAGGACGTGTCACCTTTGCCAAAGTAGGAAAGGCTCAAACCAATTACCTTCTGGACTACTACAGCCCATCCCCCCAGCCAACTTTCCTTTCGAAAGAATTGGAATTGACTTTGTTGGTCCACTACCATCTACGAAAAACAGGAAAAAATGGATAATCGTGCTGTCGGACTACTACACTAGATATGCAGAAACAAGAGCAGTCTCGGAAGCAACAGTGAAAGAAGTTTCTAAATTTCTAGTAGAGGATATTTTTCTTCGGCACGGAGCCCCACAATATCTTATTAGTGACAGAGGCTCTCAATTTACCAGTAATTTAATGAAAGAGGTGATGAAAACGTGCAAGATTAAACATTGCTTCACAACGAGCTATCATCCCCAGACTAATGGATTGACAGAGCGGTTAAATAGAACATTGATCAATATGCTCAGTATGTATGTGAACACTGATCAGAAAAATTGGGACGAAATACTCCCATTCATCACTCACGCTTACAATACTACAATTCAGGAAACCACAGGATATTCTCCCTTTTTCCTGATGTTTGGAAGAGAACCCACGTCTCTTTTGGACGACAGGAATATCTCGGTGGACATTGACAAAGATGATTATGATGAATACATAAAACATCACTTAGACAAAATAAACAGAACAAGAAAATTAGTTATTAACAACACAATAAAGACTCAAGAAAGAATGAAAAAGAACTATGACAAGAAACACATGGAAAGAAGCTACGAACCAGGAGAATTAGTAGCAGTTTGGACACCAATTAGGAAAATAGGAAAGTGTGAGAAACTACTGAGAAAATATTTTGGCCCATATAGAATATTAAAGAAGCTGTCCAACGTAAATTACTTAATTGAACCAAAAGATAATCCTGGCCAAGACCCATTGATTGTCCATGTCTCAAGAATCAAACCCTATTTTGAAAGAATTGATGAGGTCAATCACGAGGACGTGACGACCTCTGGAGAGGGGGAAGTGTTACATCATGATTAATGGCGTATTTCTTATATTAGTTTTAATATATTTGAAATTTAAATTATATATTTATTTATTTTTATATAAAATATTCTATGATATTTATTTAAAACAGATTATTAATTTATCATCATTTGTATTTAGGTACACTGTGACTTCACTGCTCTCTTTGATGTGAGAAAATAAATAAAGGATTCTGGAGGCTACTTAAAGTAGACTTATCTCATTATTCCCTTATATAAATTTGTAGGATGGTTGAAACACGCTCTGGTAAGATGCAAGACCCAGCACAGGAGAGAATCAAGGCTGAAGAGTCTGCCAAGCCGCAACCTGGTGTAACAATATATACATGTGATACAGGCCATGATGGTGAATAGAAGAGTAGGATACTTCTTTTAATGTAAGTGCACAACATGTCTACACCATGTGAAAAGCAGTTCGACTTTGTATTTATAAATGTGCCAGAGTCCTGTTTGATTACTTGCACTCGCTGGTGAGGTTGGACTTTCGCAAGAATCGGGGGCCAATGGAGCATTTTTTTTTTATCAGAAAAAAAGTGCCCAATGCGGGAATCGAATCCGGGTCTTAGCGGTCGAAAACAAACAGTTTAGTACATCCTTCCACCGATCCTCTACGTCGAAATAATAAAAAGATATACTGGCCGAAGTATCTTCAATTTAAGAAATATGCATTGTTATCATTAAATATTGCCACGTGGAAAATTAGGAAAGACCAACTTCGGGATGAGACAACAATTTATTTAAGGCAATAACAAACTATGAGTGATAAACAAAAGATAAGCAAAAGAGGGAAGTGTACAGAGTAGTAAAATATAAACATAAAAAAATAATACTCTGTTAATAAAATAGTAAATAATTTGTTACAATATATTTAGCGCTCACTTTTAAAAATTCTCCTTCCTTGTTAGACTTTGTGGTGCTCTAATAGAAAGTTTGATAATTAAAATATAAATTCAATGGATGTGAATCTACTCTATATGAATTAGATGATGCAACAGGTTTCTATAAATAAGTTTATTTTTATTGCAATCTCAATCTTTCAATAATTACCGCCCTTCTACAGAAGTACAGTAAAACCTCCATGAGAGGACACTGGCATTATTACTAGAATTACTATATTACTAGCACTCGCTGGTTGGGTTGGACTTTTGCAAGAATCGGTGGTCATTAGAGCTTTTTTTTTTAATTAGAAAAAAATGTGCCAAATGCGGGATTCGATCCCGGGTCGTAGCGGTTTAAAACCAACGGTTTAGATCACTACACCAGCTACCCACCTTTTTGTTAAGCAACATGTCAAATATCAATATCTTAGTTCTGAGGTCGGTCGATTGTAGAGCGATTGAGAAGGCCGAACACATCGTGATATAGATAAGTTGTTATCATCGCTCTGTAATCTTGTTTCCGTGAAGTAAAAGAGTAACCAAGTTAGTGTCTTTGTGATTTCAGCAAAAAAGCTTCATTTATATCCATTATGTGTGTGTACCTCTTTATTAGGTTGTTGTAGTCGTTTCTAAAGAGAAGCCTCAGATAATTGTACGTAATAGATTTTGAAAAGAAACTTTTCCCTCTGGAAAGCTGATATTTTTGCCTTAAAAATATATTTTTGATACATAAGCACTCGGGGGAAATGCTTTCGGGTAAAACCCGGGCGTTGCCCGGGTCATTCGGCTTGTTGTTGTTTTTGTTGTTTTCATGTCCAATGTGAAGATCCTCAGATATCTACCTGAATCTCAATCACAACAGTCGCAATGTTCTCTATCTTTGGTGCGTAAAGCGGCTGTTCTGGATCCATGTCAACTTTCTGCTGTTGTTGTGTCCAAAGAAGAGCCTCAAATGTCTCCGTACATATCTATCACAACAATCGCAATGTCCTCTATCTTGGGTGTGCAAAGCTGCTGTTCTAGGTTCATGTCAACTTTCTATTGTTGTTGTCGTCTCCAAGGAAGAGCTTAAATGTCTCCGTACATCTCTATCACAGCAATCGCAATGTTCTCTATCTTGGGTGTGTAAAGCTGCTGCTCTGGTTCTATGTCAAATTTCTGCAAGGCTGCGGCCATTGATGAACATCAGAATATGTGAGTAGGTGTTAGTTCCACACCAGGACAGTTGTTACATGTCCTGTAGGTCCTTGTGTCATCTGGATATATTGTTATTCCTCTATAATGTTTCATTCTAAGTCTCGTGATTTTTTTCTCTCGGTGTGTTTATGTCGCATATTTGACCTTTCCTTGTCTTCAGTTGGATTATCTTGGATTTTGTTAAAGTATCAGCATTAAATTTGAGAGATAGACGTGTTCTTGATTTGTTGTTCCCAGTACTTTGTTCTCAGTACCTTGTGTAGGAACAATATTTCCTGTGAGAGATAGACGTGTTCTAGATTTGTTGTTCCCAGTACCTTGTGTACCCAGTAACTTCTGTAGGAACAATAGTTCCTGCTGAGAGATAGACATGTTCTAGATTTGTTGTTCCCAGTACTTTGTACCAGTACCTTATGTAGGAAGAATAGTTCCTGCTGAGAGATAGACATGTTCTAGATTTGTTGTTCCCAGTACTTTGTACCAGTACCTTCTGTAGAAACAATAGTTCCTGTGAGAGATAGACCTGTTCTAGATTTGTTGTTCCCAGTACTTTGTTCTCAGTACTTTTTGTAGGAACAATAGTTCCTGTGAGAGATAGACGTGTTCTAGATTTGTTCCCAGTACTTTGTTCTAAGTACCTTCTGTAGGAACAATAGTTCCTGTGAGAGATAGACGTGTTCTAGATTTGTTGTTCCCAGTACTTTGTACCCAGTAACTTCTGTAAAAAAAATAGTTCCTGCTGAGAGATAGACATGTCTTAGATTTGTTGTTGCCAGGACATTATGTAAGAACAATAGTTCCTGATAAAATATCGACATGTCCTAGATTTGTTGTTTCCAGTACTTTTTATCCAGTAACTTGTAGGAACAATAGTTTCTTCTCTAAAAGGTAGACATGTCCTAGATTTGTTGTTCCCATTTTTTCGTACTTAGTACCTCAAGAATGAACAGTATTTCCTATTGAGAGACGTGGCCTAGATTTTTGTTCCCAGTATTTTGTACCCAGTAACTTGTAGGAGAGAACAGAAGTTTCTGCTTAAAAAAAATAAATGTTCTAGATTTAACACAAAGCAATAACACGCCATCTATACATATAAAATAAAAGGATTTAAAAGCGCGAATGTTTCTTTTATACATAATACAAACTTCTTCTGTCCTTACTGCGATGAAAAAATATATTGGGAGGGCTTGAGCCAAGCCCTCCCAATATATTTTTTCATCGCAGTAAGGACAGTAGAAGTTTGTATTATGTATAAAAGAAACATTCGCGCTTTTAAATCCTTTTATTTTATATGTTCTAGATTTATTGTTACCAGTATTTTGTGTTCAGTACCTCATGTAGGAACAGTAGTTCCTGCTTAAAGAAAGCCATGTTCTAGATTTGTTTTTCCTAGTGCTTTGTGTGCAGTACCTCATGTAGGAACAGCAGTTCTTGCTGAAATATCTACGTGTTCTAGATTGATGTTCCCACTATATTGTGGCCAGTACCTTATGTAGAAACAGTAGTTCGTGCTTAAAGAAAGCCATGTTCTAGATTTGTTTTTCCTAGTGCTTTGTGTGAAGTACCTCATGTAGGAACAGCAGTTCTTGCTGAAATATCTACGTGTTCTAGATTGCTGTTCCCACTATATTGTGGCCAGTACCTTATGTAGGAACAGTAGTTCCTTCTTAAAGAAAGCCATGTTCTAGATTTGTTTTTCCTAGTGCTTTGTGTGCAGTACCTCATGTAGGAACAGCAGTTCTTGCTGAAATATCTACGTGTTCTAGATTGCTGTTCCCACTATATTGTGGCCAGTACCTTATGTAGAAACAGTAGTTCGTGCTTAAAGAAAGACATGTTCTAGATTTGTTTTTCCCAGTGCTTTGTGTCCAGTACCTCATGTAGGAACAGCCGTTTTTTCTGAAATATCTACGTGTTCTAGATTGCTGTTCCCAGTATATTGTGCCCAGTATTTTATGTAGGAACAGTAGTTCTTGCTAAAATACCGAAGTGTTCTATATTTGTAGTTCCCAGTTTTTTGTTATTATAAGATTATTCAGGAACAATATTTCCTGCTGAGAGATGGAAATTTCCTATATATTCTGTTACGTAATTGAATGTAAGGTTGGTAGAAAAGAGACTAGGGAGGAAAGAGAGAAAAACCCTGGATGTTAGAACGCCAACTACCCAGGTTACGAAAGACCTCTCTACCGATAAGTTTCAATTCACGGGTTGGGTCATGATAGCAACAGTTGCCATTGTCTGGCCAAGTAAAAATAGCCGCAGCGTGTCTAGAGCACGTGGTGATAGGCACGGCCAATATCCTCCTGATAGCTGATAATCTCAAGTATGCTGAGTTGATTTCGACAAATTATCATCAATGATGTAATTCCGCTTACGTAGGCTGTTTTCTCCTTGACAGACAGTTTATTCCAAACTCGAGAGAGATAACTTTGAATAAACAAGTTTCCATTCTTGCAGTCACACACACAATTCTTGAAATCTCACGTTTATATAATTGTTCATTTCTTGAAACTATTTATACGAGGGTGAGTCAATATATTTTAGGAAAATATCCACACATAAAAAAAAATGTAAGGAGTATGTGGCGACCACACTTTGCCTCAGCGAGCGCGCACTGGGACAAAGCTTCACTACACATACGATCAGTAGTGTGGCGGCCTCACTACGCCTCGGCAACCGCGAGCTGGGAGGACACCTCACTACGCATGCGCGGGCGGCACCCGGAACTCTTAGCACGCGCGTCGTTCGAACAACAAGGTTTGCTTTCAGCGGCCGTTACTTCTTTCCTCTCTATATATTTCGGGGCTTTAAATAAATAAATGTATTTTATAAAATAATTATAATTTTATCAGCGGCCTTTCCACAAGCCACACCAACACGCACGCAACCATCCCACAATTATAAACTTTTTTTTTTCTACATAATCACCGTCCTTTTCAAAGCATATATTCAATCTTTTAACTAGCTTGTTAAATCCCTGGGAAAAGAAGATTTGCGGTTGTTCCCTACACCAATCTTGGGCAAACCTTTCCACCTCCAAATTCATTGAGAATCCTTGTCCACGTATAGCAGCTTTAAGGTGTGTAAAAAGATGAAAGTCACAAGAAGCAAGATCGGGACTATAGGGAGGATGTGTACCAAAACTTCCCAAACAAGTTTTCTTAAAGTTTTCATAGTGTAACAAATTAAAACATTGAGACGCGAATTTTTCTTTTCACAAATATATCAAACTTCTACTGTCTTTACTGCGATGAAAAAATATTGGGAGGGCTTGGTTTATCAGTGGTGAACCCTCCCAGCTGTTTCACTAATATAATCTACCAGACCGCTTCTTTAGAGCTCTATTACTGTATTGGATCATTCTGACTTTATATTCTACACTGAAAGGTGGAAGTATTAGAGCTCTAAAGAAGCGGTCTGGTAGATTAAATTGGCAAAACCGCTGGGAGGATTCAACACTGATGAGCCAAGCTCTCTCAATACTTTTTCATCGCAATAAGGACAGTGGAAATATGATATATTTGTGAAAAGAAACTATAGCGTCTTAATGTTTTATTTGTTATATATAGATGGCGCGTTATTACTTTGTATTAATTTCCTTAGTGTGTTTAGGACCGAGTGTTCCTAGAACTTATTGACCCTTCCTTGTACTTTAAAATCAACCTTCTCTTGTTGAATACCGTACTATTGCAGTCTATGGCCATAGATGAATCACTTTGTATGATTGAGGAAACACGTCAATTTTAGGATTAATTCACCTTAAATAACGTTTATAGAACCCAGGACTACGTTGACAGCTTCCAAGAAGTCCTTTAGCTTTAATGATAGACTTCTAGTGACAGTTATACCTGCACATTCGCATCAAATATATGCACTGGTGGCCAAAGACCTATTATTTATTATTCTCAGTAAGTTATATCTTCCCAACTCACCTATTCAGAAATTTATTCCATCCAAAAACCAAAAATAAACTCTCTCTCAGGAAATCCACCCTAAACCACCCTTAGTACACACCCATTCCTAACGAATCTTCTTTCCACACCCTTACTAGGGAGGAACAAACGGCGATTTCAAGATTACGAACAGGACATCTCAGAATGCTCAAATTTATTGGTAAAATAAAAACATTCCCGAAATGCCCCAAATGCGATTCCCAACCAGCCAGTCCTGAAAATCTATTGAATTGTATCAAATCCTCCAAAAAAGACCTCTGGGAAAACCCCAGGACAATAATAGAAAAGCTGAGACAATGGAACCTAATGGAGATCGTTTAAACGACTTGAGGAATAAAGTAACAACAAGTTATATCTTACAGGAATATTTGAACAAATTTTGAACTAAATTATGTCTTAACGACGTATATTTTTTGTTATATCCTCTCAATCACATTAAAAATATCAAGTCTGTGGATCTTGAACTTTTTAATGGTTGCTGTAGGGATTAGTAAAGTTTATCGATGTATGAACCAATGCAGAGTCGGTGGACGAGTAGGTAACACCCTCGATTCCCAACAGCCATGAACCGGGATTGAATCCCGCGTTATCATTTTGTTTAATAACCTTCACATATTATTCACTGTTTCAAATATCATAAACTAGGTTGCTCTTTTTGAGCGGTACCTAATAAAATGATTTTGGAACAAGCAAGAACCAATGCAGTCGATGATAAGGATTACAAGTTTAGACTTCTTTTTAAACGTGCAGAAAAGATGATGACATGATAATCGTATTAAAGTTATAAGATTAAATTACGACTTCAAATTCTTCAATAAATTCCTTTATTGCTATTTTTGCCGTTTCCATTGGTATGCTTGTCAAAAGCGATATTAAATTATGATATAAAAGAATATCAGATTCCACTAATGTCGATCCTCGTTTCTAATGTGTCATCTATGTTTTTTAACACACCCTTCAGAATTATTGTAGACGCGTATGATTCTTTTGAAAATTAAACTATTTCTACTGCCCTTACTGTAATGTAAAAATTAACGGGAGGGCCTGACTCAGGTAATATTCCATTGCAGTAAGGGCAGTAGAAAATTGTTTAAATTTTAAAAGAATCATATGCATCTATAATATTTTCGAATTTTCATAACAGATGGAGCGCTAATGCATCATAACACCCTTCATATTTGCATATAAAATTCATTTTAACACAAAGCAATAACGCGCCATCTATACATATAAAACAAAAGGATTTAAAATTTAAAATAAAATTCATTTTATTCATGCACTCTTTTTGATACAGTTTGCAAATTTTTGTTACAGATTTTGTGCCTGAGATTATTGGTCTTAGTGGAATTCCATCTTTATTGATATCCGTCTTCTATATACAACAAATGAAAACATTAAGACGCGAATGTTTCTTTTACCTATCAATCAAACTTCTACTGTCCTTACTGCGATGAAAAATTTATTGAGAGGGATTGGGTTATCATAAAAATAGCGTACCTATGGATCTGCAGAATAAAAATATTGAAAAAAATATATATTTCGATGAATTGTTCCCTCTTGGGATACCTCTTATGAAAGGGGATTCAGAGTTTTTTTTCTATAAGCGCTTTCTTTGTAATTTGTCTATACCTATAAGTTGTAAGAACAATACTTTGTGAAGTAGATAAATCTTGTACTTATGAATTTGGAAGTATAAGGTTCTCTTATTTCAACGTGATGTTTTTAAGAGCTAAACTTCATATAAAGTGTATATAAAGAAAGTTTTAAACCTATATGTGTATTTATCCACACACACAAACACGGAAACTATTAGTTACAAACTTAATTCCATATTCTCGCAATTATGTTATAAAAGTTGTTTTTTCCGAAAAATAATTTTAGTAATTTTGTTTATGGAATTTGAATTTTTATCGTTTATACTAAAAATGTTTTTAAAATTCAAAGCCCTACTCTTTGTCGAACCTATAAATAAAAAAAAAAACGACATACAGTACCTACCCTATTCCTGAAAAGTTTGCCTTAAGTCATCTTTCTACATATCCAAAAAATATACATATATATAGCGTAACTGAGTCTTCGAAAAAACAATTTTTATTTAAAATATTTCGAAACATTGGTTCCCTCTTTATATATTTAAATTGATAAATACCTCGAAATATTCAGAATAAGAAATTGTTTTTTTTTTATTTCACAGATCCAGGTACACCTTTTATTATAATTATATCATATAGAAAACTCTTCAAAAATCTATTTAATCAATGGACGATTCTGTGTGTCACACATCACTGATAGGTTGATCAAATCACGTGATTCGCTCACTTTTATTGGTTCTATATTACAACTTGACTTAATTACCCAAACAGCGTTGAGTATATTAACCAATGAACGTGTAGTGTATTTTTAGCTGAGTGGTTATCTCGAGAAAAACGAAGTTCTATTTAAGCTCGTGGATTCAATTTTAGGATTTTCTGAATAGTTAATGGTAAGTCTTAGCTTAGGAATAATTCGATTTTATTTATACATATTTCTCTATCTTTCTCGACGCTTTTTTTAGGTTAGTTAAAATAGGTTTAATTATTATAATTATTGTTTTTTTTTAAGAAAGGAATTGCTTGTTCTTGATTGCTTGCATATAGGTTTATGCTAAGCCTTTTCTTCCTTCTTTTCCCATATTTGATCAATCGTAAATAACATTGCTGATTATTATTACTATTACTGTTATTTTTCTCTCTTTTTTTATTATTTATCACTATTTATATTTTTATAGATATGTATATTCATCAATTATTTTATATATTTTTATCTATTTATTCATATATTTATCATTATATAATCTTATTTATTCATATTTATATTTATACTGTATTTAACCTTATATAATCTTATATGGACATTGTAATAAATCAGTTTCAATCTCAATCTCTCTCTTATTCACATATATTTATTTATTTATAGCTATTTTTCACATATATTTATTATGATATAATCTTATTTATTCATATTTATATATTTATTCTGTATTTAACCATCTATATAATCTTATATGAACGCTGTAATAAAGAAATTTCAATCTCAATCTCTCTCTCTCTCTGTATATTCCCTCTTCTATATGTACTCGAAGAATCTGTAAAAGACTAAAAAGTCATGATAAACCTTTTTGTTGTTGTTTACTTATTCTTGAAATGTCTCGTGGACGATAAGCTAATTGGTAAGTAGATATATAGAAGCTAAATCGTTCATTTTTAGATCTTATGTGCATCAAATCACACCACATTATGCAAAATTGATATTGTTTAGTTAAAATGCCTCTTCTTCTTTCTATTCCAGGTTAATTGGCCATTTAGAGCAAGGTCTTCTAACCCCCATGGCAGAACGCGACTTCCAGTGGCAAGGGATCCAATTATCTGGCAGCAAAGATGTCTCTCAGGAAACGTAGAGATGGCAGGGTAACAGCACCTGAGAGCAGTGAGAGGCAGGAGTCTTGGCTGGGGAGGAAATCCAGTAAAAGAGGACAGTGGAGGTGGAGGCAGGAGGTCCGGGGAGCCTAGAACTTGAGACCCCTAGACTATATTTAAAATGCCTGTTGGTTGAAACACAATAGCATACACTTCGGTAGGTCCATGTTCCTCGTATAAATCCATCCGGTATTTTTTATATATTTTTTTAAAGTTCGAAGCTTGTTTTGGTAAACTCATTTTGTTTTCCTCAAGGAGGAGGCTGATGTTTGAAAAAAAAAAAATTCCATTTAATCATTTCTTTGAAATTGGCATCACAAACTGGGATGATTAGGTTTTGTAAGGCGGACAACGGTTGCGTCGAGTATATATACAAAATTTGTTGACGTGTTATAGAAAATATTATATATATACAGTGATATAAGCTGATTTTTTTTATTATCCTTTTGTATAATTATAGAAGGTCATGGAGCCTAAATTCATAGATCAAATTCACAATCTTGGTAGGGTTTGAATATAGGTCCTGTCTTGAGGCTCCCATACATTCCAAAAGGTGGTCTGGTGAGGTCTCTTTGGTCCTGAAGATGGTGCATTGTGGGGAGGTCTTTACACCATCCTGGAAAAGAAGCAGTCTTGTATGGCCAGTTTTGAGTCTGGAAATACAGGTTGTTGCCTCTCGGTTCATCCCACATTCCAGAATAGCTCCAGACTTTTAGTTCAGATACCAAAGATGGAAGATTGACTCCTATAAGTTGAACAAACACCTGGAGTAATATACAGTTAAACCTGTCTATAGCGCCCCCTCTAAATAGCGCCTCCCTCTCTATAGCGCCCGATTTTAAATACGTATTACGATGCGATTTACATTAAAAGTGACCTGTCTATAGCACCCCCCCTCTCTATAGCACCCTATTTTGGTGAGTTCCAAGAGGGGGCGCTATAGACAGGTTTAACTGTACTCTCAAAAAAAGCACAAAATCGTAAGTTGAAGAGATTCTTGTAGAGTTTTTTATTTTATTTAAAATATCTCTTTTTCTGAGAATCCCCCCCCCCCCTTTAATTGGAATAAAATTAAGAACGTATAAGAGAATAAATTATAAATATAGCAATTTATTCTTTTATACGTTCCTATTTTTTAATCCTGTTGAAGGCAAGAAATACGCCAAAATCTCGAATAAATAAAAAAGATTTCAAGAAACGCTTTACCTTACGATTTTGTTCTTCTTTTGATAATATAGACACACACAATAAAATACAAACTAAAACAAAATAAAACTTTTCAAAACAAGCTCTTTCAGTTCGAAATGGCCTAAAAATTGATTTTTATTCTGCTATTAGAGAGCATTGTAATTTTTGTTTTACTAAGAATAAAAGCGTTAGGCTCTTCTCTTAGGAGATATTTTATATATTTAAATGGTTGTTTTTATTTATTTTTTAAATGCTGCGTGTGTGCGTGGGGCATGACTGGTTGAATTTGATGAGATTAGTGAGTAGCGTAAATAAAAGTTGCATAAACTAATCTCTTATATAGAACTAAAATGAAAATTAAGTTATCTATTGATGAGTTGTTGTTGTTTTCGTGTTCAATGAAGAGCCTCAGATGTCTTAATACATCTCTATCACAGCAGTCGCAATTTCCTCTATCTTGGGTGTGTAAAGCTGCTGTTCTGGGCCATGTCAATTTTATGTTGTTGTTGTTGTCGTGTCCAATGAAAAGCCTCAGATGTCTCCATACATCTCTATCACAGCAGTCGCAATTTCCTCTATCTTGGGTGTGTAAAGCTACTGTTCTGGGCCATGTCAATTTTATGTTGTTGTTGTTGTCATGTCCAATGAAGAGCCTCAGATGTCTCCATATATCTCTATCACAGCAGTCGCAATTTCCTCTATCTTGGGTGTGTGAAGCTACTGTTCTGGACCATGTCAATTTTATGTTGTTGTTGTTGTTGTCGTGTGCAATGAAGAGCCTCAGATGTCTTCGTACATCTCTATCACAGCAGTCGCAATGTTCTCTATCTTGGGTGTGTAAAGCTGCTGCTCTGGGTTCATGTTACTTTCAAGAAATTACCTTTAGTTTTCTCGATTTTCTACTGGAGGATTCTTGCTTCATTTCATAGTAAAATGGATTGTTCTATTATTATTCCTAGTTGGTATTATTTTTTAAAAGGGAGCTTTTAAACTAGAGATAAACAAATTAAATCTTAAAATCAGACTCATCACTGGAAGGCTTAATTTTCATTTTTAAGTGATTCAGTTGTTGTTGTCGTGTCCAATGAAGAGCCTCAGATGTTTCCTTGCATCTCTATCACAGCAGTTGTTCTCTATCTTGGGCGTGTAAAGCTACTGTTCTGGGTCCATGCCAATTTTCTGTTGTTGTTTTTATTATGTCCAATGAAAACCCTCAGATGTCTCCCTACATCTCCATCACAGCAGTCGCAATGTTCTCAATCTTGGGTGTGTAAAACTTCTGTTCTAGGTCCATGTCAATTCTCTGTTGTTGCTGTTATCGTGTCCAAAGAAGAGCTTCAGATGTCTCTATACATCTCTATCACAGCAGTCGTAATTTTCATCATTAGAAAATGGATGTTGTTGTCACATTAGTCACCTTGAGCCAGAATTTTGTCGAATACTCCAAGGGTCCAGGGGGGACCTCAGGGAGAATATTTGGTTAGTTGAATCCAACTTAGTAGAATCACTTATAGAATTCAACATAATTTTGTACATTCATAGAGAGTCGTGTCCCCAAAACCCCATTCTGCCTATCTACTAACGGTAAGAAGAATCACTAGCTTATATTTATCTCGGTTTTATGGGTTAGATGATCTTCCTCAAAATACACTAATGGACAAAACTTAAGGAATTTGTACCTTTTAACATGTGTATCGGGATTCAGATAATAACTCTGAAAGATATTACAGTGACCTTTATTAAAGACACACGAGATAACCAAGTGTGAACAAAATTGCCTCTGTTTCCTTAAAAGAAAAACAGACAACCAGAGACATAAAAGACTTTCCACTTCCTTAAGTTTTGTTCTCATGAGTGCACTAAGTATTTTTAGGTGGAGATTTTATTGCCTCGTTAGGTATGTTATCAATTCAAACAGCTCTTTTTTTGTTTTTCCGTGTTAATATTTCAAGGTGAAATATCCATGTTGGAATATGTGTTGTTTAATTCAGGATCTATGTAGAATATAGCAGTGGGAAATTCGTTGTTATGAATATCATATAGAAGAAAGTCATTTAGAATATAATAACAACAAACATTTATTAACCAACCTTGTTACCTCTTTTTTAGGAAGTTTTGCTCCGTCTTGATGAGTTCAACTTCCCCATCATGCTTATTTCTGGCATGCTGAGAACGCAAGGCATTGATTTCATTCTTTAAATGACTTATTAATTGAGATCAGCCTGTTTTGCCCTTTGTGCAATTCGCTTAATCATCTCCTCTTCCTTTGACATGCTAACCTGAAACAGAAAATTGTCAATATTTTAATAGAAAAGATTAAAGGATTCAAAAAGCCAATAAATAAAATGTTCAAAATTAAAAAAAAAAAAAAAAAAAACATTTATTAAGGACACTCCTGCTTTTCACATGTGTAGACATGTGGTGCACTTACAGTAAAAGCAGTCGCCTATTTATACCCACCATGATTATTATGGCCTGTACCACGTGTACTAGGAATAAGCAAAAAAATTAAGGATACTCGTCCCATACAGGATTCTCCTAGAGAGATAAACATAAGTAAACATATCAGTTATCTACAGAAAGTGTGGAGATTAACATCGACCTTTCTTCTAGTTGAATGCATTATCTGTTTTGCGTTCATTGTCTGTTCTGTTTTCCAGATGTTGTGAAAAGCTAATGCATTGGGTTTTCTTTTCATTATTTTTGCCATTAGAACATATGACGAATTGTTTTTATAACCAATATTTTGGTAATTTAGAATAAAAAAACAACATCAATTTGGAATTGGCACTTCACCAGGGACATTACTCTTGTATCTTAAAATTGAAATGGATTTCCAAAACTCGGAAGAAACACCTGTATTGATTGTGAAGCATCATGGATTTCATCAAAATATTTATCTTTCTCTGTTGAGTCATAACGGAGTGAGGCCATGTACCTTTTTGTAAATTGTTATAAATAAAGTAAATACAGCTCATTTTTTTTAGAAAACTACACTGAACATTAATTTAAATTTATTAAATCATTTATGATTATTGGATACTTTTATAATATTTTCACGTAGTGTCATCGAAAATAGATTCAAAATGACTAAAAAATGACCATGCGAAATTTTATATCTCTTTCATCTTGGGAAAGAGAAGAAAAATGGATTACAAAATTTGACCAGTATACATAGAGCGAGTTAAATAAAAACCTTTAATACAATTTGATTTATTGGTGAAAAGAAACAACGCGTCTTAATGTCTTCGTTCGCTATATATAGATGGAGCGTTATTGCTTTGTATTTATTCATGCCTAACTTGTCCTTATTGTTTGCGGAAGAGCATTGCTCGATGCAAATATTTGAATGTAATTCTACCGTCCTTAAAGCTTATGTCCACAGTTTGCTTAAATACCATTTCTAAGAATTCACCCTTCAGTGCAGAATATAAAAGCAGAATGATACCCAATACAGCATTGGAGCTCTGAAGAAGCAGCCTGGTAGATTAAATTGGAGAAACTGCTGGGAGGGTTCATAACAGATGAGTCAAAAGCCCTCCCAATATTTTTTCATAACAGTAAGGACATTAGAAGTTTGATTTATTTGTGAAAAGAAACATTCGTGTCTTAATGTCTTCATTCGTTATATATAGATGGGATGTTATTGCTTTGTATTTATACAATAACAGGAAGCTTCAATGAAAGATAAAGAAAAATGACAATTTAAAATTCCTTATTTATAATTATCAAATTGATTATAATCAATTTATAATGATTAATGTTTAATAAAAGAAATACAAATACATTTACATATATTCAGCTAGAGATGATCTCCTCCACCTTTTGAGTCATTCCTCCATGTAGACTGGCAATCTTCGTGAGTCTATTCAATTCTATGCTCAAGAAGAACTTGTGAATGTCGACATTGGCTACCTCGAGGATTCAAATAAAAATTTCTTAGACGGGATTTGATCCCCGGTCATGATTGGCGAAAATCAAAAAAGGGTATCATATACCACGCCATTAATTATTTTAGGTAAATAGACTGAAGACTAACTATGTGTTTCATTGTTTTGCTCATTAGTATAAAATAGGTGCCGTTGCCACGTTAGTCACCTTGGACCAGAATTTGGTCGAATATTCCAAGGGTCCAGAGGTACCTCAGGGAGGTGTGGTAGTATTTCTTTCCCCCAACTTTGTGGGTGTTTTCATTAAATTTCTAGAACGACTGTTTAGTTTCTATAGAGTGAGCTACATTTTCTTCGTAGATCGTGAAATACGTGATGTCGCTGGAAACCCGCTGGCGATTCTCCACCAAACTCTGCAGTGCTGGCAGAAGAGCCATATTCATATTGATTGTATAAAGTTGTATATATCTAATTATATTATTTTTAAATAATAGTGGAATTTGTTGTGTGTGCACTTTGGCATGAATTGACAGGATATCATTATGTTAATTGTCATTGTCTAGAGCAGGGGTCGGCAAACTTTTGAGTAGGAAGAGTTAAAAATTACAATTTACAAAATTTCAAAGTTTTTAAAGAGCCACAAAATGTTTTCTTGCCATCAATAAATAGTACTTTCATAAATAATATCTGCGTATGGAACTATATAAACAGCTTCACATCCAAAGAGCCGCATGTGACTCGCGAGCCGCAGTTTGCCGACCCCTAGTCTAGAGTAGACTTTACATTTTACTCAGTAATGTTTGAAATTTTCACAAATATAGAAAATGTGAACCTGGTGTTGGTTGCGCAGATGAAGGAGCACGGCAGACCTCACGTTGTGGTGACTGGAGGAGCGGGTTACATCGGATCAGTGCTGGTCCCGCTCTTGTTGGATGATGGTTACCGAGTGACCGTCCTCGACCTATTCCCGCGGGGCGCCAACTCCCTGCTGGGATCTCTAGGCCGCGGGGTGCCAGGGTCACTGCGTCTGCTTAAGGGAGACGTGAGGGACCCCAAGGCAGTAGATGATGCCATCGGTCATGAATCCCCAGCAGCCATCGTACATCTTGCAGCCATCGTGGGCTATCCAGCCTGTGAGCGAGACCCTGAACAGGCATGGGAGATCAACGCTGAGGCAACAAGCCAACTGGCAGCTAGAGGCCACCGGATGATCTACGCCTGCACGGGGTCATGCTACGGTGCCGTTCCCGGTGGGCTGTGCACGGAGGCAACGCCGGTGTCTCCTCTCACCGATTACGGCCGTTCCAAAGCGGAAGGTGAACGCGCCGTGCTAGCAGCGGGAGGCGTCTCGCTCAGACTGGCCACCGTCTTCGGTCTGTCACCTCGCCTTCGTTTTGACTTGCTTGTTAACGACCTGACTCAACGTGCTCTAAAGACAGGTTTACTGGAGCTCTACGAGCCTGAGTTCCGTAGGACCTTCGTTCATGCGAGAGATGCAGCTCGAGCATTCTTGATGGCAATTCGCCACTACGACGAAATGAAAGGACAGGCCTTCAACGTGGGAGATGAGAACCTGAATGTGAGTAAGCGGGAGCTGGCAGAGAAGATCAGCGGTATTGTGCCATGCCGGATCACGCTGAGGTCGGATGGCACAGACCTCGACAAACGCAACTACGCTGTGTCCTACGCCAAGCTACGTGCCCTTGGCTACCGTGCCGTTGTGTCGCTGGAAGATGGCATCCGTGAGCTGGCCATCACATGTCCCCTGTTGCCGTCCTCGGACATCGAGGCCGCCAGAAACGTTTAGCATTCCCATTCTCTGCATCTTACAACACATGTATCCATTAGCTCATCGGTATTGCTGAATAAACACATTTAACTTATTTTATTAACCTTTTGTGGATGTCCATCTCTTTCCTAATTGTTTAAACACAAAATTGTCAATAACTTTATTTTTCAAAAGGGATACAAGTTTTTCTCTAAAAAGTGTAGCGAATGGTTAGTCTATTTACATTTTTATTTACAACTTCAAAAAATAACAACAGTAAAAGTAAACAAAGATATTTACATTTGCTATCTTGACTCCTGGTCAGTGTTGTGGCCCTTGCAGTTATGGTCCCCTGATGTCCTGCAGCTCTCCAGCAGTCTTTCTATGGCCTCTCCTTGTGGTTCCTCGATAAGATGGTCCCCTGGCCTTGATTCATTCTTGTCTGTCAGGTCTCCTGTCATCTGCTCTAGGTCGTTCTCCTGGATCTCTTCTATGGTCGTCGTATCTCTGTGCTCCATGTCCGGTATTCCACCTTCCTCATCTTCACACGCCAGCTCCCTAGATCGTTCCAACAATCGCTCCATTGCTTCCATTTCTTTATTTTTCTGGAACTTATCGTGAGGTTTATTTTCCTTTCTGTTGAGATAATTTCCATAGTATTTTTTAAGACCAAGGATTGAATATATGCGAAGTCCCTTTTTCTTATGTTCATTTCTTTCCTATATTGTTTGTTATATTTCGTTACTATTCCATCCCATGTTAAGACTATCGGCACTACTTTAACGGGCATTTATTCGGTTTGGTCCATTTCCTTCGCCAGTAGCTGGTATTTTCCTTTCTTTGTTAGCTCCGTAGTTTGGATATTGTCATGGGAGGTAATGCCTATCTCTATGATTGTTATGTCTTTTTTTCTTTTGTCATATACTATTATATCAGGTTTGTTAGCTCTGATATTGATATCGCTTATCATTGGCAGGTCCGTTATTATTTTGGTGTATGAATTTTCATTTTTAGTTGTTATTTTATGGAGCTTTATTTTGTTGTTTTCAGTGAAATTATATTTTCTTGACAGATTGAAGTGGACGCATCTCACCACTTCATTATGTCTTTCAGTGTAGTCGTAAGGAAGCAATCTTCCACAGTTTGTAACAAGGTGGTCCACCGTCCTCTGTACCTTTTCACAGTGAGGGCATTTCAGGTTTTTATCCTTCGGGAACACGTTTCTATCTTGAATGAACATATAAAAACCTTCATTTTGCAGAGTGTTTTTTCCTGTTTTGAGCCACTGTGAGGATTCTATCATGTCCAATAGCGGTTGGTCTTCATTTTTGAAGAATGTTCGGTGCATTTTTTTCTAGCCAATGAATCCTCTTGAAATTTCCGATAATTGTCAATAATAATAATATCAAAGCTGGTAATAAACGTTCTTCCCTTGACTTTTAATTTAATAAAATCAATAAAGCATCTAGAGCAGGGTTCGGCAAACTGCGGTTCGCAAGCCACATGTGGCTCTTTGGATGTGAAGTTGTGGTTTTTTAGTTCAAACGCAGATATTATTTATGCGAGTACTATTTATTGTTGGCAAGAAAAAAAAAATTGTGACTCTTTAAAAACTTTGAAATTTTGTAAATTGTAATTTTTGACTCTTCCGACCCAAAAGGTTGCCGCCCCTGATCTAGGGCTAAGTTTCTTGTACAAGAAATTTAGCTCCGTGTGTTTTATTTATTTTATTGAAAGCTGGTAATAAGGGATCACGAAAGCTACTGGAAGGCTACTAAATGATGTCGGAGTAATATTCATTAACAGATCAAATTGTAAAATTATTACTCATTTAGTCACCAAAAGTCGAACTCGACTTGATGGACGCTAACAACAAAACCATATTTAGTTACAGAGTCAGTCTTTCCTTTAGAGAGAGATGTCGATTAACCGAAAAACAGCTAATTGGTAAAAATAGTCATTTTGGCAGAGAAAACTATCATCAATATAGAAATGCCCGCTAGCGGGAGTGTCCTCTCTTTCTATTGTATATGTTTATTAATGAATGGGCACGTCCCAAAATAGCTAAAATTCTGACGATATAAATATATCAACTGACTTTGGAATTTTTACCTCAGAAAATAGGATAAAGCTCTTGAACTATGAATAGAAACCCAACTACGTACCTTTTGGAGTACCCTTTTATTATATTGCTGCGTTGTTGGTTGACAAAGAATAACTTCCGTAGGTACAAAGGATCTTTAGGACTTTATTTAAGCCTAATCGATAAAATAATTACAGAAGAGTGCGAAAAATGAAACAACAATAAATCAAACAGCAGTTACAAACTCATTAACTGCAGCACAGTGATGGAAAACGGACGCAGAACATGAGACAGAATTTGGTAAACCTTCTAGAATCTTCCACGAACTACACTGGCGTCGGCAGTGAGCAGCATTCCGACCTCTTGAGACAGCAGCGCTTGCTTGCAGTCCACCACGTAGCTTCTTTTTTCTTTTTAACTTCTTATCTTTATTTCCTCTGACATGGGTTACTCATCCCTTTATACCCCGGAGTAGATCTTTCCAGAACGGTCATGGTTGGTTAGCCAATCAGAAAGCCGCCAGCGGCAAGCCTTGCGCAATCGCTTTAGATTGGCCAATCAGTTGTCTTCCGCTTTTCTACATTATTCTCAAACGTTCTAGAACATTCTCTCTCCATTCTGGAATATGCTTTTATTTGTACGTAACAATATCATTACACCCTGACATTCGTCTACTCTATTTAGCTTTTTGAAGCTCTTCATTTGCTATGTTTCAATAGGTTTATATGTATATAGGATGTACTGTGATTTTATTCTACCACAGACCACCCAATCGACGTTAGGGTTTCAACTTTGAATTGCTACCTTTGATCAAGGTTTCCACACATCGAATTGATCAAACCCAGGTCTTAATATCACTTGATCTGTTTTATGAAAGGTAATTGAAGGTGATCTATTCAGCATATTCGTATAAAAAGCCATACATGTATGCCATATTTAAAACATGACAATTTAGTCTCAGATGAAAAAAAAAATTCATTCGCAAAATTATTTAAAATAATATTAATACTAAAAATATATATTATTAGTGATAGAGATTTAATTAGCCTTTTTGTGTGTGTTCTTTTTATGATTATAAAGATGAGAGTTAAATATCTCTAGTTGATATGAGAGTAAAAAGAGATGATTATTTTTAAACACAATTACATTATTCCCTATTAATAGATTCCACGGACTCCTCTGGGACAAGGGGCTAGCGAAACCCAGCAGGGAAGGACCTCCACGGACTCTCTGTATCAGGGGGCTAGCGAACCCCAGCAGGGAAGGACCTCCACGGACTCTCTGGATCAGGGGGCTAGCGAACCCCAGCAGGGAAGAAACTCCACCGACTCCTCCAGATCAGGGGGCTAGCAAACCCCAGCAGGGAAGAACCTCCACCGACTCTTCTGGATCAGGGGGCTAGCGAACCCTAGCAGGGAAGAAACTCCACCAAATCCTCTGGATCAGGGGGCTAGCGAACCCTAGCAGGGAAGAAACTCCACCGACTCCTCTGGATCAGGGGGCTAGCAAACCCCAGCAGGGAAGAAACTCCACCGACTCCACTGGATCAGGGGGCTAGCAAACCCCAGCAGGGAATAACCTCCACGTACTCCTCTGGATCAGGTGGCTAGTGAACCCCCGCAGGGAAGTATCTTCACGAACTACTCTGGGACAGGGGGCTAGCAAACCCCATCACATGTCCCCTGTTGTCGTCCTCGGACATCGAAGCTGCCAGGAACGTTTGGCATTCCCTTCTCTGCATGTATCCATTCCCTCATCAGTATTTTGCTGAATAAACACATTTAATTCATTTTATTAACTTTTTATGGATGTCCATCTCTTTCTTACTTGTTTAAACACATAATCATCAATAATAATAATATCAAATCTGGTAATAAACGTTCTTCACTTGACTTGTAATTTAATAAAATCAATAAAGCATCTAGGGCAGGGGTCGGCAACCTGCGGCTCGCGAGCCACTTTGGATCTTTGGAAGTAAAGCTGTGGTTCTTTAGTTCCATACGCAGATATTATTTATGCGAGTATCATTTATTGTTGGAAAGAAAAATTCGAGACTCTAATAAAACTGAAATTTTGTAAATTATAGTTTTTGACTTTTCTGGCTCAAAAGGTTGCCAACCCCTGATCTAGGGCTAAGATTTTTGTACAAGAAACTTAGCTCTGGAGCATTTATTGATTTCATTAAAAGCCGGTAATAAGGGATCAAGAAAGATACTGGAAGGTCACTAGATAGGCACCGAGTGATAGGCAATAACAGATCAAATTGTAGAATTATTACTCATAATATAGTCACCAAAAGTCGAACTCGACTTGATGGACGCTAACAACAGAACCATATATAGTTGCAGAGTCAGTCTTTCCTTTCGAGAGATGTGTCGTTACACCGAAAACAGCTAATTGGTAAAAATAGTCATTTTGGCAGAGAAAACTCTCTTCAATATAGAGGTGTCCGTTAGGTGATCTTTTCAGTATATTTGTATGAAAAGGCATATGTGTATGCCATACTTAACACATGACAATTTAATCTAAGATAAAAATAAAAAAAATATTTCATTAACAAAATTAATTTTAATAAAATTGATACTAAGGATATATATTATTAGTGATAGAGATTTAATTAGAGAGTTTTTGTGTGTGTTCATTTTATGATTATAAAGATGAGAGTTAAATATCTCTAGTTGATATGAGAGTAAAAAGAGATCATTTTTTTAAACAATTACATTACTCCCTATCAATAGATTCCTCGGACTCCTCTGGGACAGGGGGCTAGCGAACCCCAGCAGGGAAGAACCTCCACGACTCTTCTGGATCAGGGGGCTAGCGAACCCCAGCAGGGAAGAACCTCCACGTACTCCTCTGGATCAGGGGGCTAGCAAATCCCAGCAGGAAGAACCTCCACGTACTCCTCTGGATCAGGGGGCTACCGAACCCCAGCAGGGAAGAACCTCCACGTACTCCTCTGGATCAGGGGGTTAGCGATCCCCAGCAGGAAGGAACCTCCATGTACTCCTCTGGATCAGGGGGCTAGCGAACCCCAGCAGAGAAGAACCTACACCAACTTCTCTGGATTAGGGGGCTAGCGAACCCCAGCAGGGTAGAACCTTAACGTACTCCTCTGGATCAGGGGGCCAGCGAACCCCAGCAAAGAAGAACCTCCACGTACTCCTCTGGATCAGGGGGCTAGCGAACCCCAGCAAAGAAGAACCTCCACGGACTCCTCTGGATCAGGGGGCTAGCGAACCCCAGCAGGAAAGAACCTCCACGTACTCCTCTGGATCAGGGGGCTAGCGAACCCAAGCAGGGAAGAACCTACACCAACTCCTCTGGATCAGGTGGCTAGCGAACCCCAGCAGAGAAGAACCTCCACGTACTCCTCTGGATCAGGGGGCTAGCGAACCCCAGCAAAGAACCTCCACGGACTCCTCTGGATCAGGGAGCTAGCGAAACCCAGCAGGGAAGAACCAACACGTACACCTCTGGATCAGGGGGCTAGCGAACCCCAGCAGGGAAGAACCTACACCAACTCCTCTGGTTCAGGGGGCTAGCGAACCCCGGCAGGGAAGAACCTCCACGACTCCTCTGGGACAGGGGGCTAGCGAACCCCAGCAGGGATTAACCTCCATTGAGTTCTCTGGATCAGGGGGCTAGCGAACCCCAGCAGAGAGAACCTCCACGGACCCCTTGGATCAGGGGGCTAGCCAACCCCAGCAGAGATAAAACTCCACCGACTCCTCTGGATCAGGGGGCTAGCGAACCCCAGCAGGGAAGAATCCCCATGAACTCCTCTGGATCAGGGGGCTAGCGAACCCGAGCAGGGAAGAACCTCCACGTACTCCTCTGGATCAGGGGGCTAGCGAACCCCAGCAGGTAAGAACCTACACCAACTCCTCTGGTTCAGGGGGCTAGCGAACCCCGGCAGGGAAGAACCTCCACGACTCCTCTGGGACAGGGGGCTAGCGAACACCAGCATGGAATAACCTCCATTGAGTTCTCTGGATCAGGGGGCTAGCGAACCCCAGCAGGGATAAAACTCCAATAACTCCTCTGGATCAGGGGGCTAGCGAACCCCAGCAGGGAAGAATCCCCATGTACTCCTCTGGATCAGGGGGCTAGCGAACCCCACCAGGGTAGAACCTCTACGTACTCCTCTGGATCAGGGGGCTAGCGAACCCCAGCAGGGAAGAACCTCCACGACTCCTCTGGGACAGGGGGCTAGCGAACCCCAGCAGGGAATAACCTCCATTGAGTTCTCTGGATCAGGGGGCTAGCGAACCCCAGCAGAGAGAACCTCCACGGACTCCTTGGATCAGGGAGCTAGCGAACCCCAGCAGGGAAGAACCTCAAAGTACTCCTCTGGATCAGGAGGCTAGCAAACCCCAGCAGGGAAGAACCTCCACGTTCTCCTCTGGATCAGGGGGCTAGCGAACTCCAGCAGGGAAGAACCTCCACATACTCCTCTGGATCAGGGGGCTAGCGAACCCCAGCAGGGAAGAACCTCCACGAACTCCTCTGGGACAGGGGGCTAGCGAACCCCATCACATGTCCCCTGTTGCTGTCTTCGGACATTGAAGCTACCAGGAACGTTTAGCATCCCTTTTCTCTGCATCTTACAACACATATATCCATTCGCTCATCAGTATTGCTGAATAAACACATTTAACTTATTTTATTAACCTTTTATGGATTTCCATCTCTTTCTTCCTTGTTTAAACACATAATTGTCAATAATAATATTATCAAAGCTGGTAATAAACGTTTTCCATTGATTTGTAATTTAATAAAATCAATAAAGCATCTAGTCCAGGGGTCGGCAAACTGTAGCTCGCGGGCCACATGTGGCTCTTTGGATGTGAAGCTGCGGTTCTTTAGTTCCATACGCAGATATTATTTATGCGAGTATTATTCATTGTTGGAAAGAAAAATGTTGAGGCTCTTTATAAACTGAAATTTTGTAAATTGTAATTTTTGACTTTCCTTGCTCAAAAGGTTGCAGACCTCTGATCCAGGGGTAAACTTTTTTGTACAAGAAACTTAGCTCTGGATGCTTTATTGATTTTATTAAAAGCTGATTTATAAAGGATCAAGAAAGATACTGGAAGGTCACTAGATGAGCTCAGAGTGATGGTCATTAACAGATCAAATTGTTGAATAATTGTCCATATAGTTACCAAAAGACGAAATCGACTTGATGGACGCTAACAGGAGAAAAACACACACAGAACAATATATAGTTGCAGAGTAAGTCTTTCCGTTTGAGAGAGGTGTCGTTTTACCAAAAAACAGCTTATCAAATAGAAATAGTCATTTTGGCAGAGAAAACTCTCCTCAATATAGAAATGCCCGCTAGCGGGAGTGTCCTCTATTTCTATTGTATATGCTTATTAATGAATGGACACGTCTATATCATGAAACTGAATCTAGCTAAAATTATAACGAGGTAAATATATCAACACTGACTTTTGAATTTTTTCAGCCCAGAAAATATAACAACAACAAAGAGTTTATTAAGACTTTTAGTCTTATACAGATTCTCCAAAGCGCAAACATGTAGGATACATGCAGGAATAATAGTAATGGTACCAGTAATAAACAATGTTATTATTATTTTTTGAAGTTATTTACGTTTAATAGTAATATGAAATTTCTATACAGGAAAACCTTTAATTAAGACCTCTGGTTAAATTGGGCGAAGAGATATTTCTTATACAAGGATTTATCACGGAGTCTATACAAATGAATAAAAAGAGAAATAGCTCAAAAAATAGAGGACTAAACCTTTTCTTGAATTTTGCAGAAAAATCTAACCTTGTACCTTTTTGGAATATCCTTATATTATAACATGGCACTCTTATTTTCGTCTTCTTTACTTTGCTTTTAAAGCTCTTTGTTTTCTATATTTCAATGGGTTTATATGTATATAGGAAGTACTGTCTATTTGTCTGCTGATTGGTTTTATTTTACTACATATCTCTCTCACCCAATCGGCGTTTAGGGTTCCAACTTTAAATTTATACTATTATGTCGTACCAAGACGCTATTCGTGTATTTTTCTTCTCTGGATGCCACAAAGATACACATGTGAGTTCGAAGGGTTGCAGCTAAATTTAACGCTTTATTGTATCTCACTTAAACAGAAGGAATACAATGAGTGGGACTTGCCATCAACCTCCCCGTCAGAAGAATCCTTGGCGCTGTGGATGTCCGCTTGTGAAGCTTTCCGCTCCACACTATACACTTGCAGCTTGAACTACACCGCCTTGTAGGTCGCTCCGATGACAGTCTCTCTTTGCACCGCCTTGCCGGATCATCCACACGTCCGGAAGCAAGTCGCCACGTCTTCTCCTTGCCGCAGATATAACCTGACTCTGTCCTCTCCCAAACAGGAATGCTGTTTTTGGGGCCTGCCACATGTCAGCGGGGGCAGATGGAGTCCACCCCTCTTTCCCCAACTTTACTCTGGTATCTTGGCCTTGTCATCCATGTAACAATACCTTTCATCAAGGTTTCCACAAATCTCTTTGATCAAAACCAGGCCTCATATCACTTGATCTGTTTTATGAAAGGTATTGAAGGCGATATATTCAGTATATTTGTATAAAAGGCATATGTGTCTGTGTGAGAAAACATATTTTTTTATCGAAATATATTTCGAAGGATTGCTCCCTCTTTATCAATTTATTGAACAATAAACTATAAAGACAACGATAATCTTCTCTCTATTCGCTATAGCAGAAGAAACACAAGTCAGGGAGAAGAGCTTCTTTATATAAAGAGACGAAGTCTATATAGATATATACTATAGATGTATGATACTATCATCATGATTACATCATGAATACAAGACACGATGACACTGTGATATCTAGATACATAACACAGAGGGGAGTTAGAGGCTGTCTAGCTTCTCTTACCCCATCAGTCTCTTACACCTCTGACCCCAACTTCTCTTTCCGACAGTTCGCTGTACTCGTAGAGTTCTCTATTGGCAACAAAGTGGAATGGAGCGAACTAGAGACTGAATACAGCCCTGCTGATACTGACAACGCTGAAAGCCGTACTTACGTCAACACGCGAGGCCTCCCATCGGAGTTTTGTGCCAGAACCAGCAGTCTAGTAATCAGTGCCTAGTTCTGGGTCTGTGGAGCGAGCAAGCTATCGGAGGAGGGAAGTTGAGTTTCAGTCAACGTGCACGCAGGGCTGGATGTCCCATGGCCGCAGTGGAATGGCCGATAATGACATTCGCCTGACCGACCCGAAGGAAAGGACATATTATTACTTTAACATTACCTCAGAGGTGTAAGCACTTTCACTTATAAAATATTTCTGTCTTTCTCATGAATAAAGCTTAAAGAAATTTGTCTGGGAGTAAATTGATCAATAAAAGTTTAGAAAGCCTCTCCCGTCAAATCCTCTCCTATCTATTGACAGTCGCTGTATCAAGAAGACCCAATCAAATTCACATATACGAGAGTGAAATAAGTAGTGTTAGTGGTAAGGTAGTGTTATGAAAATATGCATATCCTGACCGCTCAAATAAACATTTTTAGATTGGTGAGCGCCATCTTCCAGAATAAATACCAACTAAACGTTGTTGTAGGTTTATTCCATAATATTTATCAATCCATTTTCTTGATAAATCGATAAAAGCTAACTACGAACACGTTTGGGATTGTTGGCTCTCGTAATGGTGGGGGGTAAGGGTAGGGTAAGGTAGAGGTAGGGTAAGGTAGGGTAGTATACCACCTGGCTAGTAGGAACTTCCAGTTTCCTCTTTAGAGGTGAATGTTGATTCCTCCGCTGATGTTAAGCGACTGTCAATTCATTCTCGCAGCGAAGATTGGCGATGGTAGATGTTGTATCCACTCTTGAGAAGTGGATATTGGTTCCTCCGCCGATGTGTGTTGGAGGCTGTATAGGTTGTCCAATAATATGGACAATGTTTTCACAAACACCACTAACACGCAAACATGTATATAATGTACATATGAAATCACTGGTGTATGGAGTCACCCACAGCTATGGAGGAATGTCCAGGAGAGTACAATCATATCGCAGAACTTCTATCTATCTGAGAACAAACAGACGCTTCACAAACGGTTTTAAACAATCTGCAAACTATCGGATGATAGTGTGTGTATCTACACTAGAAGTAACTCCGCCTTTGCCAGTCCCAAGCCTGGATGAAAAAGGAGGAGGGGGAGCAGTAACAAGCTCACTACAAAACCTGGGGCAATGATGGCACAGCGCCATTATTGGAAAAAATATCAACTGAAAATTGATGTTGACCGAGCGCCATCTATCGGGATAAATATCAACTGAACGTTGATGTTGGCACAGCGCCATCTATTAAAATAAATATCAACTGAAAATTGATGTTGTATGAGCGCCATCTATCGGAATAAATATCAACTGAACTTTGATGTTGGCAGAGCGCCATCTATCGGAAAATATATAAACTTAACGTTGACATTGACAGAGCGACATCTATCGGAATAAATATCAACTGAACGTTGATGTTGTATGAGCGCCATCTATCGGAAAATATATCAACTGAAGGTTGATTTTGTATGAGCGCCATCTATCAGAATAAATGTTAATTATACGTTCTTTTTATTTTTTTGTGGGGATGGTTGCGTGCGTGTTTGTGTGGCTTGGGGAAAGGCAATGATAAGAATTTAATTATTTTTATAAAATAAATTAATTTTTTTAAAGCCAGAAATGTAATGAGAAAAGAAGTAATGGGCGTTGGAGCAAGCCTTGTTGTTTACGACGCGAGTCGCCAGTAAGTCCTGGATGACGCCCGCGCATGCGTAGTGACTTGTTCTCCCAGCTTGCGCTTGCCGAGGCGTAGTGGGGCCACCACACTACTGCCCGTAGTATGTGTATTGAAGCTTTTTCCAATTCGCGCTCGCTGAATTAAAGTGTGAACGCCAAATATTCATTTGTTACCTTTGTAAAATGATTGAATAAAAAAGAATGATATAATTGCATTGTCATCGAGAGTGAGCAATTGATAATCTGAAAATTAACATAGAAATTTGACAATTTTAGTACGCCCCCCAGGAGTCAAGTTTACTTCAAAAAAGAAACTATGCTACTACTATTCTACTATCCATTTGTGTTTCTAGTAATTATGATAAATTCACATTTTTTTTTTACAGAAAGGGAGTAATTTTAAATTAAATTTTTATAATTTTATTTGTTCAGTACTAAATTTCTTTTCAATGATTCAGAGTCTCAGCAACCAATGTAGGGTATACCTCGAGATAAGGTAGAGCTGGCACTTGGCATGTTGTTGTTTCAATGACTGGCTGAAGGGTTGGCCACTGACTGGGCTACTGGATCGCGGGGCACGGGTTAGGTCATAGGCTAGGTCATTGGGTCTATGTGGTTCAGGGGATGGCCACAGACTGGTCCACTGGATGGGGCTGACTTGGATAGATAATCCCATCCTTCAGAATAAAATACCTTCTTTAGAAATAGAATTGAACCATTATTTGTTGACATGCAATTACAGAGAATATGTCTCTTGTTTAAAGCTTGGTGAATTTTACATTATTTCGCTTAAAATATATTTATGTATTTGCTAAAATCCTTCACTAACCAATTGTAAAATATGAATCCTCAAATTAATAAAGAAACTTGATGGATATAATAAACTAGATGTGACCTCATTACTGTTAAATAATTTTTATGTAGAATTAGATATCATTATTGTTATAGATGTACAACTGTTTTAAGCTACGAAAATGACATTTCTAAAGTTCAAATCCAATGAGTGAGAATGGAAAAAATTATTTTCATTTAAAAATCAGAAATTCATTAATATCATTTATTATGGGGACATTTATTTATGGTAGTTTATATTTAAAGTATGCCAAGAGATCATCTGATATAAAATATTCAAGTTGGGTATTTAAAAGGTATATTACACAAAGACCATCTGCATTGAGGTGGTGTCAATTTGTTCTCTATAATTGAACTATATCAAAATTATATTCTATCTCAGAGTTGTTTATCAAATTGAAATTATAATTTCAATAATTTCAGAATAATCTGTTATTTAAGATGGTTGTCTTATGTTAATTTATAGTGAACTAGCGGACGTACCCGGCTTCGCCCGGGTTTTACCCGAGTAAAGGTTTGTCTAACGAATCTCTCGATAAAGTGAACAATTTTTCCCGGTCCCTTGAAAAATACTCGATAAGTTGAATAAAATCAATATTAATTGGTTCCCTCGGTAATTGGAAGTTAAAGGAATAGTATCTTGCCTTGGAATTGTATCATTATTCTTGTCTCAAATAAATTGCCGTGTCATCCTGAATTTTGTCTTCCCTAATTTTCTACATTACAAAATCATCGTATCATCATGATAATATTTAGAGTAGGTTGTTGTATTATAACAGATAAATTAGAATATTTATCTTGATTATTTTAAAGCGAAAAGTTATTTCAAAAATTTTATTTGCTAGAAACCTTCCCAGTACTATACTAAATAACTTCCTAAAGTTTCATGGCGTTCCAATGAGTGGTTTGGTCAGGCATAAAGGGCAGACAGAGTACACACACACACATACATTTATTTTTATATATATAGATAAAACTAGCGGACGTACCCGGCTTCGCCCGGGTTTTACCCGAGTAAAATTTGTCTAACGAATCTCTCGATAAAGTGAACATTTTTTTCCCGGTCCCTTGAAAAATACTCGATAAGTTGAATAAAATCAATATCAATTGGTTCCCTCGGTAATTGGAAGTTAAAGGAATAGTATCTTGCCTTGGAATTGTATCATTATTCTTGTATGGATGTACCCGGCTTCGCCCGGGTTTTACCCGAGTAAAGGTTTGTTTAACAAATCTCTCGATAAAGTGAACATTTTTTCCCGGTCCCTTTAAAAATACTCGATAAGTTGAATAAAATCAATATTAATTGGTTCCCTCGGTAATTGGAAGTTAAAGGAATAGTATCTTGCCTTTAAATTGTATCATTATTCTTGTCTCAAATAAATTGCCGTGTCATCCTGAATTTTGTCTTTCCTAATTTTCTACATTACAAAATCATCGTATCATCATGATAATATTTAGAGCAGATTGTTGAATTATAACAGATAAATTAGATTATTTATCTTGATTATTTCTAGGCGAAAAGTTATTTCAAAAATTTTATTTGCTAGAAACCTTCCCAGTACTATACTAAATAACTTCCCAAAGTTTCATGGCGATCCAATGAGTGGTTTGGTCAGGCATAAAGGACAAAAAAAACAAACAAACAGACACACACACATACATTCATTTTTATAAATATAGATTATACCATGATCATCTGATTTGAGGTGGTCACCATGTTAAATCTTATATTTGAAATATATAAAAATAATCTGTTTTGAGATGGTGCTTAATGATAATTTACAGTTGATTCATACCAAGATCACCTGCTATGAGGTGGTCACCTTAGTCATATTTTATATTTGAATTAATCCAAGACCATCTGAAGAACTGTCCCTATATTCAAAACAACATGTGATCGACAATAAGCGATCTTTTCACTAAAATTGATTTTTAGTATTAACAGAGATTTACTATTAATCACCTTTTATAAATATAATTTAATCAATTATTTTTGTTTTATCAAGAGAATATAGTTGTATTCCATATTTTTTTAAATAATGGTATATTACAAAAACTACTGACAGTCTTGAAATATATTTTATTAACTCCCAAACAAAATGATTTATTTAAATTAACGGGTTTGAAGAATTTATGAACTTTGACTAAATGGATGCCTATTTATCAATTAAACGATTTCTTACTTTTAAATTA